>JALJCO010013696.1:0-407500 GCA_023101725.1 Atherinomorus stipes
GAACATTAACATGTTTCATTCCCAGTAGAACATAAACATGTTTTATTCCCAGTAGAACATAAACATGTTTTATTCCCAGTAGAACATAAACATGTTTCATTCCCAGTAGAACATAAACATGTTTCATTCCCAGTAGAACATAAACATGTTTTATTCCCAGTAGAACGTAAACATGTTTATTCCCAGTAGAACATCAACATGTTTTATTCCCAGTAGAACATAAACATGTTTCATTCCCAGTAGAACATAAACATGTTTCATTCCCAGTAGAACATAAACATGTTTTATTCCCAGTAGAACGTAAACATGTTTTATTCCCAGTAGAACATAAACTTGTTTTATTCCTAATAGAACATAAACATGTTTTATTCCCAGTAGAACATAAACATGTTTTATTCCCAGTAGAACATAAACATGTTTTATTCCCAGTAGAACATAAATATGTTTTATTCCCAGTAGAACATAAACATGTTTTAATTTCAATTGGAAGTAAAAATGTTTTATTCCCAGTAGAACATCATTATGTTTTATTCCAGTAGAAAATCAGAATGTTTTATTCCAGAGAAATAACTTTATTCCCAGTAGAACATAAACATGTTTTATTTCCAGTAGAATATAAACATGTTTTATTCCAGTAGAACATCAACATGTTTTATTCCCAGTAGAACATAAACTTGTATTATTCCTAGTAGAACATAAACATGTTTCATTCCCAGTAGAACGTAAACATGTTTTATTCCCAGTAGAATGTAAACTTGTTGTATTCCCAGTAGAACATAAACATGTTTTATTCCCAGTAGAACATAAATATGTTTTATTACCAGTGGAACATAAACATGTTTTATTCCCAGTAGAACATTAACATGTTTTATTTCCAGTAGAACGTTAACATGTTTTATTCCCAGTAGAACATCATTGTGTTTTATTCCCAGTAGAACATAAACATGTTTTATTCCCAGTAGAACATTAACATGTTTTATTTCCAGTAGAACGTTAACATGTTTTATTCCCAGTAGAACATCATTGTGTTTTATTCCCAGTAGAACATGAACATGTTTTATTCCCAGTAGAACGTTAACATGTTTTATTCCCAGTAGAACATCATTGTGTTTTATTCCCAGTAGAACATGAAAATGTTTTATTCCCAGTAGAACATTAACATGTTCTATCACCAGTAGAACGTAAACTTGTAGTATTCCTAGTAGAACATAAACATATTTTATTCCCAGTAGAACGTAAACATGTTTTATTCCCAGTAGAACATAAACATGATTTATTCCCAGTAGAACATAAATATGTTTTATTACCAGTAGAACATAAACATGATTTATTCCCAGGAGAACATAAATATGTTTTATTACTAGTAGAACATAAACATGTTTTATTCCCAGTAGAACATTAACATGTTTTATTTCCAGTAGAACGTTAACATGTTTTATTCCCAGTAGAACATCATGTTTTATTCCCAGTGGAACATCAACATGTTGTATTCCCAGTAGAACATAAACATGATTTATTCCCAGTAGAACATAAATATGTTTTATTCCCAGTAGAACATAAACATGTTTTATTTCCAGTGGAACGTAAACATGTTTTATTCCCAGTAGAACCTCATTATGTTTTATTCCCAGTAGAACATCAACATGTTTTATTCCCAGTAGAACATAAACATATTTTATTCCCAGTAGAACGTAAACATGTTTTATTCCCAGTAGAACATAAACATGATTTATTCCCAGTAGAACATAAATATGTTTTATTACCAGTAGAACATAAACATGATTTATTCCCAGGAGAACATAAATATGTTTTATTACTAGTAGAACATAAACATGTTTTATTCCCAGTAGAACATCATTGTGTTTTATTCCCAGTAGAACATTAACATGTTCTATTCCCAGTAGAACGTAAACTTGTAGTATTCCTAGTAGAACATAAACATATTTTATTCCCAGTAGAACGTAAACATGTTTTATTCCCAGTAGAACGTAAACTTGTTGTATTCCCAGTAGAACATCAACATGATTTATTCCCAGTAGAACATAAATATGTTTTATTACCAGTAGAACATAAACATGATTTATTCCCAGTAGAACATAAATATGTTTTATTACTAGTAGAACATAAACATGTTTTATTTCCAGTAGAACGTTAACATGTTTTATTCCCAGTAGAACATCATGTTTTATTCCCAGTGGAACATCAACATGTTGTATTCCCAGTAGAACATAAGCATGATTTATTCCCAGTAGAACATAAATATGTTTTATTCCCAGTAGAACATAAACATGTTTTATTTCCAGTGGAACGTAAACATGTTTTATTCCCAGTAGAACATCATTATGTTTTATTCCCAGTAGAACATCAACATGTTTTATTCCCAGTAGAACATTAACATGTTTTATTTCCAGTAGAACGTTAACATGTTTTATTCCCAGTAGAACATCATTGTGTTTTATTCCCAGTAGAACATGAACATGTTTTATTTCCAGTAGCGTTAACATGTTTTATTCCCAGTATAACATAAACATGTTTTATTCCCAGTAGAACATAAACATGTTTCATTCCCAGTAGAACATAAACATGTTTCATTCCCAGTAGAACATGAACATGTTTCATTCCTAGTAGAACGTAAACATGTTTCATTCCCAGTAGAACATAAACATGTTTCATTCCCAGTAGAACATAAACATGTTTCATTCCCAGTAGAACATAAACATGTTTTATTTCCAGTAGAACGTAAACATGTTTCATTCCCAGTAGAACATAAACATGTTTTATTCCCAGTAGAACATAAACATGTTTTATTCCCAGTAGAACATAAACATGTTTTATTCCCAGTAGAACATAAACATGTTTCATTCCCAGTAGAACATAAACATGTTTTATTCCCAGTAGAACATAAACATGTTTCATTCCCAGTAGAACATAAACATGTTTCATTCCCAGTAGAACGTAAACATGTTTCATTCCCAGTAGAACGTAAACACGTTTCATTCCCAGTAGAACATAAACATGTTTCATTCCCAGTAGAACATAAACATGTTTTATTCCCAGTAGAACATAAACATGTTTCATTCCCAGTAGAACATAAACATGTTTCATTCCCAGTAGAACATAAACATGTTTTATTCCCAGTAGAACATAAACATGTTTTATTCCCAGTAGAACATCAACATGTTTTATTCCCAGTAGAACATAAACATGTTTCATTCCCAGTAGAACATAAACATGTTTTATTCCCAGTAGAACGTAAACATGTTTCATTCCCAGTAGAACATAAACATGTTTTATTCCCAGTAGAACATAAACATGTTTTATTCCCAGTAGAACGTAAACATGTTTTATTCCCAGTAGAACATTAACATGTTTCATTCCCAGTAGAACATAAACATGTTTCATTCCCAGTAGAACATTAACATGTTTCATTCCCAGTAGAACATAAACATGTTTCATTCCCAGTAGAACATAAACATGTTTTATTCCCAGTAGAACATTAACATGTTTCATTCCCAGTAGAACATAAACATGTTTCATTCCCAGTAGAACATAAACATATTTTATTCCCAGTAGAACGTAAACATGTTTTATTCCCAGTAGAACATCAACATGTTTTATTCCCAGTAGAACATAAACATGTTTCATTCCCAGTAGAACATAAACATGTTTCATTCCCAGTAGAACATAAACATGTTTTATTCCCAGTAGAACGTAAACATGTTTTATTCCCAGTAGAACGTAAACTTGTTGTATTCCTAATAGAACATAAACATGTTTTATTCCCAGTAGAACGTAAACATGTTTTATTCCCAGTAGAACATAAACATGTTTTATTCCCAGTAGAACATAAATATGTTTTATTCCCAGTAGAACATAAACATGTTTTTATTCCCAGTAGAACATAAACATGTTTTATTTCCAGTGAAATGTAAACATGTTTTATTCCCAGTAGAACATCAACATGTTTTATTCCCAGTAGAACATAAACATGTTTCATTCCCAGCAGAACATAAACATGTTTCATTCCCAGTAGAACATAAACATGTTTTATTCCCAGTAGAACGTAAACTTGTAGTATTCCTAGTAGAACATCAACATATTTTATTCCCAGCAGAACGTAAACATGTTTTATTCCCAGTAGAACATAAACATGTTTTATTCCCAGTAGAACATAAATATGTTTCATTCCCAGTAGAACGTAAACATGTTTTATTCCCAGTAGAACATAAACATGTTTTATTTCCAGTGAAATGTAAACATGTTTTATTCCCAGTAGAACATCAACATGTTTTATTCCCAGTAGAACGTTAACATGTTTTATTCCCAGTAGAACATCATTGTGTTTTATTCCCAGTAGAACATGAACATGTTTTATTCCCAGTAGAACATAAACATGTTTTATTCCCAGTAGAACATAAACATGTTTTATGCCCAGTAGAACATAAACATGTTTAATTCCCAGTAGAACATCATGTTTTATTCCCAGTCGAACATCAACATGTTGTATTCCCAGTAGAACATAAATATGTTTTATTCCCAGTAGAACATAAATATGTTTTATTCCCAGTAGAACATAAACATGTTTTATTTTCAGTGGAACGTAAACATGTTTTATTCCCAGTAGAACATCATTATGTTTTATTCCCAGTAGAACATCAGCATGTTTTATTCCCAGTAGAACATTAACATGTTCTATTCCCAGTAAAACATCAACATGTTTTATTCCCAGTAGAACATAAACATGTTTTATTCCAGTAGAACATCAACATGTTCTATTCCCAGTAGAACGTAAACTTGTAGTATTCCTAGTAGAACATAAACATATTTTATTCCCAGTAGAACGTAAACATGTTTTATTCCCAGTAGAATGTAAACTTGTTGTATTCCCAGTAGAACATAAACATGTTTTATTCCCAGTAGAACATAAATATGTTTTATTACCAGTGGAACATAAACATGTTTTATTCCCAGTAGAACATTAACATGTTTTATTTCCAGTAGAACGTTAACATGTTTTATTCCCAGTAGAACATCATTGTGTTTTATTCCCAGTAGAACATAAACATGTTTTATTCCCAGTAGAACATTAACATGTTTTATTTCCAGTAGAACGTTAACATGTTTTATTCCCAGTAGAACATCATTGTGTTTTATTCCCAGTAGAACATGAACATGTTTTATTCCCAGTAGAACGTTAACATGTTTTATTCCCAGTAGAACATCATTGTGTTTTATTCCCAGTAGAACATGAACATGTTTTATTCCCAGTAGAACATTAACATGTTCTATCACCAGTAGAACGTAAACTTGTAGTATTCCTAGTAGAACATAAAAATATTTTATTCCCAGTAGAACGTAAACATGTTTTATTCCCAGTAGAACATAAACATGATTTATTCCCAGTAGAACATAAATATGTTTTATTACCAGTAGAACATAAACATGATTTATTCCCAGGAGAACATAAATATGTTTTATTACTAGTAGAACATAAACATGTTTTATTCCCAGTAGAACATTAACATGATTTATTCCCAGCAGAACGTAAACATGTTTTATTCCCAGTAGAACATAAACATGTTTTATTCCCAGTAGAACATAAATATGTTTCATTCCCAGTAGAACATAAACATGTTTTATTCCCAGTAGAACATAAATATGTTTCATTCCCAGTAGAACATAAACATGTTTTATTCCCAGTAGAACATAAACATGTTTTATTTCCAGTGAAATGTAAACATGTTTTATTCCCAGTAGAACATCAACATGTTTTATTCCCAGTAGAACGTTAACATGTTTTATTCCCAGTAGAACATCATTGGTATTCAGTGAACATGAACATGTTTTATTCCCAGTAGAACATAAACATGTTTTATTCCCAGTAGAACATAAACATGTTTTATGCCCAGTAGAACATAAACATGTTTAATTCCCAGTAGAACATCATGTTTTATTCCCAGTCGAACATCAACATGTTGTATTCCCAGTAGAACATAAATATGTTTTATTCCCAGTAGAACATAAATATGTTTTATTCCCAGTAGAACATAAACATGTTTTATTTTCAGTGGAACGTAAACATGTTTTATTCCCAGTAGAACATCATTATGTTTTATTCCCAGTAGAACATCAGCATGTTTTATTCCCAGTAGAACATTAACATGTTCTATTCCCAGTAAAACATCAACATGTTTTATTCCCAGTAGAACATAAACATGTTTTATTCCAGTAGAACATCAACATGTTCTATTCCCAGTAGAACGTAAACTTGTAGTATTCCTAGTAGAACATAAACATATTTTATTCCCAGTAGAACGTAAACATGTTTTATTCCCAGTAGAATGTAAACTTGTTGTATTCCCAGTAGAACATAAACATGTTTTATTCCCAGTAGAACATAAATATGTTTTATTACCAGTGGAACATAAACATGTTTTATTCCCAGTAGAACATTAACATGTTTTATTTCCAGTAGAACGTTAACATGTTTTATTCCCAGTAGAACATCATTGTGTTTTATTCCCAGTAGAACATAAACATGTTTTATTCCCAGTAGAACATTAACATGTTTTATTTCCAGTAGAACGTTAACATGTTTTATTCCCAGTAGAACATCATTGTGTTTTATTCCCAGTAGAACATGAACATGTTTTATTCCCAGTAGAACGTTAACATGTTTTATTCCCAGTAGAACATCATTGTGTTTTATTCCCAGTAGAACATGAAAATGTTTTATTCCCAGTGGGCGAACGTAAACATGTAGTATTCCTAGTAGAACATAAACATATTTTATTCCCAGTAGAACGTAAACATGTTTTATTCCCAGTAGAACATAAACATGATTTATTCCCAGTAGAACATAAATATGTTTTATTACCAGTAGAACATAAACATGATTTATTCCCAGGAGAACATAAATATGTTTTATTACTAGTAGAACATAAACATGTTTTATTCCCAGTAGAACATTAACATGTTTTATTTCCAGTAGAACGTTAACATGTTTTATTCCCAGTAGAACATCATGTTTTATTCCCAGTGGAACATCAACATGTTGTATTCCCAGTAGAACATAAACATGATTTATTCCCAGTAGAACATAAATATGTTTTATTCCCAGTAGAACATAAACATGTTTTATTTCCAGTGGAACGTAAACATGTTTTATTCCCAGTAGAACCTCATTATGTTTTATTCCCAGTAGAACATCAACATGTTTTATTCCCAGTAGAACATAAACATATTTTATTCCCAGTAGAACGTAAACATGTTTTATTCCCAGTAGAACATAAACATGATTTATTCCCAGTAGAACATAAATATGTTTTATTACCAGTAGAACATAAACATGATTTATTCCCAGGAGAACATAAATATGTTTTATTACTAGTAGAACATAAACATGTTTTATTCCCAGTAGAACATCATTGTGTTTTATTCCCAGTAGAACATTAACATGTTCTATTCCCAGTAGAACGTAAACTTGTAGTATTCCTAGTAGAACATAAACATATTTTATTCCCAGTAGAACGTAAACATGTTTTATTCCCAGTAGAACGTAAACTTGTTGTATTCCCAGTAGAACATCAACATGATTTATTCCCAGTAGAACATAAATATGTTTTATTACCAGTAGAACATAAACATGATTTATTCCCAGTAGAACATAAATATGTTTTATTACTAGTAGAACATAAACATGTTTTATTTCCAGTAGAACGTAAACATGTTTTATTCCCAGTAGAACGTAAACATGTTTTATTCCCAGTAGAACATAAACATGTTTTATTCCCAGTAGAACATAAACATGATTTATTCCCAGTAGAACATAAATATGTTTTATTACCAGTAGAACATAAACATGATTTATTCCCAGGAGAACATAAATATGTTTTATTACTAGTAGAACATAAACATGTTTTATTCCCAGTAGAACATTAACATGATTTATTCCCAGCAGAACGTAAACATGTTTTATTCCCAGTAGAACATAAACATGTTTTATTCCCAGTAGAACATAAATATGTTTCATTCCCAGTAGAACATAAACATGTTTTATTCCCAGTAGAACATAAATATGTTTCATTCCCAGTAGAACATAAACATGTTTTATTCCCAGTAGAACATAAACATGTTTTATTTCCAGTGAAATGTAAACATGTTTTATTCCCAGTAGAACATCAACATGTTTTATTCCCAGTAGAACGTTAACATGTTTTATTCCCAGTAGAACATCATTGTGTTTTATTCCCAGTAGAACATGAACATGTTTTATTCCCAGTAGAACATAAACATGTTTTATTCCCAGTAGAACATAAACATGTTTTATGCCCAGTAGAACATAAACATGTTTAATTCCCAGTAGAACATCATGTTTTATTCCCAGTCGAACATCAACATGTTGTATTCCCAGTAGAACATAAATATGTTTTATTCCCAGTAGAACATAAATATGTTTTATTCCCAGTAGAACATAAACATGTTTTATTTTCAGTGGAACGTAAACATGTTTTATTCCCAGTAGAACATCATTATGTTTTATTCCCAGTAGAACATCAGCATGTTTTATTCCCAGTAGAACATTAACATGTTCTATTCCCAGTAAAACATCAACATGTTTTATTCCCAGTAGAACATAAACATGTTTTATTCCAGTAGAACATCAACATGTTCTATTCCCAGTAGAACGTAAACTTGTAGTATTCCTAGTAGAACATAAACATATTTTATTCCCAGTAGAACGTAAACATGTTTTATTCCCAGTAGAATGTAAACTTGTTGTATTCCCAGTAGAACATAAACATGTTTTATTCCCAGTAGAACATAAATATGTTTTATTACCAGTGGAACATAAACATGTTTTATTCCCAGTAGAACATTAACATGTTTTATTTCCAGTAGAACGTTAACATGTTTTATTCCCAGTAGAACATCATTGTGTTTTATTCCCAGTAGAACATAAACATGTTTTATTCCCAGTAGAACATTAACATGTTTTATTTCCAGTAGAACGTTAACATGTTTTATTCCCAGTAGAACATCATTGTGTTTTATTCCCAGTAGAACATGAACATGTTTTATTCCCAGTAGAACGTTAACATGTTTTATTCCCAGTAGAACATCATTGTGTTTTATTCCCAGTAGAACATGAAAATGTTTTATTCCCAGTAGAACATTAACATGTTCTATCACCAGTAGAACGTAAACTTGTAGTATTCCTAGTAGAACATAAACATATTTTATTCCCAGTAGAACGTAAACATGTTTTATTCCCAGTAGAACATAAACATGATTTATTCCCAGTAGAACATAAATATGTTTTATTACCAGTAGAACATAAACATGATTTATTCCCAGGAGAACATAAATATGTTTTATTACTAGTAGAACATAAACATGTTTTATTCCCAGTAGAACATTAACATGTTTTATTTCCAGTAGAACGTTAACATGTTTTATTCCCAGTAGAACATCATGTTTTATTCCCAGTGGAACATCAACATGTTGTATTCCCAGTAGAACATAAACATGATTTATTCCCAGTAGAACATAAATATGTTTTATTCCCAGTAGAACATAAACATGTTTTATTTCCAGTGGAACGTAAACATGTTTTATTCCCAGTAGAACCTCATTATGTTTTATTCCCAGTAGAACATCAACATGTTTTATTCCCAGTAGAACATAAACATATTTTATTCCCAGTAGAACGTAAACATGTTTTATTCCCAGTAGAACATAAACATGATTTATTCCCAGTAGAACATAAATATGTTTTATTACCAGTAGAACATAAACATGATTTATTCCCAGGAGAACATAAATATGTTTTATTACTAGTAGAACATAAACATGTTTTAT
Organism: Atherinomorus stipes; assembly: GCA_023101725.1. Taxonomy (NCBI): domain Eukaryota; kingdom Metazoa; phylum Chordata; class Actinopteri; order Atheriniformes; family Atherinidae; genus Atherinomorus; species Atherinomorus stipes. The sequence continues at coordinate 9,862 of JALJCO010013696.1, forward strand.
TCCCAGTAGAACATCATTGTGTTTTATTCCCAGTAGAACATTAACATGTTCTATTCCCAGTAGAACGTAAACTTGTAGTATTCCTAGTAGAACATAAACATATTTTATTCCCAGTAGAACGTAAACATGTTTTATTCCCAGTAGAACGTAAACTTGTTGTATTCCCAGTAGAACATCAACATGATTTATTCCCAGTAGAACATAAATATGTTTTATTACCAGTAGAACATAAACATGATTTATTCCCAGTAGAACATAAATATGTTTTATTACTAGTAGAACATAAACATGTTTTATTTCCAGTAGAACGTTAACATGTTTTATTCCCAGTAGAACATCATGTTTTATTCCCAGTGGAACATCAACATGTTGTATTCCCAGTAGAACATAAGCATGATTTATTCCCAGTAGAACATAAATATGTTTTATTCCCAGTAGAACATAAACATGTTTTATTTCCAGTGGAACGTAAACATGTTTTATTCCCAGTAGAACATCATTATGTTTTATTCCCAGTAGAACATCAACATGTTTTATTCCCAGTAGAACATTAACATGTTTTATTTCCAGTAGAACGTTAACATGTTTTATTCCCAGTAGAACATCATTGTGTTTTATTCCCAGTAGAACATGAACATGTTTTATTTCCAGTAGCGTTAACATGTTTTATTCCCAGTATAACATAAACATGTTTTATTCCCAGTATAACATAAACATGTTTCATTCCCAGTAGAACATAAACATGTTTCATTCCCAGTAGAACATAAACATGTTTCATTCCCAGTAGAACATGAACATGTTTCATTCCTAGTAGAACGTAAACATGTTTCATTCCCAGTAGAACATAAACATGTTTCATTCCCAGTAGAACATACACATGTTTCATTCCCAGTAGAACATAAACATGTTTTATTCCCAGTAGAACGTAAACATGTTTCATTCCCAGTAGAACATAAACATGTTTTATTCCCAGTAGAACATAAACATGTTTTATTCCCAGTAGAACATAAACATGTTTTATTCCCAGTAGAACATAAACATGTTTCATTCCCAGTAGAACATAAACATGTTTTATTCCCAGTAGAACATAAACATGTTTTATTCCCAGTAGAACATAAACATGTTTCATTCCCAGTAGAACGTAAACATGTTTCATTCCCAGTAGAACGTAAACACGTTTCATTACCAGTAGAACATAAACATGTTTCATTCCCAGTAGAACATAAACATGTTTTATTCCCAGTAGAACATTAACATGTTTCATTCCCAGTAGAACATAAACATGTTTCATTCCCAGTAGAACATAAACATATTTTATTCCCAGTAGAACGTAAACATGTTTTATTCCCAGTGGAACATCAACATGTTGTATTCCCAGTAGAACATAAACATGATTTATTCCCAGTAGAACATGAATATGTTTTATTCCCAGTAGAACATAAACATGTTTTATTTCCAGTGGAACGTAAACATGTTTTATTCCCAGTAGAACCTCATTATGTTTTATTCCCAGTAGAACATCAACATGTTTTATTCCCAGTAGAACATTAACATGTTTTATTTCCAGTAGAACGTTAACATGTTTTATTCCCAGTAGAACATCATTGTGTTTTATTCCCAGTAGAACATTAACATGTTCTATTCCCAGTAGAACGTAAACTTGTAGTATTCCTAGTAGAACATAAACATATTTTATTCCCAGTAGAACGTAAACATGTTTTATTCCCAGTAGAACGTAAACTTGTTGTATTCCCAGTAGAACATCAACATGATTTATTCCCAGTAGAACATAAATATGTTTTATTACCAGTAGAACATAAACATGATTTATTCCCAGTAGAACATAAATATGTTTTATTACTAGTAGAACATAAACATGTTTTATTTCCAGTAGAACGTTAACATGTTTTATTCCCAGTAGAACATCATGTTTTATTCCCAGTGGAACATCAACATGTTGTATTCCCAGTAGAACATAAGCATGATTCATTCCCAGTAGAACATAAATATGTTTTATTCCCAGTAGAACATAAACATGTTTTATTTCCAGTGGAACGTAAACATGTTTTATTCCCAGTAGAACATGAGCATGTTTTATTCCCAGTAGAACATCAACATGTTTTATTCCCAGTAGAACATTAACATGTTTTATTTCCAGTAGAACGTTAACATGTTTTATTCCCAGTAGAACATCATTGTGTTTTATTCCCAGTAGAACATGAACATGTTTTATTTCCAGTAGCGTTAACATGTTTTATTCCCAGTATAACATAAACATGTTTTATTCCCAGTATAACATAAACATGTTTCATTCCCAGTAGAACATAAACATGTTTCATTCCCAGTAGAACATAAACATGTTTCATTCCCAGTAGAACATGAACATGTTTCATTCCTAGTAGAACGTAAACATGTTTCATTCCCAGTAGAACATAAACATGTTTCATTCCCAGTAGAACATACACATGTTTCATTCCCAGTAGAACATAAACATGTTTTATTCCCAGTAGAACGTAAACATGTTTCATTCCCAGTAGAACATAAACATGTTTTATTCCCAGTAGAACATAAACATGTTTTATTCCCAGTAGAACATAAACATGTTTTATTCCCAGTAGAACATAAACATGTTTCATTCCCAGTAGAACATAAACATGTTTTATTCCCAGTAGAACATAAACATGTTTCATTCCCAGTAGAACATAAACATGTTTCATTCCCAGTAGAACGTAAACATGTTTCATTCCCAGTAGAACGTAAACACGTTTCATTACCAGTAGAACATAAACATGTTTCATTCCCAGTAGAACATAAACATGTTTCATTCCCAGTAGAACATAAACATGTTTTATTCCCAGTAGAACATAAACATGTTTCATTCCCAGTAGAACATAAACATGTTTCATTCCCAGTAGAACATAAACATGTTTTATTCCCAGTAGAACATAAACATGTTTTATTCCCAGTAGAACATAAACATGTTTCATTCCCAGTAGAACATAAACATGTTTTATTCCCAGTAGAACATTAACATGTTTTATTTCCAGTAGAACATAAACATGTTTTATTCCCAGTAGAACATAAACATGTTTTATTCCCAGTAGAACATCAATGTGTTTTATTCCCAGTAGAACATAAACATGTTTCATTCCCAGTAGAACATAAACATGTTTTATTCCCAGTAGAACATAAACATGTTTCATTCCCAGTAGAACATTAACATGTTTTATTTCCAGTAGAACATCATTGTGTTTTATTCCCAGTAGAACATAAACATGTTTCATTCCCAGTAGAACATAAACATGTTTCATTCCCAGTAGAACATAAACATGTTTCATTCCCAGTAGAACATAAACATGTTTCATTCCCAGTAGAACATAAACATGTTTTATTCCCAGTAGAACATTAACATGTTTTATTTCCAGTAGAACATCATTGTGTTTTATTCCCAGTAGAACATAAACATGTTTAATTCCCAGTAGAACATAAACATGTTTAATTCCCAGTAGAACATAAACATGTTTCATTCCCAGTAGAACATAAACATGTTTCATTCCCAGTAGAACATAAACATGTTTCATTCCAAGTAGAACGTAAACATGTTTCATTCCCAGGAGAACATAAACATGTTTCATTCCCAGGAGAACATAAACATGTTTTATTCCCAGTAGAACATAAACATGTTTCATTCCCAGTAGAACGTAAACATGTGCAGTTGTCATGATCTGATAGTTTTGTTGTGTCTTTGTTCCGTCTTGTTTCCTGTCTGATGTTGCAGAGTTCTCATGGGTATTCTGTGTGGTTTCCTTCCTGTTCTCTGACCCACCTGCTTTCAATCAGTGATCTGCACCTCCTGTTCCTCATTGCTCGTCCGTCCTTCTGTGTATTTATATTTTCCCGGGTTTCAGTTTGCCGGTTGGTCGTCGTATTCTTCCCTGTGTCCACTCACCAGTTCTTCCTGTAAGTTTATTCTGTTTTCGTTTTACTCCCAGTTCCTTTTTTATTCTTAATCATTTAATAAACCTTTATTTTTTTAAGTCTCATGCCGAGGTCTTCGCCGTCAATGTTCCAAACCCCAGAACCCTGAACCTGTGTTTTGCCAAGGATCCGCTGCTGAACTGGTTGATGGAATTTGGAAATCATTCTGTTCTGTTTTCATTTACATATTACATATTAGTGTCCCGATAAACAACTCACTGAATTTAGTTCAAATTTAGAATAAAATGCCAGCAAAGTGAATTTCAGAAGGTCCAACATCATTTACTTGGAGTTTCTCAGCTGGGTTTTCTGTGAGTTTGGCTTCAACAGTGCTGTGGTGCATCCACCAGGACATGGACATATCCCATATTTCAAAGGGAAATTCACAGACTTGACATCATATGGTGAAATAAAAAACCTCTGTAATTCTCTGGTTTTCCCGTTCAGAGGTCAGAGACTAGAAGCAGTTGCTTCTCCTGTCCACTGGGTGGCAGTACAAGATAAGACAGCAGAACCTCATGGTGAGCGTCAGCAGTCCCATCAGAGCCGTGGAGGCGAGTGTTTATGTGTAGCATATCACGTACTGGACAATACAAAGTGCTTTCCATAAAACGTTTACAGCATTACAGCAGGTTCAAGAGAAAACTAACTCTGACAAAAACACAGCAAATTCAGAAAAATTTAAAAATAAGATAAATGTAAGAAATAAAATAATGAAGGATCGTTTTGTTAAAAGGAAGCAGAAAATAAAAATTCTTAACCGTGATGTAAAGCTGCTGAGTTTCATCAGACGTGCAGGTTTCTGCTGCCTGTCAGGTTTAGTCCTGACTCTGGGAACAGAAAGTAGACTGATGAGCTGAGCTCTGGTTGGTTTATAACGAACCGCAACATCCTGAATGGATTTTGGTCTTGAACCATTCAGGACTTTGTAAACTAACGGCAGGATTTAGAAGCCAATGGGCTTCATGCACAGCCCACTACTTCCTGAACTTAATACTGCACTTTTATTACATGACTGGATGAACTGATGAATCCAGGTGTGTCTGATCATTTGCTGAGGTCAGACACACCTGGATTAATCAGTTCATCCAATCATGTAAGACAGGAAATAAAGGTGCAGTATTACGTTCTGGAAGTACTGGAGCTCAAGTCAAGTCAAGGCTGTTATGAATCTGACCTGAACTTTTCTGTCTGTTTAAGCGCCCTGAGGTGATGATGTCATGAATGGACGCTATACAAATAAAGTTGAATTGAATTGAATAGTAAAGTGAAAGTGTACCGTCTTATTTAAAGTTTAAAATTAGTGTACTTACAGCATACTTGCATATACTACTTTTTGGTAAGAGTTGTTTAATGTCAAAACATTAGTTTCAATGGATCCATTTTCCCCGAGTCCTTGCGACCCACCTGTGCTGTTGCCATGTACCCCCCCACGCCCCCCACCCCTCATAGAGGAACATGGGATTGTTGTTGGGGTGGTACCCATAAAGGTACTGTTGTACAAGAGTGGGGACTTAGACTATACTGCCAAAAGTATTTGCTCTCTATCCAGATGATGGAATCAGGTGTTGCATCACTTCCATGTTCACAGGTGTATAAATGAAGCAGCTCGGCATGCAGACTGTTTCTACAAACGTGTGAAAGAATGTGTCGCTCTCAGGAATCAGTGAATTCCAGCGTGGAACTGTGATAGGATGCCACCTGTGCAACAATCCAGCGGTGAAGTTTCCTCCTAAATATTCCATAGTCAGCTGTCAGCTGGATGATAAGAACATGGAAGTGTTTGGGAACGACAGCAGCTCAGCCATGAAGTGTTCGTCCACGTAAACTGATGGAGCGGGTCAGTGATGCTGAAGCTCATAGTGAGAAGAGGTGGCCAACTTTCTGCAGAGTCAATCACTGCAGACCTCCAACCTTCATGTGGCCTTCAGATCAGATCAAGAACAGTGACAGAGAGCTTCATGGAATGGGTTTCCATGGCGACCAGCTGCATCCATCCATACATCACCAAGTGCAATGCAAAGCGTGGATGCAGTGGTGGAAAGCAGCCGCCACTGGACTCTAGAGCAGTGGAGGCGTTCTCTGGAGGACCAATCACGCTTCTCCATCTGCAATCTGATGGAGGAGTCTGGGTTTGGTGGTTGCCAGGACAACGGTACTTGTCTGACTGCATTGTACCAAGTGAAAAGTTTGGTGGAGGGGGGATTATGGTGTGGGGGTGTTTCAGGAGCTGGGCTTGGCCCCTTAGTTCCAGTAAAAGGAACTCTGAATGCTTCAGCATACCAAGACATTCTGGACAATTCCATGTCCCAACTTTGTGGGACCAGTTTGGAGCTGGCCCCTTCCTCTTCCAACATGACTGTGCACCACAAAGCAGGTCCATGAAGACCTGGATGCAGAGTCTGGTGTGGAGGAACTGGACTGGCCTGCACAGAGTCCTGACCTCAACCCCATAGAACACCTTTGGGATGAATCAGAGCGGAGACTGAGAGCCAGACCTTCTGGTCCAACATCAGTGTGACCTCACAAATGTGCTTCTGGAAGATGGTCAAAGATTCCCAGAAACACTCCTAAACCTTGTGGACAGCCTTCCCAGAAGATGAAGCTGTTCTAGCTGCAAAGGTGGACCAACGTCATCCTGAACCCGACGGATCAGGAATGGGTGTTACTGAAGCTCAGATGGTAGTCAAAGCAGGTGAGACAAGACTTTTGGCGATATCGTGTATCTCCCTTCCTTCCATTCTCATGTCTTCTTCTACAGAACCAGACTGGGCCTGGGACATACAGCTGTGTGAAAAAGTGTTGCCTCCTTCCTGATTTCTTATTTTTTTGTATGTTTGTCACACTTAAATGCTTCAGATCATTAAACAAATTTGAATATTAGTCAAAGATAACACAAGTAAACACAAAATGGAGTTTTTAAATGAAGAGTTCTTTTTGGAAGAGGGAAAAAATAAAAACCTTCATGGCCCTGTGTGAAAAAGTCATTGCCCACACTCAGGCCTTTGTCCATCAAGAAATCACTTAAATGTTGGGCCGGTGACTCTGGCCCCTCCGCCGACCCTTTCCGCTCCCGTCCCTTTTCCCCCCTCCCTGGCCTGGCGTGGTCGAGCGCCCCCAGGGGCCGAGGCTGGCCCCTCTGTGGTGAACGCCGGACGCCGGGCCGTGGGGGCGGCCATGCCTGCCCCTTCTGCCCTGGGGGGATCCCGGGAGGCAGGGGTACCTAATGCCGGTAACGGCTCTCCTTCCAGGGGGGGAATTCATACCCCCCTGGTCTCCTTTCCCAAGACCCCCCCCCCTGCTCTACCTCACACACACACACGTAGGGTTTTGGGGAGGGTGCGTGTCAAGCGGGCGTGGTGAGGGAGGGCACCAAAGTGCCTTTGCTTGCCACGTCTAGAGGCAGCCTGCTCCCCAGTTTTAACCACACTTAGACACCTAAACACATAAAATAACAACAGCTCACAACCACTTCTGAGGGGCGGGCCATATAGTGTGTGGAAGGAGGGAGGGGCCGGTTGGGGGGTCATGCCCCCTACGCGACCCCACTCCCGGCATGACTTGGCACTGCCCCTTAGTTTTAACTGCAAACAACACACATCTTACACACACAGTCATGAGCGGGGGGTGGGGGGGGGGGACAGGGTCCTTTCATACCCCGGTCTCCCGGGCGCTACTGGGGGGAGGGGGGACAGTGGCTACTTCACGCGCCAGTGGTTAAGGCTGGCTGCATTGCGGGGGACCTGCTGGCCTGGGGGATGCCTGGCCTGCTGCGTCCGGGGGTGGGGGATGGGGGTGGTGGTGGGGGGGGGGACGTGTTGGGGGCTTGGAGCTCGCGGCTCCTTCCCCGGCCCGAGCTACCACTCAGGAGGCACGAGGGCATGGGCAAGAGAGAGGTGGGTATGTGAGAATAATGAATGAGAGTGTGAAAGAGGAAATGTGGGAGGGAGGAACTTGGGCTGGAAGAGGGAGGAGATGTGGGTAAGTGGTTGGAGGAAAGGGGGGATGGAGGAAGGAGGGGCATGCTCGTGAGTGTCTATTAGGGATGGTCATGAGGGGCTGAAGGAAGGAAGGGCGGGAGTGTGATAGGTCAGAGGGATGGGCGGGGCTGGACATGTAAGGGGGGACTGTATGGGGTATTGGGGGTATAGGGAGGTGGGGGCGTATGTGTGGGGGGGTGGGGAGGGGTTGGTGCAGTTATGTGGGGGGAGTGCATGTGTGTGTTAGAGGGTATGAGGAGGTGGGGGTAGGTGTGGACGGTAGAGGGAGGAGAGTGTTGGGGGTGGAGAGAGGAGTGAGTGTGGGTATGTAAGGTCGGAGAGCGGAGTGGGTGGGTGTATGTGTGTGTGGGGGGGGGGTACACGGAGGTGTTGGGTAGGGCTGGGCGGTGTGGGCGGAGGTTCGTATCTCGGTATTCGTGCCGGGCATCTTGGTGTCGGTGTGGTGCGGTGTGGCTGCGGGTTGGTTGGGGGCCGGGCGCTTTGGTGGGGGGTGCGGTTTTGTTTGTGGCTTCCGGGGCTTTTTGTGCGGGGCGGGCGCAGGGGGGATCTGTATCCTGTATGTGGTTGCTCTTGCGGTATTGATGTCTTGGGTGCCCGTGTCTCGATGTGGGGGCGGTGACGGTATATCTTTCAGCCCTAGTGTTGGGGTAGGTGTGTGGGGAGTGTGTGTGCGAGCGTGGTGGCGGGGTGGGGGGTGGTGGAGGTGGTGGCGCCCTGGTGTCAGGTGTATGGGGCAGGGACTTTGGGGTGGGGGCTGGCCTGCCCTGGGGGGCGTCGTCTGGGGGGTCCGGTCCTCCTGGGTTTCGGTTGGGCCGCCCGGGGGGGGGGGGGGGGTGGCTGCTCCTGGGCGCTTGGGCCCTGGGCCCGGCGCTGTCTCCGCTCCGGGGGACGCCCCGGCGCCCGGTGGGGTCGGCAGCTGCTGGTCTTGGTCCGCTGGGGCCTGGGCCTCCAGACTGCAGGGGGCTCCGACTGGGGCCGCCTTTGCCGCCCTTCTGGGGATGCATGTCCGCTCCTTTGGGGGGGGTAGCTGGGATCTGGGCCTCTGGGTGGCTGCTGGGGGCCTGGGTCGTGAGCCTTGCGGGCTTCCTCCTCCTTGCGGAGACGAGGCTGCATCTGCATGACTGTATCACCACGGAGCACCCTTTATTATGCATGTTGACACTGTGACACTACTTCCCATTGCGATGACTAGGTTGTACCTCTTCTCTACTTCCCATTGCGCTGACTAGGTTGTACCTCTTCTCTGCTTTCCATTGCGATGACTAGGTTGTACCTCTTCTCTACTTCCCATTGCGATGACTAGGTTGTACCTCTTCTCTACTTCCCATTGCGCTGACTAGGTTGTACCTCTTCTCTGCGTAGTTCTGCGTGTGTTTGTGTGTGTTTGTATGATCTGAGGATATTTAAGCCACCTGCAGGTCCTCCTGTAGGGGATTGCTTGTTTTGTTTTCCAACAGAGACCTTGGTTGTTTAGGGATCGCGGTACAGATGTACCAGTGAACTGTCTAAGTGGATTCATGTTTTCTCTCCTCTCTCTCTTCCTCTTCCTTACTCCTCTCTCTCTGTTTCACTTTCTATCATTACCTCTGTTAACTTTCATTTCTCCCTTGTCAGGCCCAGCAGTATGAAATGGAATGGTGTAATAGACAAATGTTTAAATAAAGAAATAAAATGAATAAACATGATATCAAGTGGAGCCTTATATTCATAAAGCTCCGCTTGATAAAGCAAAACTGTTCAACAGAATAAAGCAATCAGATTTCCATTCTGCTTGCTTCGATGCTGGACAGGACAAGTAGAAGAGAAGAAAAAAAAAAAGAAAAAAAAAAAAAAAAAAAAAGAAATCACTTAAATAGGACCTGCCTGACAAAGTGAAGTAGACCAAAAGATCCTCCAAAGCTAGACATCATGCTGCCATCCAAAGAAATTCAGGAACAAATGAGAGACAAAGTCATTGAGATCTATCAGTCTCTGGATCCCTCTGGATTAGGAATGGATGTTACTGAAGCTCAGATGTGAGTCAAAGCAGGTGAGATACTTTTGGCAAGATAATGTATTTGTAATCTTGACATTTGTACCCTCTAAAGACCAAAACTGTTAGAATACAAAGCAGTCATGAGAGGTATAACAGAGATTAGCAGCACTTTTAAGGATACAACCCCCTGACAATCTGTTGTACCTCTAAAGGTACAATTAGGTACTTCATTTTCTGACTGTGTAGATGAAAGATGCAGGAGTCTGTCTCCTGTATGAGCCACCTGACAGGACGGATGGTCCTGGAGGACCAGAAAGACACAACAGCCCAAAGACACATAGCCCATTTGGCGGGGGCAGCTTGGGACACGACTAGATTAGATAACCAGATCACAAGCCACTGTTGATCACAACATTTATTACAGTAGCAACATTATGTAACAGTACAAACTGGAGAAAAAGTGATATTTTTTTGGAAAGATGCAATTTGTGTGTTTTAGGAGCAATTCCTGGACTCATTCTCTGAGGTTTTCATGCATGAGGAGGAGCTAAAAGTGCTCCTTTTCCCCGTAAATGTGAATCCTACAACATTTTTAATGCATAGTGCCTAAAACAACTCAACAGATGAGAAAATGCGTCATGTTTCAGCCTGGTGAAGAAACAGCAGAAGCAGAAACATCTCTGGAAATGTTCTAGGACTCATTTCTACCCTGGGCCTTGGCTTCCTGCTGCGCCCTCCACGCTGCGAGCACCTCGTCGTCCTCGGCCTCGGCGGCAGCTCGAGCCCTGATCCTCTGTCTGGTCTGGGCAATGAAGGCTGAGATATCATCCTCCTCATCGTCGGCGTCCTCTCTCCTGCTCCTCCTCCCCCCCGTGTCGCTGCTGTCATATTGGTGAGTGAACTTTCTCTTGGTGGAGAAGTCACTGCAGCTCTCGACGGCCTCGTCGCCATCCTCGTACGTCCCATAGGACCGCCCGGCGCGACTGTGGGGCTGGGCGAAGCCGCTGTAGGTGTGGTGGCGGTTGTCGCTGGACAGATCCTCGCGCAGCCTGGACTGGTATCTGGAGGACGCGCCGTACGGCTCCTCTTCGTCCTCTTCGGCGTAGGAAGCTCTGCGGCTTGAGAAATCGAATTCGGAGGCGGAGGCGTCCAGGTCATCGTATGGGTCCTCTGAGGGGTCGGCCTCCAGGAGTGGGGACGGTTTTCTGGGAGGAGGCCGGACACTCCTCAGCCAGTCATCCACGCTGGTTTCCTTCTCCTTCTCTAGCGCTGGGTTCAGGTTCAGGCACCCGGAGAGCCCGAAGCTCCGCTTTGGTTTCTGCTTCTTCTTCGTCTCCTCAAGAAACTCCTCCTCTTTCTTCTTCCTCTCCTCCTCCTCATCCTCCTCCTCCTTCGGCTTCTTTTTCTTGTAAAGGGTACTGCGCTTGTTGTCTTCCAGGATCTTCTTCTTCTCATAGGTGGCCATCTTGTCCCTCATGTCAGCCTTGATGTCCTTGTCGATGGCGTCCAGCTTGTCCAGGTTGACCTGGTCCTGGAAGAGGCTGAAGAGCGGGACGCTGGTGGTGGTGATCTTGGTTTTCTTTGAGCCCAGACTGAAGCTGGAGCCGAGGTCCGAGCCCAGAGCCGATCCGCGGCCAGAGACGCTGCTCGACCCGCCGCCTGAGAGGACGGACGCCGCCCGGCCGCGAGCCTTGGACAGGGCGCTGGTGTAGGACGCTCCGCTCAGCAAGGACGCCTTGTCATCGTCCAGGCCGCGGCCGGACAGGACGCTCTGAGCCCCCCCAAAACTGAAGTCAGAGCCAGCTCGCGACGGAGGCGGCAGGCTCATCTCACTCTGCTTCGCTTTGATTGTCTCAGAGACCACGTTGGCGATCCAGTTCTGGATGCTGGCCAGGTTGACCATGGGCTCGCCTCCAGGTCCCTGAATGGGCTGGACCGGGAGGATGGGGGGAACTGGGAGCATGGGGGGAACTGGGAGCATGGGGTTCCGTGCGGACTGAGTGGACTTGGAGCTGCGAGCTTGTGAAACGGAGGATATGACCGAAGACCTCCCACTGATGGTGGACATGCCGTCGTCGTTGGCGACGCTCAGTGGCCCAGTGACGCCGGCTCCGGCCCAGAAGGCAGACAGAGGGATGGTACCCCCGCTGACGCTGCTCTCCGTCTCCCAGCCACACATGGACTGACTCTCCTCCAGGGTCTTCTTGGACCTCTCCAGGATCTCCTCCCTTCTCTGCCTGCGCTTGACGGTGGCGGAGTCCTCGCCCCGGCTCATCTCCAGGATCTCGTCCGTGTTTTCCTCGCCCAGACGCTTCTGCTGCCGGAGCTTCCACGCCTGGTATGCCGTCAGGTTGACGTCCTGGAAGGACGGAGTCCTTGCCTCGTCCTCCCCGTCGGCTTTCTCTCCATCAGCGATGGAACTTTTCTCTCCGTCCTCCCGGTCCTTCTTGTTCCAGCCGAACTGGATCCTCTTGACGCGCCAGCGCTCCAGAGGCGTCATCTTGTCCTTGTTCTTCTGGCAGAAGTTGTACATGGAGCTGGTGTCGGAGAGGATGCTGTCCACTTCCTCGTCGATCTTCCTCCCGCCTTCGGTGGCGGTGCTCTCGCTGCCGTCCTCGTCCTCCTTCTGGCGGTAGCGAGCAGCGGCTTGTTCCTCGATCTCCTTCAGACGCTGCTTCCAGAGATCAGAGTAGCTGGTGCAGCTGGAGGTGGAGGCGGCGTCGGAGGGGGGCCGCCGGCCGCGGCGCTGCAGCCGCTCCTTCACCGCCCGGATGTCCTCGCTGGTCACACTCTCCAAGTCATCCACCTCCTTCGTCTTCTTGGGACTCCTCCCGGGGACGGACTCGCCGTCCTCCTCGCCGTTCAGCTGCTCCTCCCACCACTCCTCACTCTGGTACTTCTCGTTCCTGCGCTGCCATTCGCGGATCATGCTGTCCAGACCGTCGTCATCGTCTTCCTCGCCGTCCTGCTCTGGCAGAGCCAGTTCTTCTTCGTCGCCACCCGGAGCCTGGCCGTCGGAACCGTTCTGGACTCTGACTGGCCCGTTTCTGAGCATGGCGGCGGCTGCGGAGGAAGCAATGCTGCTCATCACGCTCTCTCCATCCTCCTCTTCCTCCATCATGATGGAGTGAGCTTTCACCTCCATCATGCTCTGCTCTTCCTCTTTGTCTGTATCCTCATCATCGTCGTCGTCCTCGCCGAAGATGCGAGCGCGGGCGCGAGCGTCAATCACGGAGCACTGGCTGAGGGTGTCGTCGTCGTCGTCCCGCTCCTCCATCAGGTTCTCGTTGAACTCGCGCAGCTGCTTCAGGAAGCCTTCGTTGGGGTTGATGGGGCGCTTCTTCCTGATGGAGGTCAGGGCCTCCATGATGCTCATGTTCTGGAAGATCATCAGGTAGGACGCCACCAGGACGGCGGAGCGGCTGACACCCATCATGGACACCACCAGAACTTTCCCTGCAGCAGAGGGACGGTGAGTACCTGAACTGGAACAGATGTTAAAGGATGCCAGACATAGCAGGTCTCACCTTTGTGGGTGAGCAGGGCCTCGTCCAGGAATTCAGCGGTGGGTCGGAAGTGTGGCGAGATGTCGGCATCTGGAAAGTCGTCCACCTCGATGCCCATGTACTGGATGTTCATGCCAGCGTAGAAGGACTGGGTGGTGTAGACTCCCGTACCGTGAGCCGTGTTCAGGATGTGCGTGATGCCCATCCTCTTCAGACGGGCCTTGTTGACCGCAACAGACCTGAGAGGATGGAAACAGAATCAAAGACTGTTGGTTGCCAGGGAGATGAAGGGGGTTTATTGTAAAGTATCATCTTCCTAAATACTATGTTGGACTTCTTTTTGGATCCTCTTAGTGTTTCTAAAGCCCCGTTTCGACCCACAGGTCTTGGTCGGATCAGATGGGTTTTGGTATGGATGTATTGATTTCACATTGCGACCCCACAGCAACTGTCCCCTTACTCTGGAGGAGGAGTATCAACTGTAAAGCGCTGCGACATCATCGCATGACATCATCGCATGACATCATCGCATGACATCATCGCTTTGCAACGCCTTTTAACCAAAGCACCGAACATGACAGAAACAAAGGATCCCCCTAGCTTTGTTTTAACGCCGGGTCATGCGGAAAGTGACAGATTTGTCAGCGAATCAACAGATTGCTGTGCATTAGCTCCAGATCGGTTAGATCAGTACCCCTACCGATGGGTACCAAAAAAGTAGGCTGGGCCAAGTCAGGTTCAAGTTTTGGATTTTTCATTAGTTTCAGTTTTTATTTAGTTTTGACTTTTTGTTTTTCGATTCAGTTAGTTTTAGTTAGTTTTTTGAGCAGATTTGCTTGTTTTTTATTAGTTTTTATTTTTCTTTAGTTTCAGTCTTAGTTTTAGTTTTTTTTGTAATTTTTTAAAATTTGTCTGGCATGACTTTCAAAATCATCAAAAAGTCACTCGAAATAAAAAGCAAAGTAATTAGACTAAATAGAAACAGATTTCATATCAACCCAAAAAGCTAACGTATTAAATAAATTTACAAACACCAAAACTAAGGATTTTTTAACAATAATTTTAGTTAGTTTTAGTTTTTTAGAGACACAATACAGTTCCAGTTAGAAAGCGTTTTTTGAAAAAACTGCCATTTTTCTTTTTATTTCAGTTAACGAAAATATTTTTTCAATTTTGGTTTTCGTTTTTTAGTAGTTTTAGTTAACTATAATAACTTTGGTTGGATAAAAGCGTAATCGTCCCAAAAACGTGGACCGATCCAGTCAGACCCGCTGGTGGAAACGTGGCTTAAATATCTGCTCATCGTCATCATCATAATCCGATGCCTTCCTGAGATATTTACCTGTGTAGCAGCTCTATTGAAACACCCTGAGACCTGCTCAGCTTCTACTTTACCCTCATCACACATTACTAGTACTATTTTACTTATTCTTAGGACCACTTTACTAATTCCCAGGACTATTTTACTCATTCCTAGAATACTGATAGTCATTGAAAATATCTGACAAAACAGAAAACTGTCTTTGCAAAAGTTTAAAGCTATTTCTTTACTCACTGTTATAATTTATAGTGAGCACTAACCAGCCTAGTGTTTAAGGGTGCATCACACCAGGATAGTCCAGGACCTCGGTCTGATTGGGTGGATTTCTGAAAAATTTTGCACCTTTCTTTGCTTTGGTTGGTGTTCAAACTGCAGTAACTGAAGCGGACCAAACTGCCTCAGTTAAACAACTACCCACTAGGGGGCGACGCTCTCCAATACAACCACTGATGATGATAAAGAAGCAGGACGACAAAGAAACCTGGACTCTGTAATTAAAGTGGAAATCTTCCTGCTTCTTCTTCCTCCGTCTCTGTCTACACATGTTTTGTTTTACGTTGTTGTTTTGACCTTGGCTGCTTCCAACACGCTGTTTGCTTTGTTTTCCTTCTGACCCAAATGATAATCTACCCCACTTCCTCCTTCTTCTTCTTCTTCTTCTTCTTTATTGCAGTCAACAAACGTCACTTCCATCAGGTCTGCTGGATAGTCCGATAGTTCGTTTGCAAGTGAACCGAGACCCCCGGCTTTCAGGACGGCAAGAGTCCGCTTCTCTGGTGCATAAGAAGACGGTTGGTGTTCAGACTGCACCAAACGAAGTGGACTATCCGTGGAATCTGACCACGGTCCACTTGAAGTGGACCAAGCAGCCAGAGTGTGAAGGCACCCTTAAGGGCCTTTCACACGAGGACAACTGCGCGTAAAAATGAAAAAGTATTTTTTTGGACGTGCCTTTCGTTCACAAGGCAACAACATTATTCTGGGTCGAAGATGCAAAAATCTGAAGACTCACACTAAACCCTATGGTCCTGTCCCAAAACCCACATTAAACCCTACGGTCCTGTCATATCACCGGCACTAAACTCTACAGTTCTGTTCCAGAAGCGGCACTAAACCCTATGCTCCTGTCCCGGTACCTGCTCTAAACCCTAGCATGGCTGTAGCTCAGGTGGAAGAGCAGTTGTCTTTCAACAGAAGAGTTGTGGAATCGATTCCAGGCTTCCCCAGACTACATGCCGAAGTGTCCTCGGGCAAGACACTGAACCCCAAGTTGCCTCCTGATGTGCCTATCTGGGTATGAATGTGTGTGTGACTGGATGAATGTAATATGTAGTGTAAAGTGCGCTGAATGATTAGTATGACTGGAAAAGCGCGATATAAGTACAGTCCATTTACCATTTACGGTCCTGTCCAAAAACCCACATTAAACTCTACGGTCCTGTCCCAATGCCGGCACTAAACCCTACAGTCCTGTCCCAGTACCCGCACTAAACCCTACGTACCTGTCCCACTACCCACACTAAACCCTACAGTCCTGTCCCAGTACCTGCACTGAACCCTACAGTCCTGTCCCAGGACCCAACTAAATCCTACAGTTCTGTCCCGGTACCTGCAATAAACCCTATGGTCCTATCCTAGGACCCCACTAAACCCTACAGTTCAGTCCCAGTACCGGCACTAAACCCTACGTACCTATCCCAATACCCACACTAAACCCTACAGTTCTGTCCCAGTAAAGGTGCTAAACCCGAAGGTCCTGTCCCAGTACCTGCACTGAACCCTACGGTCCTCTCCCAGTACCCACACTAAATCCCATGGTCCTGTCCCAGTACCCCCACTAAACGCTACTTTTGTGTCCCAATACCCCGATTAAACTCTACGGTCCTGTCCCAGTACCCACACAAAATCCTACGGTCCTGTCCTCATACCCCTACTAAACACTATATTTGTGACCCCAAACCGCGATTAAACTCTGCGGTCCTGTCCCAATACCCTCACTTAACACTACCTTTGTGTCCCAATGGCCACATTAAACCCTATGTACCTCTCCCAGTACCCACACTAAACCCTACGTACCTCTCCCAGTACCCGCCCTAAACCCTACGGTCCTGTCCCAGTACCCCCACTAAACCCTACGGTTTTGTCATGGTACCCCCACTAAACCCTAGTTTCTGTCCCAGTACCTGGACTAAACCCTACGGTCCTGCCTAAATACCCACATTAAAGCTTACGGTCCTGTCCCAGTACCCCCCACCAAACCCTACGGTCCTGTCCCAGTACCCACATTAAACCCTACGGTCCTGTCCCAGTACCCACAATAAACTGCATCGATGTGGATTTCACCAAAATGTGGATTGAGGGCACAAAGGGGGCGTGATGGGCTTCCACCCTGGAGCAGCCCTGGAGAACTGGGACACAAGACACACTTGAACCCTCAAAGGGAGCAAATGCTATAGGTGCAAGGGTGGAAGTGGGGGTGTGGGGACAGGGCCATAGCCAGACTACGTAAACCCAGCAGATCTAAGGTAGATTTTGTGCATGCGCACAGAAATGGTGAAGTTCTGTCACAGCACGACCCAACGCCCTGGCATGCATATCCAATCCAGTTCCGAACCTCTTACGTCCTCGTATGCACGCAGATTTCTTTATGAAGATGCTCGTGTAAACGTGGATAAAAATATGAAGACGAAACGCTACTTTTGTGTCCTCTTCTGATCGTGGCTGTGTGAAAGTAGCCTAAGATTCCAGGGTGAATGATCAGTTTCTATCAGATAAATCATAGTCTACATTAAAGCTTTTAAGTCTAACAGATTAATGTTAGTTATCCTGAAATCTCTAGATACACACTCAAAAATAGAGATATGAGGCAGGAACATTTCTGTACCTGTAGGTACATGTTTTATAAATGTTCTCTCAAAAGTACAATATTGGTCTTTATGAGGCCAGAAGTACCTATATACTATGAAAAAGGGTCCAAAGTAATATAAAGTACAAATTTGTACCATTTCAACCCTAAGGGTACCTGCAGCATTGAAAAATGTGTGTAGCTTGTACAATAACTATAAATAGCAGTACTTCTAAACAGTAGTATAATTATAGTTATTATATTATGATTTTCATAGTAATCATAGTAATAATTATATATATAATTATATATGTGTTTGGCCTAATATTTCTATAATAATTATTCATTTATTATTAGCATCTTTGATTGTTGTCATAATCTATTTTATTGACTTTTATTCATCATCTTTAATTGGTTTAATTGTACTTTATTAACTCATACAGCTTGATAAGGTACAAAAATGGACCATGAAGGTACAGAAATGTCTTTCAGAAAGGAACCCCCCCATCAACAAGCTTTGGACCCTTTTAGGTACAAACTGGTACCTCTGTTTCTGAGTGTGTAAGAAACCTTCATCAGTAACGTAACTGTGCACCACGTCATTTTTATTTAGACTCAAAAAACAAACTTGCTAATGACCTGTTTCCTGAGGTCATGCACAGCAGATTGTATGAAACATGCAGTATGAACACAGCTGTGAACCTAACTCCACTTCTGAATCCGGTTTTATGAGGCTGAAAGCTCCTGAGAAAGCAACGCTTTTCCAGCTGAAGAAAATATTACGTTCAGCAAAGAAAGACAGTTTAAGGAGCCCACAGACCCGTAGAACTGGTGCAGGTCCCCACTCACTTCTCCGCTATGAAGATGTTGGGCCACACCTCGTCCACGGGGTTGACGGGCGCCTCCAGGCGGTCCTGCACCATGGCTCTCTGGATGTCCAGCACACAGGGGGTGTTGTAAGGGCTGCGGTCGTCGATCATGTCCCGGACACGGTTGTAGAGGTCCTCGACCATCAGCTGCTCTGCCGTTTCCAGCATGGACTCTGGGATGGACTCGGTGCGCACGCCACGAGGTGGAAGCTCTGAGGAAGGAGGATGTAATAGTCAGGTGATCAGAAATAGGGATGGGCACGATTAATCAATGATCAATACTTGATCATTAAAGGAATAGTTCACCCACAAAATGATGTAACTTTATCTTCCACCCCCCCTCATGGTGAGAAAGACTCTGCAGCACTTTTTTAATATCTCAAATGCAGCCGGTGATCAGGAAGGCTTCTCGTTTCCCCCCAACTTTCATATAATGGAGTTCACCGGGGTCCGAGCCAAAAAGGTCCATAAAAGTCCACAAAAACTTGTCAATATTTACTTACTAATTTACTGGAAACCATCATTTAGTAGATTTTTAGAGCCTATACAGGAGAACATCGTACTTCCACGAAGTGCGCATTGCGCGTTCATGAAACTACAGAAACCGCGGCAGACGAGATTGCGCGTTCTCTTTTTCTTTCTTTCTTTGTTTTAAATCAACATCAACCCCTCTTGTGTTTGTCTGCAGCTCTGTCGCTCTTAGCACAATGTAAACAGCAAATGTCTCCTTCTACGCTTGTATTATCGGCAGATTAGGCTCTGAATGCCGAGGCTTCCGTAGTTTCGTGAATGCGCATATGTGCGCTTCGTGAAAGTACGATGTTCTACTGGTCAGTCCCTAAAAATCTACTAAATGATGTGGTTTCTGGTAAATTCTGGACGCTACCCACTCAGGACACTTGGATTACATTGGACGAGCAGTATGGAGGAATACTGACACGTTTTTGTGGACTTTTACGGACCTTTTTGGCTCGGACCCCGGCGAACTCCATTATATGAAAGTTGGGGGGAAACGAGAAGCCTTCCTGATCGCCAGCTGCATTTGACCTTTCTAGAATCAAATGTTATTCCAGAATAAATGTTTAGGAGAACATTTTTCTCCTCACACACTTGCTCTACACTTCAATGATGTAGTTTGAACTGTTTTCCATGACATCAGACCATTTACTCAGAAGGAGCCCCGCTTTTTATCTTAGTGATGAAACCAGAGACTTCAATGTTATTTCAGCCAATCAGAGTCCTTCAAACACTCAGAAATGCTGAACATCCAATGAAGTAAAAAATCTTTTTCTTCTTTCATGTGAGGTTATCTGAGCGTGAAAGAGTCTCACATTTGTATTTTTGGTGTTTATTTGTTTTCCAGCATTTTGATCAGTCAGATGACATGCTAATTATTTAGCTCAGTGTTTTGCAGGGAATTTAGTTTCCTCTCTGTAATGCTGCCATTCCAGTTCAAACTGGAATTTTTACCACATTTTTTGCATTTTATCTTGAAACAACTTCTCATTGAGCTTTTTTAATTGTGGTTGCTATAATCTATGCTTAGATCTTCTCTGTATACCTAATAATAACCTGCCACCTACAGGCTAGTTTTTACTTATTTTAACCTACTTTTCAGTTTTAGGCAGTGGGAACATTGTGTGAACAAACTGGAACTTAAAGGGTTAAAATTTTGAAACTCACTGATTTTTTGGTATTGATGGTTCGGCCAGAAGTCAGTGATGACAGCCATGAAAAAAATGCAAATTTTCATTTTTAGATAATATTTACAGGCCATTGGCCAGTATGTGCCCTTAAGAAGGTTAACGTAACTTTAAAAAACACAGACAAAAAAACAAACAAAAAAAGAAACACTGTCACACAAAAAGTAAAGATGCATCAGGAACATTTTTATGCTTTTTTTAAAAAAATACTCCAGGGCTCTGATAATCCTGCACAGAAAAAAATAATTTTTCATTGATCACATTTATTTTAACCAAATTTTCAATTTTTGGAAGTTGGAGCACCATGTATTTTTTTTTTTTTTAAGGATTTTTTGGGCTCTAGTTGCCTTTATACGACAGTGTATAGTGACAGGAAAGGGGCAGAGAGAGTGGGGAGTGACATGCAGCAAAGGGACCTGGACCGGGAATCGAACCGGGGCCGACTGCTGAGGAACTGTTGCCTCTGTTCATGGGGCGGCTGGTCAACCAACTGAACTAAACACCGCCCCTGGAGCACCATGTATGCGCACCCAAAAAACTGATTCAAGCCCCTCTTAAAGTGACACATTGAGATTTCATTTAGTCAACTCAAATTTAGCAAGTAAATATTACTTTATTTATTTTTCATGGATGTAAAGTAAAATCATTTCAAAGCAAGCGTTCAACTCAAATTTAATGAGTTTGATAGGCTTATTTGCATATTTCCCATCATGCATTGCAGTACTGTCTGTCCTTACTGATCTGCGAGCGAAATGTCTATGTAATCTCATGACTCTCCCCCGTCTTCTACACAATTTGTGTTTGAGCCTTGGCACTGCTTAATATTTATAATAGTAGTGAGTTTGTAGTAGAAAAACAACCTCCGCCTGTAATTGATGTGTTTAAATTGAGTCAAATAAACACAAATTACTGAAATTTAACTCCACTGAACCACATGATTTTGTGTTGAAGTAACATAAATTATTCACGTTCATTAAATGTGATTATTTCCATTTAAAGCAATTGAAAAAAATGTGTTGGACTAACTAAATTATATTATCTTGCATGAAAGGATAAAATTTGAGTTCACCTAATAAATGGAAAAACTGCCTTCAATGTAATTGAGTTGACCCAATGAATCATTTCTGTGAGTGCAAAGTGGAATTTAAGGGGTTAAAATTTTAAAACTCATTTACTTTTTGTTATTGATGGCTCGGCCAGAAGTCTGTGATGACAGCCATGAAAGAAAATGGCAACTTTTCATTTTTAGATCATATTTACAGGCCATTAACTCATTCACTGCCAGCCGTTTTCAGAGCAGAGTACTCCATACTGCCAGACTTTTTGAGCATTTTGACTGATTTTGGGAGATTCACAGAATATTGTGTACTATGCCAATACAAACACTGAATGTACCAAAGAAAAGTTTAGATCTCTCTTCTTTTATCAGAAAAAAACCATTTGTTTCTAGCTTTTTCCATTCTTTAGTAATCTGCAGTAGAAGATGGGCTTGTTTCAGCGAAAATGCCTATTTTTGAGCAAAAAGCGGAGAAAAATTAGTTTGAAACTCGCCGTCCGATTCAAGTGGAAAAGTGTCTTTGATGACAATATTTTTTACTTTAGTAACACCTTCATCTTCTGAACAGCTGTTTACTTCTATGAAACAACAAATACAACACTGAGAAAAGAGTTTTGGAGGCTAAATAATTATTTACCAGCTAAATAAGCCACAACAAGCTTGTTTCACAACAGAATATTTGGCAGAAACAGCGAGCAGAGACGTCTCCCTCCGCCCCTCCTCCCCTCTACTGCAGCTGCTCTGCGTGCACGCACCCCCCCCCCCCAACAACCGCATGCTGCAGACTTCGCTGCTGTATTTCCCTCTATGGACGTGTCTCCGATCGATAGTGTCACTTTCTGTCACTGATCACTTTGTCCACAAACTTTCTTTCTTTATCCACCTCCTAAGCCGTTTCGATTACGACCGATCGCCATGTTCTCCCCCCCCCTTGCAGAAGAATCGAGCACACTTCTTGGGCTAACCGGGGCTAACAGCCGCTAGCTAACAAACAACCCAACACAAAGCCACATGGCACCTCCTCCCCTTCCTGGAGGGTTTTTTCAAGCTTGTCTGACGCCGCCATCTGCTGGATTTGGTGAAAACTACATCAGAAAATGTCAGATCATCTTTGAACTCTTTCACAAGCTGCACCAGATATTAAAACAGCTTCCCCAATTAAAACCCTTAATTAACGTGTAAACACGTGATTGGCAGTTAACGTTCGGATTTGAATTAACGTGGAAACACGTGAATGGCAGCGAAAGAGTTAACTGACATTGGCCAGAATGTGGCCTTAAGAAGCTGAACGCAACTTTTTCTTCGGAAGTAATGAGGGTTAAATCGATAATTGATCATTAATTCTCCCGACGAGCGATCAAAAACATGTTTACTAATGTCCATCTCTAATCAGAATATGTAAACAGTCAAAACACGTCGAGCCTGATCAGAATCCGTCAGAAAAAGAGCTTCTCTGTGCCGTAACAATGATTCTTGGTGATAATCTGTTCATGTGGAAGGAAAAGCTCCTGGTGGTGATGGTCCTCCTCTTCAGGGATACGATGGCATCCTTGGGTGTAGCAGGGGGATGGAGGGAGAAACGAGGCTGGTCATCTGCTGTCCTGTTTCTGAGCTTAGGTGGGGCTGAGCAGATTTCCAGGAGATTCAGGGCAGAGTCTGGCCTGCTGATTACCATCACCTGTGTTCAATCAAGACCTCATCAGCTGCCTACTTACGGACCTGCAGGAGCAGCCAGACTTTGCCAGATTGTCTCACTACCTTTGCTTCAATGCCCCAACTGGACTCCAACAAACAACAAGAACCTGCTTCAAACTCTCCACGACTCTCTCCATTCCCGGAGCCATTGCCTGCCTGCTCGCCACCTTCACTCCCCCCTCAGCCTTGGATCTCCACCAGGAATCTAGCAAGACCCTCCACTCTGTCACAATTAACTGGCCATTAAACTGGATCACCACATGAACCATCTCCCTCTCCTCCCAGAGCTCCTGTGTTCCCCGGATTATTTCCTCCACACAATTTAAATAAAACTGTCATTTTGGAAAAACCTGGTACCTGGCTGACGTCTGCATTTGGGCCCCCTTGTTTGAGCCGTGACAGTCCCTGAACGCAGAGATGTGGAGGTTTCACTCTGCTAGCAGACGTGATCCCACATCTCCACCGTCTGCATCCTTCAAGACAGCAATGCTCCTCCACCTGCATGCCTCCTCCACGTTTCTGAGCCGTTGCACCAACAAA
This sequence comes from Atherinomorus stipes, assembly GCA_023101725.1. Taxonomy (NCBI): domain Eukaryota; kingdom Metazoa; phylum Chordata; class Actinopteri; order Atheriniformes; family Atherinidae; genus Atherinomorus; species Atherinomorus stipes. The sequence goes on from JALJCO010013696.1 coordinate 33,352, forward strand.
CCAATGGATTTTTCTCAGCTGCGTTAAATTGATCAGTTCTCTGTTAGATTTTATTTCCAATTTATTCAAAAAGACATTTTTTACGGAAACAGAAATGCAGTTAGTATTTTCAGGAATTTTCAGCATTTTGAGCTGTTGGGGAGGACAAGTATTGCTCGGACTATGGATTTATTATTTACAAAGGCTTGTTTTTGTAAATTCTGTTTCTCGCTCAGCATCTAAAGTGGGACCAGTCACAAACCGAAGACAGGTATGTGTTTCCTCCTTCCTGATATCTTTTTTTTGCATGTTTGTCACACTTGAATGTTTCAGATCAAACAAATTTAAATATTAGACAAAGATAACACAAGTAAACAGAAAATGCAGTTTTTAAATGAAGGTTTTTATTAGTAAGGGGGTAAAAATCCAAACCTCCATGTCCCTGTGTGAAAAAGTGATCTTCCCCTAAACCTAATAACTGGTTGTTCCACCTTAGCAGCAACAACTGCATCAAGCGTTTGTGATAACTGGCAGTGAGTCTTCTACAGCGCTGTGGAGGAATTTTGTTCCACTCATCTTTGCAGAATTGTTGTAATTCAGCCACATTGGAGGCTTTTCCAGCATGAACCGCCTTTTAAGGTCATGCCACAGCATCTCAATGGGATTCAGGTGGGGGCTTTGACTAGGCCACTCCAAAGTCTTCATGTTGTTGTTCTTAAGCCATTCAGAGGTGGACTTGCTGGTGTGTTCTGGATCATTGTTCTGCTGCAGAACCCAAGTGCGCTTCAGCTTGAGGTCACCAACAGATGGCCGGACATTCTCCTTCAGGATTTTTTGGTAGAAGCAGAATTCATGGTTCCATTTACCACAGCAAGTCTTCCAGGTCCTGAAGCAGCAAAACAGCCCCAGACCATCACACCACCACCACCATATTTTACTGTTGCTATGATGTTCCTTTTCTGAAATGCCGTGTTACTTTTACGCCAGATGTAATGGGACCTCCACCTTCCAGAAAGTTCCACTTTTGTCTCGTCAGTCCACAGAGTATTTTCCCAAAAGTCTTGGGGATCATCAAGATGCTTTCTGGCTAAACTGAGACGAGCCTTTATGTTCTTTTTGCTCAGCAGTGGTTTTGGTCTTGGAACTCTGCCATGCAGCCATTTTTGCCCCCCAGTCTCTTTCTGATGGGGGAGTCATGAACACTGACATTCATTGAGGCAAGTGAGGCCTGCAGTTCTTGGATGTTGTTCTGGGGTCTTTTGTGACCTCTTGGATGAGTCGTCGCTGTGCTCTTGGGGTCATTTTGGTCGGCCGGCCCCTCCTGGGAAGGTTCACCACTGTTCCATGTTTTTACCATTTGTGGATAATGGTTCTCACTGTGGTTCTCTGGAGTCCCAAAGCTTTAGAAATGGCTTTGGAACCTTTTCCAGACTGATAGATCTCAATGACTTTGTTTCTCATTTGTTCCTGAATTTCTTTGGATGGCAGCATGATGTCTAGCTTTGGAGGATCTTTTGGTCTACTTCACTTTGTCAGGCAGGTCCTATTTAAGTGATTTCTGATGGAGAACAGGTGTGGCAGTAATCAGGCCTGGATGTGGATAGAGAAACTAAACTCAGCTTTACAAAGATGATAAACCACAGTTCATTTATGTTTTAACAGGGGGGGCAAATCACTTTTTCACACAGGACCATGAAGGGTATGATTTTTGCCCCCCTCACTAATAAAAACCTTAATTTAAAAACTGCATTTTGTGTTACCTGTGTTATATTTGTCTCAATTAAAATTTGTTGATGATCTGAAACATTTAAGTGTGACAAACATGCAAAAAAAAAGAAATCAGAAAGGAGGAACCACTTTTTCACACGACTGTACACATACGGATCAGCGATGTTTTATTTCAGTTTCTGGGAAGAGGACGTTGTCGTCCTCCAATGACGACAGGTTCCAGACTTGTGTTGGTGGCATTTTATCTGTGAGCGACTTGCTCCTCACAGCGAGCAGAGTTTTTCTCCATCCCGTGTTCATGACACACTTTAACTCAGGCAAACATGAATAATGAACATCCAGCGTTTCCATTATGATGAAGATGATGCTCCCACAGCACGACGGCTATAATACATGCTGCTAACAAACCTTCCCCAGCTCCGTTGGGACAACAGCACTCCGACTGTCGTCCTGCAGCAAACATGCAGCCACGTGCCGTTGCTGCTCCTGAACACCACGCAGCCTCCTGGCTTCACATGAATCATTCAGCTCCTGCAGAAAGCAGCTGCCACAGCTGTGACTGTCGGGCTCCTGCCGATGAAACATGTATCGTCCATTACGCTGCCGCTAATGAGTGAGACCGGAGTGGCTCTGAGATGTGTCACAGAAGCTAATTTCCTCAATCATTCTTCTCCTCCAGCTGGAGCTGTGTCCTGATCTGAGAGCTGGAGGAAAGGAATGTGGACCTGCTGTGATTGAAAAGCATTTGATCAAATTAAAGCTCGTTATCCAGAGCGCTGCGTCTGAATGAGGAGGCCTGAGAGAGCCGGGTTCTCATTAAAGTTGCATCGCCTAGTCTGATCTTCAACTCCATATGAAGCGTGTGAAAGTTCAGTAAAGCAGGATCAGAGGAAAGATGATGTTTCACCCAGCCAGACACACCTACGCCTGCACGTTAGTCAGACAGTGGATCCAAACCTGAGATTATCTGTCCTATAAGTGTTTACTGCATGAGAGTTTAAAGAACACGTTCTTCTCACTGTCCTGGTCCGCTTCTCTGTGGAAACATATAAGCCCATGTTCTAGTACGAAGCTGGATCCCAACCACTTTACTGGTGTGATACATCCAACAAGGTGATGGAAACGTTCCTACCAGGTTCTTCACAATGTTGTCATGACAGCGTCAGACAGTCCCTGCAGATCCATGATGAGAACCTCCGGTTCCACCTCATCGTGATGAGAATCTCCCGTTCCACCTCATCGTGATGAGACTCTCCGGTTCCACCTCATCGTGATGAGAATCTCCGGTTCCACCTCATCGTGATGAGAATCTCCCGTTCCACCTCATCATGATGAGAATCTCCGGTTCCACCTCATCGTGATGAGAATCTCCCGTTCCACCTCATGGCGATGAGAATCTCCCGTTCCACCTCATCGCGATGAGACTCTCCGGTTCCACCTCATCATGATGAGAATCTCCGGTTCCACCTCATCGCGATGAGAATCTCCCGTTCCACCTCATGGCGATGAGACTCTCCGGTTCCACCTCATAGTGATGAGAATCTCGTGTTCCACCTCATCGTGATGAGACTCTCCGGTTCCACCTCATCGTGATGAGACTCTTGTTCCACCTCATCGTGATGAGACTCTCCGGTTCCACCTCATCGTGATGAGACCCTCGTTCCACCTCATGGCGATGAGAATCTGGTTCCACCTCATGGCGATGAGAATCTCTGGTTCCACCTCATGGCGATGAGAATCTCCCGTTCCACCTCATGGCGATGAGACTCTCCGGTTCCACCTCATCATGATGAGAATCTCCCGCTCCACCTCATGACGTGGGGGACATGCAGGCTGGAAGGACGGGACGTGGGGGACATGCAGGCTGGAAGGATGGGACGTGGGGGACATGCGTGGGGGACGTGGCTCACCCTCGTTGATGATCTTCTTGGCAGCGATGGCGGAGGACAGGTGGATGGGCTCCATGAAGATGCTAGCCGCATCAGATCCGGACAGCGTGGAGAACCTGGACTCTGAAGCCATGGAGAAGCTGGAAGACAGAGAGGACGAGGAATCTGTTACCATGGCAACGTGCCTCAGCACTGTCTGATTTAGGACTTTATATTAGTTGTTCACAAAAGACGACTTCTAGCGTGAATAAAAGTACTTATTCAGCATCGCCCCTCATTTGGTTTCCTTCTCGTCCTGACAGCAGAACGACGTCTGGATGCCGGTTCTACGAAGCACGTTCGTGTTACCAGGAGGAGCTGATGCTGCATTTTCATTCGTTACATGTCAGTGCTGAAGCTGACGGGACGGACGAAGACAGGTGGAGACGGACAACCAGCTGCTACAGGAACCAAAGAGAACATCCTCCAGCTCTGGAAGAAAACAGCTGGAGAACCAGCAGGAGACCATCTGCCGTGTTTTCCGCACGATAAGTCGCATCAGTCAAAAAATGCATCATTAACAGGAAAGAAACATCTAAGTCGTGCTGGACTAAAAGTCGTATTTATCTATTTGAAATAGGGTGATTTTGGATTTTTCATGTCCTACTTGTGACTGCTGAAGAGGATCCAGTCAGTCCGGTTCCAAAGTTAACGCCTGTAAATGATCATAAACATCGTAACTAAGCAGGAGAACCATGTTTTTGGGGATTTGTTCCAGCGTACAGGATGTACAGGCAGATGTCCAAAATGAACTCCTCTCACTGAGATCAGGCTGTTTGGAGCAGATTAGAGACGTGCATCTCATGTTGAAGTGCACAGACTGCGTATGCTACGGAGTATGCTATGGAGCATGCTACGGAGCATGCTACGGAGCATGCTACAGAGTATGCTACGGAGTATGCTACGGAGCATGCTACGGAGCATGCTACGGAGCATGCTACAGAGTATGCTACGGAGTATGCTATGGAGCATGCTACGGAGCATGCTACGGAGCATGCTACGGAGTATGCTACGGAGCATGCTACGGAGCATGCTACAGAGTATGCTTACGGAGTATGCTACGGAGCATGCTACGGAGCATGCTACGGAGTTTGCTACGGAGTATTCTACGGAGTATGCTACGGAGTTTGCTACGGAGTTTGCTACGGAGTATGCTACGGAGTTTGCTACGGAGTATGCTACGGAGCATGCTACGGAGCATGCTACGGAGCATGCTACGGAGTATGCTACGGAGTTTGCTACGGAGTTTGCTACGGAGTATGCTACGGAGTTTGCTACGGAGTAAGCTACGGAGTATGCTACAGACCTTTGCTCTTCTCACTTTTTATTAACGATATGCCGTATGTCCTTAAAAACTGCAATACAACTCTCTATGCAGATGATGCTACAGTATATTATGCTGCAAGTAATACATCAGAATTAAAAGTCAAGCTACAGACTGACTTAGAGCGGCTACAGGACTGGATAAATGAGAACAAGTTGGTTTTAAATGTGTCAAAAACAAAGAGCATGCTATTTAAATCTAGGCACCAGGCCGGTGATGAACTTCATATTATGCTAAAGGGCGTGGAAGTTGAGCAAGTTAAGGAGGTAAAGCTCCTTGGAGTAATTTTTGATGAACAACTGTCTTGGGAAAAACATATAAGTTCAATTGTGAAAAAGATGGGAAGAAATATGGCTTGTATTAGGAGATGCAGCTCATTTCTGACCTCTGTCTCCAGAGTGCGAGTGGTTCAATCTTTGGTGTTGTCCCATCTGGACTACTGTTCTGTGGTATGGTCAGGTGCAGCAAAAATACACTTGTCTAACTTCAGACGGCACACAACAAAGCTGCCAGATTGGCACTAGGCTGTCCTCTTAACTGGAGACGAGGCTCAGTTGCTCTTCATGAACACCTGTCGTGGCTCAGGGTAGAACATAGGCTTGAGTATCATCTGCTTTGCTTTTTTAGAAATATCTGCCACAGTAAGAAACCAGCTTACCTATATGAGCGTTTACACTATGTGAGAGACCAGCACAATTATTCCACTAGACAAGCTACTCATGGTCATATTGTATGTCCCAGACCCTGGACAGATTCAGTTTATAGATCGATGTTCTTTCGAGCGGTAACTATGTGGAACAGGCTGCCTTCGGCTGTCACTGCAGCATTGGAAAAGGCATGCTTTAAGAATCTTCGTAGAAAATTTATGCTCTCTGAGCTATGAATAATTTTTCCTAATATTTGGATATGGTTTTAGTTCATTTGAACTTTTGTAATATTTGCATGTCATGTAAATGTTTTATGTAATTTTATTTTTAAAAGGACCCCAGGAAGAATAGCTGTCAAGTCTATGACAGCTAATGGGGATCCGATAAATAAACAATAAACAATAAACAATCTCTACAGTCCTGCTGCATGTCTGCAGTCCTGCTGCATGTCTGCAGTCCTGCAGCATATCTGCATTCCTGCTGCATGTCTGCAGTCCTGCTGCATGTCTGCAGTCCTGCAGCATCTCTAAAGTCCTGCTGCATGTCTGCAGTCCTGCAGCATATATCTGCATTCCTGCTGCATGTCTGCAGTCCTGCTGCATGTCTGCAGTCCTGCAGCATCTCTAAAGTCCTGCTGCATGTCTGCAGTCCTGCAGCATATCTACAGTCCTGCTGCATGTCTGCAGTCCTGCAGCATATCTGCATACCTGCTGCATGTCTGCAGTCCTGCTGCATGTCTGCAGTCCTGCAGCATCTCTAAAGTCCTGCTGCATGTCTGCAGTCCTGCAGCATCTCTACAGTCCTGCTGCATGTCTGCAGTCCTGCAGCATCTCTACAGTCCTGCTGCATGTCTGCAGTCCTGCAGCATATCTACAGTCCTGCTGCATGTCTGCAGTCCTGCAGCATCTCTACAGTCCTGCTGCATGCCTGCAGTCCTGCAGCATCTCTAAAGTCCTGCTGCATGTCTGCAGTCCTGCAGCATATCTACAGTCCCATTGCATGTCTGCAGTCCTGCAGCATATCTACAGTCCCACTGCATGTCTGCAGTCCTGCTACATGTCTGCAGTCCTGCAGCATCTCTAAAGTCCTGCTGCATGTCTGCAGTCCTGCTGCATGTCTGCAGTCCTGCAGGATCTCTACAGTCCTGCTGCATGTCTGCAGTCCTGCAGCATATCTACAGTCCCACTGCATGTCTGCAGTCCTGCAGCATATCTACAGTCCCACTGCATGTCTGCAGTTCTACAGCATATCTACAGTCCCGCTGCATGTCTGCAGTCCTGCAGCATATCTACAGTCCTGCTGCATGTCTGCAGTCCTGCAGCATCTCTACAGTCCTGCTGCATGTCTGCAGTCCTGCAGCATATCTACAGTCCCACTGCATGTCTGCAGTTCTGCAGCATATCTACAGTCCCACTGCATGTCTGCAGTTCTGCAGCATATCTACAGTCCCACTGCATGTCTGCAGTTCTGCAGCATATCTACAGTCCCACTGCATGTCTGCAGTCCTGCTGCATGTCTGCAGTCCTGCAGCATATCTACAGTCCTGCTGCATGTCTGCAGTCCTGCAGCATATCTACAGTCCTGCTGCATGTCTGCAGTCCTGCAGCATATCTACAGTCCTGCAGCATATCTACAGTCCCACTGCATGTCTGCAGTCCTGCAGCATATCTACAGTCCTGCAGCATCTCTACAGTCCTGCTGCATGTCTGCAGTCCTGCTGCATCTCTACAGTCCCACTGCATGGCTGCAGTCCTGCAGCATATCTACAGTCCTGCTGCATGTCTGCAGTCCTGCAGCATCTCTACAGTCCTGCTGCATGTCTGCAGTCCTGCTGCATATGTGCAGTCCTGCAGCATATCTACAGTCCTGCTGCATGTCTGCAGTCCTGCAGCATCTCTACAGTCCCGCTGCATGTCTGCAGTCCTGCAGCATATCTACAGTCCTGCAGCATCTCTACAGTCCTGCTGCATGTCTGCAGTCCTGCAGCATATCTACAGTCCTGCTGCATGTCTGCAGTCCTGCAGCATATCTACATTCCTGCTGCATGTCTGCAGTCCTGCAGCATATCTACAGTCCTGCTGCATGTCTGCAGTCCTGCAGCATATCTACAGTCCTGCTGCATGTCTGCAGTCCTGCAGCATATCTACAGTCCTGCTGCATGTCTGCAGTCCTGCAGCATATCTACAGTCCTGCTGCATGTCTGCAGTCCTGCAGCATATCTACATTCCTGCTGCATGTCTGCAGTCCTGCAGCATTGGTTTGTTGTCTTACATTCATCAGGGCTAAAGCTTAACACATTGGAACTGATCATCACCAACGCCACAGCAGTGCAACACTAGGAGACTTTGCCAGATGAAGCCGAGCATTTGGACATCAGACACCATACTTTCACTCTGAAAGATGGATGTGAAGTCCAGCCGTCTGCTCCAACATTGCATCACTAATTAAAACTGCAAACTTCATCACCTGCTTCACTTATCCACCCCCCCTTATGCCGTGTGTGAGTGCAAGACATGAGTGATGACCTGTGTTTCACCAGTATGACCAGTAAAGCACCCTGCAGACACTGGTAGGCGATGGAGGGGGAACCCAGTAAAACCACCAGTAGGTCTGCTCCTACCTGGGGGAGGGACAACGTAGGTAATGCGACTGGACTCCCCGGACATCTCTCTCCTCCTCGTCTCCGTCAGGGACCTTCTGATCGCTGCGCTCCATGTTGTCGTTGGCTGTTGCCATGGCAACCAGGATTTCTCCTTATCACCTCTGATGGAGAAAAAGAAGACGGTCAATCTCAAACATGAGCCACAGAGACGTCCAACACTTGTCCCGTGGTGGTCGGGGCGTCCATGTCTCTGAACGCCTGCTGCTTCCCGATCTTCCAGGTTCTGGTTCTGGAGCAGGACCGGAGGATAGCGGCTTCTGGTTGCTTCATGTTTGCCTCTCACTTTGTTATTTGCATGTTTCTTTTGGGCAGTTCAAGAAAGCGTTTGACGGTTCTGTAGTCAGGTCCTAAATGTTTATGTTCTACTGGAAATAAAACATGTTTACGTTCTACTGGGAATAAAACATGTTTATGTTCTACTGGGAATAAAACATGTTTACGTTCTACTGGAAATAAAACATGTTTATGTTCTACTGGAAATAAAACATGTTTATGTTCTACTAGAAATAAAACATGTTTATGTTCTACTGGGAATAAAACAAGTTTATGTTCTACTGGGAATAAAACATGTTTACGTTCTACTGGAAATAAAACATGTTTACGTTCTACTGGGAATAAAACAAGTTTATGTTCTACTGGGAATAAAACATGTTTACGTCCTACTGGAAATAAAACATGTTTATGTTCTACTGGAAATAAAAAATGTTTATGTTCTACTGGGAATAAAACATGTTTACGTTCTACTGAGAATAAAACGTGTGTACGTTCTACTGGGAATAAAACATGTTAACGTTCTATTGGGATAAATAATGTTTATGTTCTACTAGGAATAAAACATGTTTACGTTCTACTGGGAATAAAACATGTTTACGTTCTACTGGGAATAAAACATGTTTACGTTCTACAGGGAATAAAACATGTTTACGTTCTACTGGGAATAAAACATGTTTATGTTCTACTGGAAATAAAACATGTTTACGTTCTACTGGAAATAAAACATGTTTACGTTCTACTGGAAATAAAACATGTTTATGTTCTACTGGAAATAAAACATGTTTACGTTCTACTGGGAATAAAACAAGTTTACGTTCTACTGGAAATAAAACATGTTTATGTTCTACTGGAAATAAAACATGTTTACGTTCTACTGGAAATAAAACATGTTTATGTTCTACTGGGAATAAAACAAGTTTATGTTCTACTGGGAATAAAACATGTTTACGTTCTACTGGGAATAAAACATGTTTACGTTCTACTGGGAATAAAACAAGTTTATGTTCTACTGGGAATAAAACATGTTTACGTTCTACTGGAAATAAAACATGTTTATGTTCTACTGGAAATAAAAAATGTTTATGTTCTACTGGGAATAAAACATGTTTACGTTCTACTGAGAATAAAACGTGTGTACGTTCTACTGGGAATAAAACATGTTAACGTTCTATTGGGATAAATAATGTTTATGTTCTACTGGGAATAAAACATGTTTACGTTCTACTGGGAATAAAACATGTTTACGTTCTACTGGGAATAAAACATGTTTACGTTCTACAGGGAATAAAACATGTTTACGTTCTACTGGGAATAAAACATGTTTATGTTCTACTGGAAATAAAACATGTTTACGTTCTACTGGGAATAAAACATGTTTACGTTCTACAGGGAATAAAACATGTTTACGTTCTACTGGGAATAAAACATGTTTATGTTCTACTGGGAATAAAACATGTTTACGTTCTACTGGAAATAAAACATGTTTACGTTCTACAGGGAATAAAACATGTTTACGTTCTACTGGGAATAAAACATGTTTATGTTCTACTGGAAATAAAACATGTTTACGTTCTACTGGGAATAAAACATGTTTACGTTCTACTGGGAATAAAACGTGTGTACGTTCTACTGGGAATAAAACATGTTAACGTTCTATTGGGATAAATAATGTTTATGTTCTACTAGGAATAAAACATGGTTACGTTCTACTGGGAATAAAAAATGTTTATGTTCTACTAGGAATAAAACATGTTTAAGTTCTACTGGGAATAAACCACATTAACGTTCTACTGGAAATAAAACATGTTTACGTTCTACTGGGAATAAAACATGTTTAAGTTCTACTGAGAATAAAACGTGTACGTTCTACTGGGAATAAAACATGTTAACGTTCTACTGGGAATAAAAAATGTTTATGTTCTACTGGGGATAAAACATCTTAACGTTCTACTGGGAATAAAACGTGTGTACGTTCTACTGGGAATAAAACATGTTAACGTTCTACTGGGAATAAAAAATGTTTATGTTCTACTGGGGATAAAACATCTTAACGTTCTACTGGGAATAAAACGTGTGTACGTTCTACTGGGAATAAAACATGTTTACGTTCTACTGGGAATAAAACTTGTTTATGTTCTACTGGAAATAAAACTTGTTTACGTTCTACTGGGAATAAAACATGTTTACGTTCTACTGGGAATAAAACATGTTTACGTTCTACTGGGAATAAAACATGTTTATGTTCTACTGGAAATAAAACTTGTTTACGTTCTACTGGGAATAAAACATGTTTACGTTCTACTGGGAATAAAACTTGTTTACGTTCTACTGGGAATAAAACATGTTTACGTTCTACTGGGAATAAAACATGTTAACGTTCTACTGGGAAATAAAACATGTTTATGTTCTACTGAGAATAAAACGTGTACGTTCTACTGGGAAGAAAACATGTTTACGTTCTACTGAGAATAAAACGTGTACCTTCTACTGGGAATAAAACATGTTAACGTTCTACTGGGAACAAAAATTTTTAATGTTCTACTGGGAATAAAACATGTTTACGTTCTACTGGGAATAAAACTTGTTTACGTTCTACTGGTAACAAAACATCTTTATGTTCTACTGGGAATAAAACATGTTTATGTTCTACTGGGAATAAAACATGTTTAAGTTCAACTGGGAATAAAACATGTTTACGTTCTACTGGGAATAAAACATGTTTACGTTCTACTGAGAATAAAACATGTTTACGTTCTTCTGAGAACAAAACATGTTTACGTTCTACTGAGAATAAAACATGTTTACGTTCTACTGGGAATAAAACATGTTTACGTTCTACTGGGAATTAAACATGTTTAAGTTCTACTGGGATTAAAAAATGTTTATGTTCTATTGGAAATAAAACTGGTTTACATTCTACTGGGAATAAAACATGTTTAAGTTCAACTGGGAATAAAACATGTTAACGTTCTACTGGAAATAAAACTTGTTTACGTTCTACTGGGAATAAAACATGTTTACGTTCTACTGGGAATAAAACTTGTTTACGTTCTACTGGGAATAAAACATGTTTACGTTCTACTGGGAATAAAACATGTTAACGTTCTACTGGGAATAAAACATGTTTATGTTCTACTGAGAATAAAACGTGTACGTTCTACTGGGAAGAAAACATGTTTACGTTCTACTGGTAACAAAACATCTTTATGTTCTACTGGGAATAAAACATGTTTATGTTCTACTGGGAATAAAACATGTTTAAGTTCAACTGGGAATAAAACATGTTTACGTTCTACTGGGAATAAAACATGTTTACGTTCTACTGGGAATAAAACATGTTTACGTTCTACTGAGAATAAAACATGTTTACGTTCTTCTGAGAACAAAACATGTTTACGTTCTACTGAGAATAAAACATGTTTACGTTCTACTGGGAATAAAACATGTTTACGTTCTACTGGGAATTAAGCATGTTTAAGTTCTACTGGGATTAAAAATGTTTATGTTCTATTGGAAATAAAACTGGTTTACATTCTACTGGGAATAAAACATGTTAACGTTCTACTGGGAATAAAACATGTTTATGTTCTACTGGAAATAAAACATGTTTACGTTCTACTGGGAATAAAACATGTTTACGTTCCACTGAGAATAAAACATGTTAACGTTCTACTGAGAATAACACATGTTTACGTTCTACTGAGAATAAAACATGTTCACGTTCTACTGGGAATAAAACATGTTTACGTTCTACTGGGAATTAAACATGTTTAAGTTCTACTGGGATTAAAAAATGTTTATGTTCTATTGGAAATAAAACATATTTATGTTCTACTGAGAATAAAACATGTTTACGTTCTACTGAGAACAAAACATGCTTACGCTCTACTGAGAATAAAACATGTTTACGTTCTACTGGGAATAAAACATGTTTACGTTCTACTGGGAATAAAACATGTTTAAGTTCTACTGGGAATAAAACATGTTTACGTTCTACTGAGAATAAAACTTGTTTACGTTCTACTGAGAATATAACATGTTTATGTTCTACTGGGATTAAAAAATGTTTGGGTTCTACTGGGAGTAAAACATGTTTACGTTCTAATGGAAATAAAACATTTTGATGTTCAACTGAGAACAAAACATGTTAATGTTCTTCAGGGAATAAAACATGTTTATGTTCTACTGGGAATAAATAGTGTTGATGTTCTACTGAGAATGAAACATGTTTATGTTCTACTGGAAATAAAACATGTTTACGTTCTACTGGGAATAAAACATGTTTACGTTCCACTGAGAATAAAACATGTTAACGTTCTACTGAGAATAACACATGTTTACGTTCTACTGAGAATAAAACATGTTCACGTTCTACTGGGAATAAAACATGTTTACGTTCTACTGGGAATTAAACATGTTTAAGTTCTACTGGGATTAAAAAATGTTTATGTTCTAATGGAAATAAAACATCTTTAAGTTCTAATGGAAATAAAAGATGTTGATGTTCAACTGGGAATATAAAATGTTCACGTTCTACAGGGAATAAAACATGTTCATGTTCTACTGGGAATAAAACTTGTTGATGTTTAACTGGGAATATAAAATGTTCACGTTCTACTGGGAATAAATACTGTTGATGTTCTACTGAGAATGAAACATGTTTATTTTCTACTGAGATTAAAAAATGTTTATGTTCTAATGGAAATAAAACATCTTTAAGCTCTAATGGAAATAAAAGATGTTGATGTTCAACTGGGAATATAAAATGTTCACGTTCTACAGGGAATAAAACATGTTGAAGCATTTCTGGAAGTCATTGTCATGGATAAAAACCGTGCAAGAACAACGTTCTATTAGGAATAAAACATGTTCATGTTCTACTGGGAATAAAACATGTTTACGTTCTACTGGGAATAAAACTTGTTTACGTTCTACTGGTAATAAAACATCATTATGTTCTACTGGGAATAAAACATGTTTGCGTTCTACTGGGAATAAAACATGTTTACGTTCTACTGGAAATAAAACATGTTTATGTTCTACTGGGAATAAAACATGTTTACGTTCTACTGGGAATAAAACATGTTTAAGTTCAACTGGGAATAAAACATGTTTACATTCTACTGGGAATAAAACATGTTTACGTTCTACTGGGAATAAAACATGTTTACGATCTACTGAGAATAAAACATGTTCACGTTCTACTGGGAATAAAACATGTTTACGTTCTACTGGGAATTAAACATGTTTAAGTTCTACTGGGATTAAAAAATGTTTATGTTCTATTGGAAATAAAACCCGCGACCCTGAACTGGATAAGCGGTACAGAAAATGACTGACTGACTGACCGGAAATAAAACATATTTATGTTCTACTGGGAATAAAACATGTTAACGTTCTACTGGGAATAAAACATGTTTATGTTCTACTGGAAATAAAACATGTTTACATTCTACTGGGAATAAAACATGTTAACGTTCTACTGGGAATAAAACATGTTTATGTTCTACTGGAAATAAAACATGTTTACGTTCTACTGGGAATAAAACATGTTTACGTTCTACTGGGAATGAAACATGTTTATGTTCTACTGGGAATAAAACATGTTTACATTCTACTGGGAATAAAACATGTTTACGTTCTACTGAGAATAAAACATGTTTACGTTCTTCTGAGAACAAAACATGTTTACGATCTACTGAGAATAAAACATGTTCACGTTCTACTGGGAATTAAACATGTTTATGTTTTACTTGGAATCAAACATGTTTACGTTCTACTGGGCATAAAACATGTTGAAGCGTTTCTGGAAATCATTGTCACGGATAATAACCTTGCTAGAACAGATATGTGATGAGGCAGAACGTCTGAATGACAACATCTTCCTCTAAAAGTGTCTTCCTCATCCGTCTGGACACAAGCCGCCAGCAGCTGCATGCTGTTTGTGTTAGTCAGATGTTATCATGATTAAAACCGTATTTCTCTTTAAATTTAGGTCTCACCAGAGTTAACCAGCAGAGCTTTGTCTCATAAACATGATGGGGGTCCAGTCAACAACACAGCGCAGTAATAATGAGCTGAACGTAGGTTCCAGCCAGGCCTTCCAGCAGGTCTATTTTTAAGGCGACGACAGCTGGCTGAGCCTGCAGGCCTCTGAGCAGCAGAGTCCTGGCAGCTTCCAGCAGAAGCCACACATCTCAGATCAGACGTGTGAAAACGCTCACCGGACGCTCAAGGTCACGCCCTCTACCTGCCGCCCGCCTTTCAGCCCGTTTCACCGCTTTCTTACCTGAGGCTGGACCGTCCTCCTCCGAAGCTGCCGGCAGCCGCTCTGACACTGTCCTAAACTTAGACCCTGTCCTCCCCACCTCCCCTGTCCTCCCCCAGCCCGACACCCGACACCCGGGCTGCAGCTACTCCACTACTTTTACTGGAGTACTTCCCAGTTCCAGCAAACGTCACGTCTTCCCTGCATCCCTCTGGTTCCACTCATCTTCCACACTGTCAAATCAACATTTGTTTACTGGATGCAGTTTGACTTCAAAGCTGCAGCATGTGACTGAATCAGTGACAGAAAAATGCGACCTGTATTGAAGAGCCTTGACCCTCACAGTTCCCTAAGAAAAAGTTACGTTCAGCTTCTTAAGGCCACAGACTGGCCAATGTCAGACAATGTCATCACAGACTTCTGGCCTAACCATCAATAGCAAAAAGTCAATGAGTTTAAAAATGTTAACCCTTTAAGTTCCAGTTTGTACACACAATGTTCCCACTGCCTAAAACTGAAAAGTGGGTTAAAATAAGTACAAACTAGCCTGTAGGTAGCAGGTTATTATTAGGTATACAGAGCAGACCTAAGCATAGATTATAGCAACCACAATTAAAAACACTCAATGAGAAGTTGTTTCAAGATAAAATGCAAAAAATGTGGTAAAAATTCCAGTTTGAACTGGAATGGCAGCATTACAGAGAGGGAACTAAATTCCCTGCAAAAGACTGAGCTAAATAATTAGCATGTGGTCTGACTGATCACAATGCTGGAAAAAAACAAACAAACACCAAAAATACAAATGTGAGACTCTTTCACGCTCAGATAACCTCACATGAAAGAAGAAAAAGATTGTTTACTTCATTGGATGTTCAGCATTTCTGAGTGTTTGAAGGACTCTGATTGGCTGAAATAACATTGAAGTCTCTGGTTTCATCACTAAGATAAAAAGCGGGGCTCCTTCTGAGTAAATGGTCTGATGTCATGGAAAACAGTTCAAACTACATCATTGAAGTGTAGAGCAAGTGTGTGAGGAGAAAAATGTTCTCCTAAACATTTATTCTGGAATAACATTTGATTCTAGAAAGGTCCTTTTCAATGCAAGTCAATGTGGCACGGATTGGCTCTAAGGAGGAAATGAGGAGGATTTTAGTTAGAGACCTTAGAGAAAGAGTTACACACCCCATCTTCTAGAATATCATGAGTCAGACCAGAATACACACCTGGACCAAGTTTATGATGTTTGCATTAGTAGAAAAAAAGTAACGACATAAAAGGTCGTTCACCCCCCTTCAGAAAGCTGAGGGAGCTGTGAGGGTTAATGTGGAATTTGAGTTTTTCAAACTCACCAAGAAACTGGGAGGTTTGTACAGGTACACTGAAAGAAAGGATTTTCTGTCCTTGTAAAAATCATTTTTCATGAGAAGTAAATTCCACAAGAGTTTGGTATTGCCCTGTTTTCACTCAAAAAAGGGGCATAATTAATGACACTTAACATTTGTTTGTGTATTTTTAACTTAATTCAAATTTAAGTATAACTTACAATTATTAATTTGTTTTCAGTTAATTTATTAGGTGACCAACTTGCAAACAGTGAGTAAGCTTTACTTTGCCTACACCAGGGGTGTCCAAACTACGGCCTGCAAGAAATTTTGTACAGTCATGGAATATAAACATGTGCTTGATTGTATTGCAGTTCTTAGTTTTACCACCAGGGGGAGCCACAGTTGAACAGGGCAGTAATTATGCGGAAAAGGACATACATAGAAAAAAAAATCTACAGTACCACACACTTCCAAAAACAGAGGTACAGACAGGAACATTTCTGTACCTGTACGTACATCTTTTACAAATGTTCTCTCAAAAGTACAATATTGGTCTTTATGAGGCCAGAAGTACCTATGTACTATGAAAAAGGGTCCAAAGTAATATAAAGTACACATTTGTACCATTCCAACCCTAAGGGTACCTGCAGCATTGAAAAATGTGTGTAGCTTGTACAATGACTATAAATAGCAGTACTTCTAAACAGTAGTATAATTATAGTTATTATATTATGATTTTCATAATAATCATAGTAATTATGTGTATAATTATATATGTGTTTGGCCTAATATTTCTATAAGAATTATTCATTTATTATTAGCATCTTTGATTGTTGTCATAATCTCTATTTTATTGACTTTTATTCATCATCTTTAATTGGTTTAATTGTACTTTATTAACTCATACAGCTTGATAAGGTACAAAAATGGACCATGAAGGTGCAGAAATGTCTTTCAGAAAGGAGCCCCCCCCCCCCCCCCAGCAACAAGCTTTGGACCCTTTTAGGTACAAACTGGTACCTCTGTTTCTGAGTGTGTAGGTTTCTCAAAATGGCAGAACCAAAGAGTGGGAGTACAGGGAGTATGATAGTGGGAGTGGGTAACGTAGTGGTAGTGTCATGGGCTTTGGCGCGAGGACCCGGGTTCGAGTCCCCGACACGACATTAAGGTGAGCCAATGTGGACCCCTGAGCAAGGTCCTTAAACCCGCCAACTGCTCTCTGGTACGACTGTACAGGGATGGGTAATATGCAGAGCTCTAATTTCCCCTCAGGGATCTAAACAGTATATCCAAAAAAAAAAAAAAATGCAAGATAGAAAGTGAGAGCAGGAAATTTCAGACACGGTGGGAAAGTGACTTTCTTCACAGAATTCAAGGGGAAGTGTGTCTGTTTGATTTGCAATGAAACTGCAGCAGTGATGAAAGAGTATAATGTGCGCCGGCACTACCAAACCAAACATCAGACCTACGCCTCTTACACTGGTGCTGAGAGAGAAAGAAGCAAATGGCAGCTAATCTGCAGGGTCAGCAACAGTTGTTTTTCCACACTAAAAAAGTGCAGGAAAATGCTACAATAGCATGCAGAATGCAGAAACTTTACCGGTGAGTAAATGCACGTATAGCCTCCTAGAAATAAGGTCCAGGTTGGAAAAAAACTAAACCTATAATCACATTTGTGGTAGAATTTCATGAAGTATAGCAATAATAAATAGAGCAAAGCAAGTCTTTTTTTTTCTTTTTTTTTTACTTGTCCTGTCCAGCATCGAAGCAAGCAGAATGGAAATCTGATTGCTTTATTCTGTTGAACAGTTTTGCTTTACCAAACGGAGCTTGCAGAGACAGCGCCGGGCCCAGGGCCCAAGCGCCCATGCGCCCAGGAGCAGCCATCCCCCCCCCCCCCAATCCGGGTGGCCCAACCGAAACCCAGGAGGACCGGACCCCCCAGACGACACCCCCCCAGGGCAGGCCAGCCCCCACCCCAACGTCCCTGCCCCACACACCTGACACCAGGGTGCCACCACCTCTACCACCCCCTACCCCGCCACCACGCTCACACACACACACACTCCTCACACACATACCCCAACACCCCCATGTACTCCCCCCCCACACACACATACACCCACCCACTCCGCTCTCTCCGACCTTACATACCCACACTCACTCCTCCCTCCACCCCCAACACTCTCCCTCCCTCTACCGTCCACACCTACCCCCACTTCCTCATACCCTCTAACACACACATGCACTCCCCCCACATAACTGCACCAACCCCTCCCTCCACCCCACACATACGCCCCCACCTCCCTATACCCCCAATACCCCATACAATCCCCCCTTACATGTCCAGCCCCGCCCATCCCTCTGACCTATCACACTCCCGCCCTTCCTTCCTTCAGCCCCTCACGACCATCCCTACTAGACACTCACGAGCATGCCCCTCCTTCCTCCATCCCCCTTTCCTCCAACCATTTACCCACATCTCCTCCCTCTTCCAGCCCAAGTTCCTCCCTCCCACATTTCCTCTTTCACACTCTCATTCATTATTCTCACATACCCACCCCGTATCCGATCCCTTCACAGATCCATCCCCGCTCCCCACCCAAACCCCTCCAACCCGATACACACAAACCCCACCAATGCACCACCACTCCCACACCCAAACATTCATCTCCCATGCACCATCACCCACCCCTTCATCTCCATACACTCCCACAGGCAACCATACACACATCCCACTGCATTTATGTCCCCCCTCCAGTCATACACCCACCCACATACACCAAGGATGGGGACCATGGGGCCACCAGCCCCCCCCCCCCCACGCCACAAGTCCACTGCACCCAGCCCCCGGACCAGGCGAGACCAACCCGCACGAGATCATTCGTGCAGGTCAGTCCCAACCGACACAGCGGTCGGGCAGGACAGGCACCCGGCGTGGAAAAGACCCGGCCACCCCGCAACCCCCCACCCCCACACATACACCTCTACTGACACACACACCCACACGCACACAGCAGAGGCGCCCCGGCCCCCGGCGCAGTGACTAGACACCAGGTCGTGAGGACCGGCCTAAACCAGATCCTAATCCCGGCCCCGGAGGCAGGGGCCACCCCCGAGCACCGGCCGACAACAACCGGCCAGGGCCCCACCAGCAACCCACCCACCGCTGCAGAGCAGCCCCAACCGCTGACCCCCATGCCCCCCATCGGGCTGGATACAGCCCCGCTCCAGCGGCGAGGCAGCCCAGAACCCCCCCCCAAGTCAACCGCCAGGGATCCATAGCCGTCAAGCACTCGCCAGCACCCAACTCCCACATCGCCGAGGCGGCTCTCCTACACCAACGTTAAGTGATGGAGCTAATCACAGGGGACCAGAGGGAGTGGAATTCATCTAACTGGTTCTTAGAGGAGGCAGACATCGTCTCAATACTGATATGGTCTACTAAGAAATTCCTAAACTGGCTAATGCTCAGATTATTTTTGGATTTCCAGTTTACCAGGATAGTTTTCTTTGCAATACATAATACAGTAAGTATCATATGTGCATAGTTGGTTACCGTGTTGATCTCATCCAAGTCCCCCAGTAAACACAGTGTGGGGCTTGCAGGAAAGTTACACCTGAGCCACGTTGACAGGTCATCACATACCTGAAGCCAAAGCAAGTCTTAAGGGTAGAGAAAACTGTTGGAATTGTTCAAATCCCTCCCCAGCCAGGAATCAAACTAGCAACCTTCTGACTGTGAGGCTGCGGTGCTAACCACCACGCAGCCGTATTGTGCACTTGTCTTGCCGTATTTTAGTTATCGTGTAGAAGTTTGGGGTAATAATTATACATCAAGAGTTCAACCACTTGTAACTTTACATGAGTAATAAGGATAATTCATGGGGAAGTTATCGTGCACACACTAAGTATGTGTGACCATACACGGAATTTGACTCCGGGTATTTCTCTCTCCCGTGGAGGTACATACAAAATATAAATATAAAAATCCAAGATAAATACAAAATAAAAAAACAAGAATACAAGAATAGAAGATACAAACACCAAAAATGTATTTACAACAGAAACAGGATATGAATATATGTACATGTAGTGCAAACAGTGCGATGGGCGTTAATGACAGGTGGTTTTATGGGCTAATAAGAGAGAAGGCCTGGAGGAAGAACTTGTTTTTGTGTCTGGTTGTCCTGGAAACAGAGTTCTGTAACGCTTGCCAGACGGAAGCAGTTCAAACAGTTTGTGTGCAGGGTGGGGGGGAGGGGTAGTAGTGACTGACTCTGGACTGGTGTAAGTCCTGGATGGGGGGAGGAGGTCCCTAGATTTTATTTTATGGGGGGGGGGGGGGGATGCTTCCTACTGACTCTGGACTGGTGTAAGTCCTGGATGGAGGGCAGGTCGGTCCCTGCAGACCTGATTGTCCGTGCAGGGTGGGAGGGGTCAGCAGTGATGCTTCTTACTGACTCTGGACCGGTGTAAGTCCTGGATGGAGGGCAGGACGGTCCCTGCAGACCTGATTGTCCATTGCAGGGTGGGAGGGGTCAACAGTGATGCTTCTTACTGACTCTGGACCGGTGTAAGTCCTGGATGGGCGGCAGGTCGGTCCCCATGATTCTTCCTGCAGACCCGATTGTCGGTTGCAGCCTGTTCCGGTCCTGTTCGGTGGCCGATCCGAACCAGACAGTGATGGATGTGCACAGAACAGACGGGATGATGGAGGTGTAGAAGATGATCAGCGCGTCCTGAGGCAGGTTGAACTTCAGCTGTTGCAGGAAGTTCAGCCTCTGCTGGACCTTCTTTCTGATGACGTCTACGTGCGTCTTCCACTTAAGATCCGGGAAATTGTGGTTCCCAGGATCTTAAAGGAGTCCACAGACACTGTTTTGTTGAGGATGGTGAGTGGGGGTGAGGTGGGTGGGTTCTTTCTAAAGTCCCCTGTCATCTCCACAGTCTTGAGTGGGCTCAGCTGTAGGTTGTCGTGTCCACACCACAGGATCAGTTGTTCCGTCTCATGCCTGCAGGCGGCCTCGTCACCGTCCCTGATGAGGTCAACGACTGTGGTGTCGTCCACAAACTTCAGGAGCTTAGCGACGGGTCCTGTGAGTGGCAGTCGTTGGTGTGAAGGGAGAGCAGAGGGTTTTGGGGACCGGGATGATGGTGGAGCATTTGAAGCAGGGGGGGGGGGCACTTCACACAGCTCCAGAGATCTGTTGAAGATCTCGGTGAAGATGGGGGCCAGCTGGTCAGCGCAGGTCTTCAGGCAGGAGGGGGACACCATCAGGTCCTGGAGCCATCCTGGTCTTCTGCCTCTGCTCTGCACCTCCTCCACATTGACCTTCAGTGCTGGTGGGAGGACTGAGTTGAGGGGGGAGGGGGTGGTGTCAGGTATAGCACAGGAGTTGAGTGTTGTGGGTGGGGTATGTGAAAACCGGCAATAGAAGCTGTTCAGATCCTCCGCCAGTACCTTGTTACCCACAGGGCGGGGGGGGGGCTCTTGTAGTTGCTCGTAGCTGCTCTGATCGCCCTCGTCAGCGTGTTCCTGGCCCGTTTGTACGGGGCCCGGTCCCCACTTCTGTGGGCCCCCCCCTGGCCTGGACCAGCTTCTTAAATTTGTGGGTGAACCACGGTTTGTTATATGTGCAGAAGGTTTTGGTCTGCACGCACTGATACAGGATGTCACAGTGTCAGTCAGTCGTTGAGGTTCGTGGCTGCAGCAGCCACAGCAGGCCTGGAACTGCAGCTTTGACTCAGCTGTCCACCTCTTCACAGTCCTCACTACAGGCTGGGATAAGATCTAAATTATTACAATTAAAAGATCTGGTGGATGTTCAAACAGCATAAATTCTGTTCATGGCAAAAAATAACTTACAGTAAATATACAGAGATTTTCTCAGAGGGAAGGACGGTGCGGTTTATGAGGACATTTTTAATTTAAAGTAGTAATGGCTTCAAGTAGGAGGAAACGTTTGTGTTTCTGTGCAAGCAGTTAAACTGTGGAATAGTCTGGGGGAGAAATTGAAAAATTGTCCAAGTATTTGGGTGAATTCCAGCCCCCCTCTGCCCTAACCCTTCATTTTGCTCATTCATGTGAAGAGGTAGTGCTGTCCCAATTCTGGTTCAGACGGAGGGTGGGGGGGAGTGGTTCTTCTCTTCAGGAAGTGAACCGGTTTTTGTCGGGAAAAAAACGGGTCCAGGACTCAGTGTGTGCGTGCGCACATGTGTGGGTGTGTGTGTGTGTGTGTTTATCTGCAGTCTGCCGGCGGTCAGTGCTTCTATTTTCAGCCTGTGGCTATTCTGTCCAAACTCCCATCATGAGGTCAGGGCTTCCAAAAAAGCCATCACGAAGCTTATCATGCTTCCTGTCACGAGTGCATGTTGATGACGTGGTGTGTTTTCTGCATGTGGTATGTGTGGTTTGCATAGTGTGCGTTATGTGTTTGGTGTTTTTGGTGTGTGGTGCGCGAGGTGTGTGTGTGTGTGGTGTATGTGGTTATGGTGTGTGAGATGTTTGTGGTGCATGTGGTGTTTGTGGTACGCGTGATGTGTGTGTGTGTGTGTGGTGCGCAAGGTGTGTGTGTGTGTGTGGTGCGCAAGGTGTGTGTGGTACACGTGGTTCATGGTGTGCATGATGTGTGTGCATGGTGTGTGTGTGGTGTATGCAGGTTGTGTGGTGTATCTCGTGCATGGTGTGAGTGCTGTGTGTATGGTGTGTGTGGTGTGTGTGTGGATTGTGTTGTTTGTGTGAGGTGTGTGTGTATGTGGTGTGTGGTGTGTGTGTTTTGTGTGGTTTGTGTGTAATGGTGTGTTTGGTATTTTTGGTGTGTGGTGTGTGTGGTGTGTGTGTGTGTGTGTGGTGTGTTGTGTGTGGTGTATGTATGTGTGTGGTGTGAGTGGTGTTGGTGTTTGGTGGTGTGTGTGTGTGTGGTGTGTGGTTTGTGTGTTTGTAAGGTGTGTGTGTGTGTGTGGTGTGTGTGGTCTGGGGTGTGTTGTGTGCGTGTATGTGTGTGGTGTGTGGTGTTTATGTGTGTGGTGTGTTTGTGTGTGTGTGTGGCTTGCATGTGTGCATGATATGTTTGGTGTTTTTGGTGTGTGTGGTGTGTG
This sequence comes from Atherinomorus stipes, assembly GCA_023101725.1. Classification (NCBI taxonomy): domain Eukaryota; kingdom Metazoa; phylum Chordata; class Actinopteri; order Atheriniformes; family Atherinidae; genus Atherinomorus; species Atherinomorus stipes. The sequence continues at coordinate 56,587 of JALJCO010013696.1, forward strand.
TGGAGTGTGTGGTGGTGTGTGTGGTGTATGTATGTGTGTGGTGTGGTTGTATGTTTTGTGTGGTGTGGTGTGATGTTGTGTGTGTGGTATGTGTGTGATGGTGTGTGTGGTGATGGTGTGTGTGTGGTGTGTGGTGTGGGTGTGTGTGTGGTCTGTGGTGTGCATGGTGTGTGTGTGGTCTGTGGTGTGTTTTGTGTGGTGTGGTCTGTGGTGTGTGTGTGTGTTGTGTTGTCTGTGGTGTGTGTGGTGTGTGTTGTGTGGTCTGTGGTGTGTGTGGTGTGTGTTGTGTTGTCTGTGGTGTGTGTTGTGTGGTCTGTGGTGTGTGTGGTCTGTGGTGTGTGTTGTGTGGTCTGTGGTATGTGTGGTGTGTGTGGTGTGGTCTGTGGAGTGTGTGGTGTGTGTTGTGTTGTCCGTGGTGTGTGTGGTGTGTGTGCTGTGGTCTGTGGTGTGTGTGGTGTGTGTTGTGTTGTCTGTGGTGTGTGTGGTCTGTGGTGTGTGTTGTGTGGTCTGTGGTGTGTGGTCTGTGGTGTGTGTTGTGTGGTCTGTGGTGTATGGTCTTTGGTGTGTTTGATCTGTGGTGTGTTTGGTCTGTGGTGTGTGTGTGTGTGTGTGGTGTGTGTTGTGTGTCTGTGGTGTGTGTTGTGTGGTCTGTGGTATGTGTTGTGTGGTGTGTGTGTGTTGTCTTTGGTGTGTTTGTGTGTGTGTGTTTGGTGTGTGGTGTGTTGTGTGGTCTGTGGTGTGTGTTGTTTGTGGTGTGTGTTTGGTGTGTTGGTGTGTGTGTTTGGTGTGTGGTGTGTGTTGTGTGGTGTGTGGTGTGTGGTGTGTGGTTTTGGTGTGTTTGTCTGTGGTGTGTGTGGTGTGTGGTGTGTGTGTTTGTGGTGTGTGTTTGGTGTGTGTGTGTGTTGTTTGTGGTGTGTGGTGTGTGTTTGGTGTGTGGTGTGTGTGTGTGGTGTGTGGTGTGTGTTTGGTGTGTGGTGTGTGTTGTGTGGTGTGTGTGGTGTGTGTGTGGTTGTGGTGTGTGTGTGTGTGTGTGGTATGTGTGGTGTGGTCTGTGGTGTGTGTGCTGTGGTCTGTGGTGTGTGTTTGGTCTGTGGTGTGTGTTGTGTGGTCTGTGGTGTGTGGTGTGTGTGGTGTGGTCTGTTTTGTGTGGTGTGTGTGGTGTGGTCTGTGGTGTGTGTGCTGTGGTCTGTGGTATGTGTGGTGTGGTCTGTGGTGTGTGTGGTATGTGTGGTGTGGTCTGTGGTGTGTGTGGTGTGGTCTGTGGTGTGTGTGCTGTGGTCTGTGGTGTGGTTTGTGTGTGTGGTGTGGTTGTGGTGTGTGTGTGTGTTGTGTGCGTGTGTGTGGTCTGTGGTGTGTGTGGTGTGTGTGGTGTGGTCTGTGGTGTGTGTGGTGTGGTCTGTGGTGTGTGTGTGTGTCTGTGGTATGTGTGGTCTGTGGTGTGTGTGTGTGGTTGTGGTTGTGTGTGTGTTGTGTTGTGTGGTTGTGTTGTGGTGTGTGTTGTGTGTGTTGTTGTGTGTGTTTGTGTGTTTGTTGTGGTGTGTGTTGTTTGTGGTTGTGTTGGTTTTGGTGTGTTTGTTGTGTGTTTTGTTTGTGGTTGTTGTGTTTTGTTGTGTGTGTTGTTTTTTTTGTGTGTTTGTTGTTGTGGTTGTGTTGTTTGTGTGTTGTGTTGTGTGTGTTGTTGTGTTGTTGTTGTGTGTGTTGTGTTTTGTGTGTGTTTGTTGTTTTTGGTGTGTTTTTTTGTGTGTGTTTTGTGTTGTGTGTTTTTGTGTGTGTGGTTGTGTTTTGTTTGTGTTTTTGTTTGTGTGTGTTGTTTGTTTGTGTGTGTTGTTGTGTTGTGGTGTATTTTGGTGTGTTTGTTGTTTTGTTGTGTTGTGTTTGTTGGTTGTGTGTGTTTTTGTGTGTTGTGTTTGTGTGGTGTGTTGTGTGTGTTGTTTTTTTTTGTTGTGTGTTGTTGTTGTGGTTGTGGTGTGTTTGTTGTTTGTTGTTTGGTTGTGTGTTGTGTGTGTTGTGGTGTGTGTTGTTTGTTGTGTGTGTTGTTTGTTGTTGTTTTGGTGTTTGTTGTGTGTGTTTTTGTGTGTGTTGTGTGTGGTTTGTTTTTTTGTTGTGGTGTGTGTGTTTGTTTGTTTTGTGTGTGTTGTGTGTTGTGTTTGTTGTGTGTGTGTGTGTGGTTGTGTGTATGTTTTGGTGTGTTTTTGTTGTGTGTTTGTTGTTGTTTTTTGTGTGTGTTTGTTTGTGGTGTGTGTGTGTTGTTTGTGTGTTGTTTGTGGTGTGTGGTGTGTGGTGTTTGGTGTGTGTGGTCTGTTTGTGTGTGTGTGTTTGTTGTTGTTGTGTGTGGTGTGGTTTGTGTGTGTGTGTTTGTTGTTGTCTGTGTGTGTGTGGTGTGTGTGTGGTCTGTGGTGTGTTTTTTGTGTGTTGTGTGTTGTGTGTGTGTGTTGTTTTTGTGTTTGTGTTGTGTGTTGTGGTGTGTTGTTTTGTTGTGTTGTGTTGTTTTGTTTGTGTGTCTGTGGTGTGTGTTTGGTCTGTGTGTGTGTTTTTGTGGTCTGTGGTGTGTGGTCTGTGTGTGTGTGTGTTTGTGTGTGTGTGTGTGTGTGGTGTGTGTGTGTGTGTGTGTGTGGTCTGTGGTGTGTGTTGTTTGTGTGTGTGTGTGTGTTTGCGTGTCTGTGGTGTGTGTTTGGTCTGTGGTGTGTGTTGTTTGTGGTCTGTGGTGTGTGTTGTTTGTGTCTGTGGTGTGTGTGGTCTGTGGTATGTGTTGTGTGTGTTTGTGTGTTGTGTGTGTGTGGTGTGGTCTGTGGTGTGTGTTGTTTGTGGTCTGTAGTGTGTGTTTGGTCTGTGGTGTGTGTTGTTTGTGGTCTGTGGTGTGTGGTGTTTGGTGTGTGTGGTCTGTGGTGTGTGTTGTTTGTGGTCTGTGGTGTGTGGTCTTTGGTGTGTGTGGTCTGTGGTGTGTGTTGTTTGTGGTGTGTGTGTGGTCTGTGGTGTGTGTGTGTGTGTGTGGTCTGTGTTGTGTGTGTGTGGTGTGTGTGTGTGTGTGGTCTGTGTTGTGTGTGTGGTGTGTGTTTGTGTCTGTGGTGTGTGTTTGGTGTGTGGTTTGTGGTCTGTGTGTGTGTTTGGTCTGTGGTGTGTGTTGTTTGTGTCTGTGGTGTGTGTTTGGTCTGTGGTGTGTGTTGTTTGTGGTCTGTGGTGTGTGTTTGGTCTGTGGTGTGTGTTGTTTGTGTCTTTGGTGTGTGTTTGTCTGTGGTGTGTGTGTGTGTGTGTGGTCTGTGTTGTGTGTGTGTGTGTGTGTGTGTGTGTGGTCTGTGTTGTGTGTGTGGTGTGTGTGTGTCTGTGGTGTGTGTGTTTGGTCTGTGGTTTGTGGTCTGTGTGTGTGTTTGGTCTGTGGTGTGTGTTGTTTGTGTCTGTGGTGTGTGTTTGGTCTGTGGTGTGTGTTGTTTGTGGTCTGTGGTGTGTGTGTTTGGTCTGTGGTGTGTGTTGTTTGTGTCTGTGGTGTGTGTGGTCTGTGGTGTGTGTTGTTTGTGGTCTGTGGTGTATGGTCTTTGGTGTGTTTGGTCTGTGGTGTGTGTTGTTTGTGGTCTGTGGTGTGTGTTGTTTGTGGTCTGTGGTGTATGGTCTTTGGTGTGTTTGGTCTGTGGTGTGTGTGTTTGTGTGTTGTCTGTGTGTGGTGTGGTTGGTGGTGTGTGTTGTTTGTGGTCTGTGGTGTGTGTTTGTGGTCTGTGGTGTGTGTTGTGTGTGTTTGTATGCTTTCTGTGTGTGGTGTCGTCGGTGGTGTGTGTTGTTTGTGGTCTGTGGTGTGTGTTGTTTGTGGTCTGTGGTGTATGGTCTTTGGTGTGTTTGGTCTGTGGTGTGTGTTGTTTGTAGTCTGTGGTGTATGGTCTTTGGTGTGTTTGGTCTGTGGTGTGTGTGTTTGTGTGTTGTCTGTGTGTGGTGTGGTTGGTGGTGTGTTTGGTGTGGTCTGTGGTGTGTGTGGTGTGATGTGTGTTGTTTGTGGTCTGTGGTGTGTGTTGTGTGGTCTGTGATCTGTGATCTGTGGTGTGTGTTGTTTGTGGTCTGTGGTGTATGGTCTTTGGTGTGTTTGGTCTGTGGTGTGTGTGTTTGTGTGTTGTCCGTGTGTGGTGTGGTTGGTGGTGTGTGTTGTTTGTGGTCTGTGGTGTGTGTTGTTTGTGGTCTGTGGTGTGTGTTGTTCGTGGTGTGTGTTGTTTGTGGTCTGTGGTGTGTGGTCTTTGGTGTGTGTGGTCTGTGTCGTGTGTTGTGTGTGTTTGTATGTTGTCTGTGTGTGGTGTGGTTTGTGTTGTGTGTGTTTGTATGTTGTCTGTGTGTGGTGTGGTCGGTGGTGTGTGGTCTGTGGTGTGTTTTTTGTGGTCTGTGGTGTGTGGTCTTTGGTGTGTGTGGTCTGTGTTGTGTGTTGTGTGTGTTTGTGTGTTGTCTGTGTGTGGTGTGGTCTGTGGTGTGTGTGTTTGTATGTTGTCTGTGTGTGGTGTGGTCGGTGGTGTGTGTTGTTTGTGGTCTGTGGTGTGTGTTTGGTCTGTGGTGTTTTTTTGTGGTCTGTGGTGTGTGGTCTGTGTTGTGTGTGTTTGTGTGTTGTCTGTGTGTGGTGTGGTCTGTGGTGTGTGTGGTCTGTGGTGTGTGTTGTTTGTGGTGTGTGTTGTTTGCGGTCTGTGGTGTGTGTTTGGTCTGTGGTGTGTGTTGTTTGTGGTCTGTGGTGTGTGTTGTTTGTAGTCTGTGGTGTGTGTGGTCTGTGGTATGTGTTGTGTGTGTTTGTGTGTTGTCTGTGTGTGGTGTGGTCTGTGGTGTGTGTTGTTTGTGGTCTGTAGTGTGTGTTTGGTCTGTGGTGTGTGTTGTTTGTGGTCTGTGGTGTGTGGTCTTTGGTGTGTGTGGTCTGTGGTGTGTGTTGTTTGTGGTCTGTGGTGTGTGGTCTTTGGTGTGTGTGGTCTGTGGTGTGTGTTGTTTGTGGTGTGTGTGTGGTCTGTAGTGTGTGTGTGTGTGTGTGGTCTGTGTTGTGTGTGTGTGGTGTGTGTGTGTGTGTGGTCTGTGTTGTGTGTGTGGTGTGTGTTTGTGTCTGTGGTGTGTGTTTGGTCTGTGGTTTGTGGTCTGTGCTGTGTGTTTGGTCTGTGGTGTGTGTTGTTTGTGTCTGTGGTGTGTGTTTGGTCTGTGGTGTGTGTTGTTTGTGGTCTGTGGTGTGTGTTTGGTCTGTGGTGTGTGTTGTTTGTGTCTTTGGTGTGTGTTTGTCTGTGGTGTGTGTGTGTGTGTGTGGTCTGTGTTGTGTGTGTGTGTGTGGTCTGTGTTGTGTGTGTGGTGTGTGTTTGTGTCTGTGGTGTGTGTTTGGTCTGTGGTTTGTGGTCTGTGCTGTGTGTTTGGTCTGTGGTGTGTGTTGTTTGTGTCTGTGGTGTGTGTTTGGTCTGTGGTGTGTGTTGTTTGTGGTCTGTGCTGTGTGTTTGGTCTGTGGTGTGTGTTGTTTGTGTCTGTGGTGTGTGTTTGGTCTGTGGTGTGTGTTGTTTGTGGTCTGTGGTGTGTGTTTGGTCTGTGGTGTGTGTTGTTTGTGGTCTGTGGGGTGTGGTCTTTGGTGTGTGAGGTCTGTGTGTGTGTGTGTGTGTGTGTGTGTGTGTGTGGTGTGGTGTGTTGTGTGTGTGGTGTGTGTGGTGTGTGTGTGTGGTGTGTGTGGTGTGTGTGTGTGTGTGTGTGTGTGTGTGTGTGTGTGTGTGTGTGTGTGTGTGTGTGTGTGTGTGTGTGTGTGTGTGTGTGTGTGTGTGTGTGTGTGTGTGTGTGTGTGGTGTGTGTGTGTGGTGTGTGTGTGTGTGTGTGTGTGTGTGTGTGTGTGTGTGTGTGGTGTGTGTGTGTGTGTGCGTGTGTGTGTGGTGTGTGTGTGTGTCAGGAACACGGAGGTCAGGCTTTGAGTCAGAGGAAACTTTATTGATGATCTGACACACAAAGAAAAAGGGGAAAGTTCAGAGGTGACCTACAGACAAACACCAAGTTACAACCTTCATCACAAGCCTGCATCGTTGGAGCATCATCATCATCACCATCATCATCATCATCTAGAACTTCTAGTTTCTCCTCATCTACACCAGACCAGCGGTCTGAGGTCCGGGTCTCCCTGCAGGACCACTTTGAGGCTTGGCACAGTTTACCCCTCCCACCTGACAGGGACGAGCCGCCGGAGCGCCGGCGGCTCCGAGGACACGAGGACATCACTACACGGGGGCGACCAACAGCGCCACGAGAAAAAGGCACAAAGAAGAGACGACGTTACACTGCAACATGAAGGAGGACGTCAGCGTCGCTGCTGGATGAGTTCCACAGAGGTGTCGGAGAGAGGAGCGCGTCACCGTGACGATGAGTCCGGCAACGCCCGCGGCTGCAAGATGGAGGAGGTTCGGACATCGTCCAGCAGGAAGGGGTCACATGTCCTTCCAGAGGACAGAGGCTGGACTCTCCCTGAGACCTGTCAATCATCTGTCCTGCTGTTTTAGACGGTATGAGAGGTGCGAGCTTCGGCCCGCTCTGGGACATAAAGACACATTTATGATGAAGCAGAAATGTTCCTGAGGCCGGCCAGAATGTGGGGGACAGACGTGGGGACCGGAGACGGAGGACACGGGTCGGGAGGCAGAGAAGACGAGGCTCAGTGAAACTGGTTTGATCTAGTTTAAAATCGGCCTTTTCTTCTGCCTGGACGTCAACAGAGTCCATCTCTGCTTGTCCTTCAGCTGTCACCGGGGGGACAGACGGATGGGAGGGATGGACGGATGGGAGGACCAGCGTCTTCTTTTTGGCTTACTAAAACGGGTAGACTTCTGAGTTCTGGACCTGAGAGGAAAACCCAGAGAGGATGAGGTCAGAGAGAGAGGACAGTGGTCCAGAGACCAACGTGTCCCTGCAGGTGTGGTCTGTCCAGGTGAGGGAGAGACCGGTCTGACGTGGTCTGTCCAGGTGAGGGAGAGACCGGTCTGACATGGTCTCTGCAGGTGAGGGAGAGACCGGTCTGATGTGGTCTCTGCAGGTGAGGGAGAGACCGGTCTGACGTGGTCTCTGCAGGTGTGGTCTGTCCAGGTGAGGGAGAGACCGGGCTGACGTGGTCTCTGCAGGTGTGGTCTGTCCAGGTGAGGGAGAGACCGGTCTGACGTGGTCTCTGCAGGTGTGGTCTGTCCAGGTGAGGGAGAGACCGGTCTGACGTGGTCTCTGCAGGTGAGGGAGAGACCGGTCTGACGTGGTCTCTGCAGGTGAGGGAGAGACCGGTCTGACGTGGTCTCTGCAGGTGAGGGAGAGACCGGTCTGACGTGGTCTGTCCAGGTGAGGGAGAGACCGGTCTGACGTGGTCTCTGCAGGTGAGGGAGAGACCGGTCTAACGTGGTCTCTGCAGGTGTGGTCTGTCCAGGTGGGGGAGAGACCGGTCTGACGTGGTCTCTGCAGGTGAGGGAGAGACCGGTCTGACGTGGTCTGTCCAGGTGAGGGAGAGACCGGTCTGACGTGGTCTCTGCAGGCCGGCGTCGTGCAGGAGGGGGATGGAGGAGCAGAACAGGAGCAGAGTTTCAGGCCAAACCAGTATTTTACAGCAGATGGTGGCGTTGCCGGGGCAAGAGCCTCCCGTCCCGTCTCAGCCCGTGTTGTGGACGGGGACGGGCAGCAGGGGGACGGCGGCTTCGCTCCGCTCCGACTCGCCGCCGTCCATCGTGGTCCTCCAGGCCTTGTACTCAGCCAGCTTCTTCTTCTTCTCCTCGTCCTCCGGCGCGGCGGCCGGCAGCGGTGGGGGGGCCTGGCAGTACGCCGGCGGCAGGCAGGGCACCAGGTGCACCTCCCCGCTCTCGTTCATCAGGTGGACGCAGGTGTAGAAGTCCTGCGGCGAGCGGCCGGCGGTGAAAGGGGCGGAGTCAGGCGGACGGGGGGCGGTGACGGGATGCTCCATGACGCTGTAGTCCGACCCCGGCACCACCACCATCTCCGGCCGCAGCCACGGCGCCGCGTCCGGCCGTGGGGGCAGGCTGCAGTAGGCTGGCGGGGTGGGGGCGGGGAGCAGGCGCTGGGCCCCCACCGGCTTCAGGTCTCTAGGAACCTTCAGGGTGCCCCCGTCTCGGTCCGTGGGGTCTGGAGGGACGCTGTAGTCCTTCGGCGTGGTGAGATAGATGTCTTCAGAGCTCACCTGGTCCCACACCTCCTCGGAGTAGCTCGGAGGGCGGTAACCATGGAAACTGCTGAAGTGACGGTTGATTTCCTCCAGGTTCCCTTTCTGAGGGCAGGAAAGAAGAAGAGAGGGGGGGGTCAGAACCCAAGACCAGGTCTGCGTGAGATCGGGTCACATAGTCCAGAGTCAGGTGTCATAGTCCAACATAAGCATTTATTCAGTTGCACAAACTGGGCTGCAGGTCCAACAACCATCAGCAGTACAAGCTTGATTCCTCCGCAAAACCTGCCATCCAGCCCTGATGGAGCTCCTCAGTTACCAAGATCTAGTTCCACATGTTCCCATCAGACCACTCAACCCAGAACACAGGTCTAGTGCTGGTTCCTACAGGTTCTAAACGTAGGACGGGAGGCAGAACCTCCAGTTATCAGACCTTCTTGCTGGTACCTGCTCCCGGTCTGACCTCAGGAACCGGAACCAGCTCCCAGTCTGGCCTCAGGAACCAGAATCTGCTCCCGGCCTGGCCTTAGGAACCGGAACCTGCTCCTGGGCTGGCCTCAGGAACCGGAACCTGCTCTCGGTCTAGCCTCAGGAACCGGAACCTGCTCCCGGTCTGGCCTCAGGAACCGGAATCAGCTCCTGGTCTGGCCTCAGGAACCGGAACCTGCTCTCGGTCTGGCCTCAGGAACCAGAATCTGCTCCCGGTCTGGCCTCAGGAACCGGAACCAGCTCTCGGTCTGGCCTCAGGAACCAGAATCTGCTCCCGGTCTGGCCTCAGGAACCGGAACCAGCTCTCGGTCTGGCCTTAGGAACCGGAACCAGCTCTCGGTCTGGCCTTAGGAACCGGAACCTGCTCCTGGGCTGGCCTCAGGAACCGGAACCTGCTCCTGGGCTGGCCTCAGGAACCGGAACCTGCTCTTGGTCTGGCCTCAGGAACCGGAATCAGCTCCCGGTCTGGCCTTAGGAACCGGAACCAGCTCTCGGTCTGGCCTCAGGAACCTGATCCTGGTCCTGGTCTGCCTTTAGGAAGCATAACCGGCTCCCGGTCTGGCCTCAGGAACCGGAACCTGATCCTGGTCTGTCTTTAGGAAGCAGAACCGGCTCCTGGTCTAGCCTCAGGAACAGGTCCTGCTCGCAGTCTGGCCTCAGGAACCGGAACCTGATCCTGGTCTGTCTTTAGGAAGCAGAACCGGCTCACAGTCTGGCTTCAGGAACCGGAACCAGCTCCTGGTCTAGCCTCAGGAACAGGTCCTGCTCGCAGTCTGGCCTCAGGAACCGGAATCAGCTCCTGGTCTAGCCTCAGGAACTGGAACCTGCTCCCAGTCTGGCCTCAGGAAGCAGAACCGGCTCCCGCTCTAGTTTCAGGATGTCTTCTTCGTGGTTCTGGTCCTGATGGAGGTTTTCTCTGCGCCTCGTGCAGCTCAGGATGGAGGACTGATCTGATCCGATGGTTTCCTGAGTTAGGTTGTTGGGAGAATGTGGGGTTATGACATTGTGGATCTAAGTTACAAAAGAGAGACCTCATCAGACTCTCCAGAGACTCCAGTACCTCTCTAGGGGGTCTTAGGTGGGGGATGAGATAACAAATGCCCAAAGATAGATGAGGTCTCCCCCCTTGGAGGTCTTCTAATGGGGGATTGATAGAGGGACAAAGACAATGAGGAGGTAGGGTATAAAAAGCAATGCTTGACAAATGTATTCAGTTCAGCTGTGGCCTCTACCTGTGGCTTTATTTTACGAACTGGTTTATGTGGACAAAGTTATTATAAACCGGACTGATGTGGATCACAGGATGGATTTGTTAAACTGGATTATAACCAGACTATAATGAGGAGGACTGTAGGAGGGAACTGAAAGGAAATGGAGATGCAAGGCCTTTCAGAAAAACCTCAAACACGACCCTAAAAGCAGCAGTGTACTCATGCGTGTTACCTTCAGAAGCAGCGGGTCGATGCCGAGGATCCGTGGCTTGGGGATGGGGGGCAGGAAGTAGTCCTTTATTCTGAGGGTGTAAACATAAAAGCAGGAAATGTGAAGTAGCTGCACACACACATAGACAATGCTGCTGTCTGAGAGGCGACCCTGACACCAATCAACCTCACTTCATTCTTTATTGAAGTCGCACTCAATACTTGGTGTGTCCTCAGAGTGACTGCAGAAAGCTGCAGAGCTTTCTCTGACTACATGGTCATGTGTGCACGCCAGCAGCTCCATCTGAACCTGATGCTGCAGTTTCAACATCAACCGACCTACGCGGGATTTGAAGCTCGGTGCTTCTATCAGGGCTGACAGATGTCAGCAACACACTGCAGGAGATCAGAGAGGCCGTGGCTTTAATGCACACACACACACACACACACTGGTTATGATTGGTCAGTCCTCCACTCTGAATCATTATGTAGCCTTTTTCTGTGGATCAGCGGGAATAAAAGCAGGAGGTCTGAGACAGAAATCCTGCTGTGACCCTGATGGAGCTCAACATGCAGACACAAAGTGGTGATGATCAAACATGTATCAGCATGCAGACGCAAGGAATTATGGGAGGAGATCCTCCACTTTCCTGGAGTACAGGATACTCCACATTTCATCTGTCCTGGAGGATACGCCATGTTTCATCTGTCTAGAGGATACCCCATGTTTCATTTGTCCTGGAAGATACCCCGCATTTTATCTGCCCTCGAAGATATCCCATGTTTAATTTTTCCTGGAGGATACCCCATGTTTCATTTGTCCTAAAAGATACCCCATGTTTCATTTGTTCTAGACAATACCCCACATTTCATCTACCCTAGAAGAAAACACACGTTTCATTTGTCCTGGAGGGCACCCCAAGATTCATCTGTCCTAGAGGTTACTCCATGTTTCATCTGTCCTAGAGGATACCCCACATTTCATTTATCCTAGAGTGTACCCTGCATTTAATTTGTCCTGGAGGGTACCCCATGTTTCATTTGTCCTAGAAAGATACCCCATGGTTCACTTGTCCTATAGGTTACCCCACATCTGATTTGTTCTAGAGGGTATCCCACCTTTAATCTGTCCCCACGTTACAGTGAGCAACTTACCTCTTGCTGTGAGGAATGACGCCAAAGGTGATGACCAGCAGAGCCACGACGCTGACTCCTGCCACCAGAATCAGCACCAGGACTTTACCTGCACAGGTCAGACATCCTTCAGCTTCAGCGACACAACATGCAGAAACAGCAGACACATGCCAGCGTTGCCATGGAAACGCTACCTGTGGGCGGCTTGCTAGGGATGCTCATCTGCAGCGTGGTGCTCCACTTGCTCCACAGGCCGTAGTTGCGCGAGCGGCAGCGAACTCGGACCACGTAGTCACCGACTCTCAGGCCCAGCAGCTGCACGTGCGCTTCACGCAGAGGATGCTTCACCTGGAAACAAACAAACAGTTGTGAGTCACTTCAGAGGAAAGCAGGAACACAAGCAGAGGAATACTCTCTGCCTAGCAACGCCACAAGCACCTGATCTAAACTATCTTGATTACTCCGATGAACAGCTCTGTTTACCAGCCCAGCAGGACTCTTTAAAACCACCTTATTCCGGGGTTTAGGTCTGTACCACCACACAAGTCCAATTGTGTCTCTACAATGACACAACTGTGTCATTGAAGGAGGTCAGTTTCTTTGAGTTAGTCTTGTTGTGTTGCCAGTTTTTTTTTTAGTAAGTTTTGTTACTTTGACCATTCTTTGATTCATTTTTGTGTTATATTTAAATAAAAGAACCCCATTTTTAAACTTTAACCTGTGCCTGACTTACTGCTTGGCCCATCACAGATGGTATGAGGGGGTTTTAGTGGCCATGGCATGGACAGTTTGCTCCTCCAGTGAAAATGTGTTGTGCATTATGAAGCTCAACATACAACCACAGAGGCCCTGGACAGTTAAAGAAATTACGTTGTACATCAGCAAGAATGGGAAGGAATTCCTCCTACAAAACTTCAACATCAGTGTCCTCAGTTCCCAAACGCTGGCTGAGTGTTGGAGGAGGAAAAATGATGTAACACAGAGGTAAACACACCCCTGTCCCAGCCTTACTGCATCCTGCAGCTTCATTTCACTAAGGCCTCGTTTACACTGTCAGTGAAATGTGACCCAATTCCGATGTTTTGCTCTTATGTGACTCAGATCCGATCTGGTTTTTGACCATGTAAACAGGAAAACGACATGCATTCGGATCTGTTGAGATCAGATACAGGCCTCATTCATGTGGAAATAAATCGGATATGAATTAGATCTGTGACAATTCGACCGCAGTGTAAGCGGGCAGATTGGATCTTCTTACATTGCGTTCCACACGTCAATAAATCTGCGGCAATTTAGCTTATTTTGGCGAACTATTAAGATGTGAGCAGTAGTTAAATGCGAGAATGGAGGCCCGACAGAGAACGAGAGATGAGGAGGAAAGTGAGTGTGGGAGGCAATCACCATTCCCACATTCCTCCACTACATGGGTCCCCAATTGTCGAAATGGCAAATGTCTCATCATTCCGACAATTTTTTTCATTCTATGGTTGGAATGACGGGATATAAAAAAGTAAAAAACCATCCCACCATTCTGACCATTCTTTAAAAGCCTCCCCCCGGCATTCAGATTTTTTAGGTGCTTTTACAGGAGAGGGGGCACAACCTCACAAACCAACTTAAAGGAATAGTGCACCCAAAGAATGATGTGCCTTCATTTTCTACTCACCCCCATGCTGAACAACACTCTGAAGGACTTTTTAAATATCTCCATTGCAGACGGAGATCTGGAAGGCTTCTTGTTATCTGCCCACATTCATATAATGGAGTTCACCGGGGTCCGAGCCAAAAAGGTCCATAAAAGTCCACAAAAACTTGTCAATATTCCTCCATACTGCTCGTCCAATGTAATCCAAGTGTCCTGAGTGGGTAGTGTCCAGAGTTTACTGGAAACCATCATTTAGTAGATTTTTAGAGCCTAAACAGTTCTACATCTTACTTCCACGAAGCGCGCATTTGCACGTTCACGAAACAACGGAAACTCCTCCCTCTCAGGCTAGCTAGAACGAGGTGGCCATTAGCCTGAGAGAGAGGAGCGCTAAGTTTGAATACTGTTGTTTGCAAACAGAAACACAGGAGGGACTCCGGACTGTACCTTTAAATATCATTGTTGTGTATTTGATGAAGTATTGGTTGGAGAGGATTTGCAGATAATTTTTTTCTGTTTTTATTTACATTTACACAACATCCCAACTGCATTGGTACTGGGTTGTAGAAAGTCTGTAGAAACAGAAGCATCTCAGTTGGAGTTTAGTTTAAAACTAATTCAATTTTAAATTTGGGTGTTTTTCCCTCAATAGTTACCAGGAAATGTAACTTTCCCTGTTTTCCTGGTATTTGTCAGTAAAGTTGTAGGTTTGTGACCTACGAACAGAAGATGGCTTCCTACCTTCCAGTTGTCGGGCTCGGTAACACGCCGGTACTGCAGCTCGTACTCCAGAGTGATCCAGCCGTACTGCAGGTCCTTGGGCACCGGGTACTCCCAGGACAGCAGCGCATTGTGGCCCATCTCGTCCCCGCCGGCATCCGTCAGCTTGTAGGTCAGGTTTACTGGAGCCTCAGTCTTAACTATTGAACACACACATGATGGTGTGAAGGGAGTGATGCTTCACACTCATCGTGCTCTTCTGATCAAACGTTTTCTGCTTGGAACGAACCGCTCGGCTCATCAGGAGCCCACAGTAATTTGTTGACACGTTGGGATGTTCATCAAACCAACTAAGCTGAGTCCAGACCGCCTGCTAGCAACTTAAAAGCAACAATGGTCGGTTTTTATAACCTCAGCTATCCTTAAAGGGACCAGAGGCAGGAATTAAAAAAACAAACATGCATGTCCGTGTTTTCATACTAATGGGTGATGAAGCGTCAAAAACCAAAAATAACGTTTCCACCACGTTTCTCTCCGTTGCCTTGAACAGGCTGTGTGCTGCATAAAGCTGCAATTCGGTGTCTGAATTTCCCGCGCTGCCCTGCGGACGTGACGTTAAATGACGCTACATCCGCAGTTCTGATGCAGGAAGAAGACGGTCGCTGTAAATTCAAACACTGTAAGCGATAGTTATGGATTATTCTACCGTCAGAAAACGATCCAGATCAACTAAAAGACACTAAAACGTGGAACTACGAAGAAAAAGGTTAGTAAACAACATTATAGCTTCGGTTTGTGCTCCGTGACGGCTTGGCTCGTGGCTGCAGTTACCTGAAGCACCAGTCGTGGCAGTCGCAAGTTTAGTTTCTTAATCTCGCCTAAAGTCCCTTTAACCCTTATGCCAGGAAACTTTTGTCCATTTTGATTACTTTTTTTAAAACTTGGTGATCATTTCAACTTCAACAGTACCAGAATTTTCCACAATGCTCTTGCTGCAGATACAAAAGGGCGTTCCTGGTTCGGAGACTGGACCCCCCCCCTTATTCACGTGGGCCTCCTCACCTCCCCATGCTTGCCAACAACATCTATATGGCTTAAACATAGCAACACCTGCTAGCTAGTTAGCAATGCCCGCTAGCTATTTTTTCTCTCAAAAGGTTCAAAAACAATTGTCTGCCCTTACCAAAAAGTAGTATATGCAAGTATACTTTAAGTATGCTAATTTTAAACTTTAAATAAGACAGAAATATACTTAAAGTTTACTTGGCATTTACTAATAAACTAGAAGTTTAATGTATTTAGCCTATACTTATATTTAAACTTTTGAACAATATACTTTAATAGTAGTACACTCATAGTACATTTTCAAACATGCTGGTTTCTTTGATACTAAGAGTTTAAATGTTACTGGACCATTTGGTGGAGTCAAATAAAACACCTGAATTTTGTAATATTTTTTTTACTCAGCGTTAAAGGTAGAGTAGAAGTATAATAAGGTCATTTTCAGTATATTTGAAAATGTATTTTTTAACACTAAAAACTATAAGTGTATTATCAGTAAACTCATAGTAAACCTAAAAGGTTAGGTTTGTTACTTTCTTAAACTAAAATGGCATCGAGAAGTTTACTGCTAGAAAAATAAAAGTTAACATAGAAGAATACCTTTAGTGTACTTAAAAGTGTACTTTGAAAGAGTAAAAGTAAGCTTAAAGTTTTAGTACGAGTAAACTAACAGTATACCTAGAAGTATACTTTCAGTATACTTTAAAGTGTACTTTCTAAAAGTAAAAGTAAGTTTGAAGTTTTAGTACGAGTAAACTAGTAGTATATATAGGAGATTACTCTTAGTATACTTAAAAGTGTAGCCTACTTTGTAAGAGTAAAAGTAAGCTTAAAGTTTTAGTACGAGTACACCAACAGTGTACCTAGAAGAATACTGTTAGTATACTTAAAAGTGTACTTTGTAAGAGTAAAAGTAAGCTTAAAGTTAGTACGAGTAAACTAACAGTACATCTAGAGGTATACTTTCAGTATACTTTGAAGTGTACTTTCTAAAAGTAAAAGTGAGCTTGAAGTTTTAGTACGAGTAAACTAACAGTATACATAGGAGAATACTTTTAGTATACTTAAAAGTATACTTTTAAATACTTAAATTGGGCAAATTTAGTCCCAAGAAGTACACTTGTTAGTATACTGGTAGTACACTGATGGCAGTGTACTTGGTGAATAAAACTACACTTGGGGGTTATGCTTTAGTAAACCTGAGTATACTTAATGACATGTACTTAAGGAATACTTCTTTTTGGTAAGGGTAGTGGTCAGAGTGTATGAAAGGCAGCATAGAGCTAGCATTAGTAAGCTAAGCTAGTAGCTAAATGAACGTCAGTAAATGTGAAGAGAAAACGTGATTACGCAGGGAGAGGTTATGCCAGTAAGTTGATTATTTGACTACGTGTGACGTACAACTTTTGTGTTGTCTTCTTGCATCTGAAACCGATATTGATAACAGCGACTAGCTTGTCTCAGGAGCAGCTAATCAACGCGGCTGTTTGTAGTTATCAGCTAAAGTTTGCAGTGTCGACGTTCGGCCTATAACCACGTGGGCTTTGTTTATTTGGATGTCATTGTTTTATATTAAATCAATAACGGTTTGTGGATGTGTCATGCTGTCTTGCTAATTGTGCTTGCATGCTGCAGCTTTTGTTTATGTGATTTGTTTTGTGTATTTGTGTCTTCTGTTGGCTGTGTTTTGGTCTATGTTCTGTTTAATGTTCTACTTTTTGTATAGTGCATTTTTAATGTGTTTTTTATCTGATTAGG
Organism: Atherinomorus stipes; assembly: GCA_023101725.1. Taxonomy (NCBI): domain Eukaryota; kingdom Metazoa; phylum Chordata; class Actinopteri; order Atheriniformes; family Atherinidae; genus Atherinomorus; species Atherinomorus stipes. The sequence goes on from JALJCO010013696.1 coordinate 72,929, forward strand.
TTACTTTTTTTTAATTACATGCCACAAATAACAGAAAGACAATACAAAACATGTACAAAAATAAGCAAGGAAGGAGTTGGAAAGTAGGACAACATGGGGAAGACATTACACAATGTAGTATATGGACAAGCCAGTAAGATAGAGTAAAAACAGAAGTAGTGGGGTAATCAATATGCATCATGGAGCAAAACAACAGAGGTGAATGCTGTAAGTCCAAATAAAGACATGGGTAGATATAATCTTTGCAAATGATGGTACAGTCATAGTCACCATGATATCAATTAATACTGATATGCAAAAATAAATAAATAAATAAATAAATAAAAGAGGGGGGGGGGGGGGGGTAATTTTGGTTATTGCCATATTAGTTGAAATATAATGGATATGACAGACTCTCAAAAGGTTACAGTATCACAAAATACCGTCACAATCTTAGCTGACGTATAATAGTAATATTTAGAATATTGTAGTAAGCAATGGTTTGGGTACTACAGATATTACTATCATCATCATTATCATAATCATATCTTATTATAATACCAAAAGTATAGTAATACTAATAATAAATAAATAAACAGGATAATGATAATAACAATATTTTTTTTCAAAGAAGGGGGGGGGGGGGGGGGCATTTGTATACAAAGGTTGGTTAATTACTTTAGAGAATATAAAGTAAAACAAAAACAAAATTATGTATATATAAGTAACAAAATGATAATAAATAAATAAATAAAAAAAGTGGTTGCTGGGGTGAGCAGGGGAGTTGTTACCTCTCCCCAGGTGGGGGAGGGGGAGAGGAGAGTGGGATAGACTGGTGGGCAGTGGTGACTGATAGTGGGAACACTGAACTGGCTGGATAACCATACTCCTGATACGAATATCATTGATCATCCTGTCATAAGCATGCCATCGGCCTTGAGTCGCCCTCACACCCAACTGGGAGAGAGCCAACCCACACCCCTGGGAGGGGGCCAGTTGAGCTGGGAGTTGGCAACAGATATGCATGGGTCCGGCCCCTTTCCCAATCACCACATCCTCAGTACATCCCATCTTATCTTATCTTCAGCCCCATATAAAAACAGCCCCCCCCCCCCCCAAAACCCTGGTTAGGTTATTGATAGGCGATATCTATTAAATTAAAACAATGACACGCCCACTTGGTTATAGGCCTAACGTTACAAGTGGTCGCGGTGCTGATGGACCGACGGCATTCAGACATTAGCTGCTCCTGAAACAAGCTAGTTGCGGTTATTGATATCAGATTCAGACACAATAAAGACAACAGAAGCGTTTTACAGTCACACGTTGTCAAATAATCAACGTACTGACACAACCTCTCACTGGGTAATCACGTTTTCTCTGGGAGGCAGAGGGTCAGTGTGGAACAATAAGATGGCAGTGTTTCCAGCGACCCCCGGAAAAACTTTACGATTGGTCAATGAAAAGCTATCAGGAACGCCCATGCCCCTCTCAAAGTTTCTGCATCTGGCTACGATGGTGGAACAGTCGAGTCTGAAGGAATCCTGTAAAGATGTCAGAAATCACTATTTCTCTTTCAAATTAAATGCTGATATCAAAGAATTAATTGTTTTAAATTATTATAACTGTTAATCAAAAACTGTTGTTTTCAGTGGAAGTCAATAGGACATTTTAGGCAACGGGGGCCACCAGTGTTTGTATCTGATGCTTATTAAAAGATACAAATGGAATCAAATATATATTGTTGTTAATCTTTTACACATCCAAGACTCTACTGACCACCAAAGCTCCAACCCACTAATATTTGCTAAATGAAAGATAATTAAGATTTTGTGTTGTTTTTTTTGTTTTTTTGTAATGTAGTTATTCAAATATTCAAGCCAGCATTGAACGGGTTCAAATAATAATAATAAAGAACATTTGTTAGTTTTGAGCTGAACTTCAGTTGTTTAGATGATTTATGAATAAAAAAGTAGAAAAAATGAATGTATGAGAATTTTCTAACAGTTTCTTTGTGAGGGCCACTGTTGTCCCAACATGTCGAGCGTTGCTTTCAGGAAGGCAGAAGGGTCGCGGTTAGGACTGATGCTTGTTTGAAGAATAAAAAGAAATGGAAAAAAAGCAAAAAAGAATCATTTTTTTCTCTTGGCTTGATTTTTTATTCACACATTTATGTGTATTAGGGTGAAAAACTGGACTTTTTGACACTGCGCAAAATATAAAATTGCATATAAATGATTGTTTCTGCTAACTTTTAACATATGCCAGGCTGCAATATTCAAACCATAAATTATCCAGTTTGCACAAAGTATACTGAAAATTGCTTCATTTTTGTGTTTTTAGTACCATAAAACAGAGTTGCACCATGACCTAAACTTGGCAACTGAAGAGTTAAAAATGTTACAAATTCATTCATTTTTCCATCTGTGGTTTGGACTGATGCTGCTTTGAAGAATAAAAAAGAAATGGGGGAAAAAAAGAACAAAGGAATCATAATTTTCTTATGGTGTGATGTTTATATACACATTTTTGTGCTTAGGGTGCAAAATGAACTTTTCTTAAAGGGATGCATGAGGGTTAAACATGTCAGGAGATGCTGGGCTCGGAAGGTTTGACCCTGCAGAGAGGGGATATAACAGCACAACAGAGGAATGAGGTCTGGACTAGAAGCTGTCGTCTCGGTTCAGCAAATGCGTGTTTGCCGGTCGGCCTTTGCTCCAACGTTTCAGGACTTGAGAAAGGACAGATGAGGAAAGCGGCTTCTTTTCTTGCATCTGTGCGTGAGGCACGCTGTCCCTGAATGTCACCTCAGTAACTTGACATTTAAGTGTTTCTGCTGCAACATTATGAAACGGTGACCTTTAACTCGCATGGCGAGCCCCCCCCCAGCCAAGGCGTGGGCCTGAGCCGAGGCGTGGGCTGCCGTGATAAAGCGGCGTCCCAGACCGTTGCAGCTGCACAGACGCACGGCTGCGGTACTGATAAACCACAACGAGCCTCGGGCCCTTCATGTGACACAGCACAGGCCAGGAAGCGGTCTGATCTGGTCCAGATCTGCAGCTTCTGGATAATAACAGACATTCAGTCCCAAATAAATGAGATTAAGTGCTGGCAGAGAATGAATGCTGTTTACATACAAGGAGCGGGCTTAAGAGGCTTTCAGTTCAGCCGTTCATCTCACAAATAGGTTATGAGAGCGATGGGTCAGAGGAGGAAGACCGCGTGAGTGTAATGATGAAGATGAGAATGCAGGACAGGACCACTGGCGGGTGTAGAACCGAGGAACCGTTCCAGGACCGGTCGAAGGACCGGACAACTGGTGGGCATAGGACAGAGGAACCGTTCCAGGACCGGTCGTAGGACAGGACTACTGGCGGGTTTAGAACCGAGGAACTGTTCCAGGACAGGTCGTAGGACAGGACTACTGGTGGGCATAGGACAGAGGAACCGTTCCAGGACAGGTCGTAGGACAGGACTACTGGTGGGCATAGGACAGAGGAACCATTCCAGGACCGGTCGTAGGACAGGACCGCTGGCGGGTGGAAAAACGAGGAACCGTTCCAGGACAGGTCGTAGGACAGGACTACTGGTGGGCATAGGACAGAGGAACCATTCCAGGACCGGTCGTAGGACAGGACTACTGGTGGGCATAGGACAGAGGAACCGTTCCAGGACCGGTCGTAGGACAGGACTACTGGTGGGCATAGGACAGAGGAACCATTCCAGGACCGGTCGTAGGACAGGACCGCTGGCGGGTGTAGAACCGAGGAACCGTTCCAGGACAGGTCGTAGGACAGGACTACTGGTGGGCATAGGACAGAGGAACCATTCCAGGACCGGTCGTAGGACAGGACCACTGGCAGGTGTAGAACCGAGGAACCGTTCCAGGACCGGTCGTAGGACAGGACCACTGGCGGGTGTAGAACTGGGCAACAGTTCCAGGACCAGATGTAGGACAGGATCACGGAAGGCGTAGAACCAAGCAACCATTCCAGAACCGGTCGTAGGACAGGACCACTGGCGGGTGTAGAACTGAGCAACAGTTCCAGGACCGGTCGTAGGACAGGACCACTGGCGGGTGTAGAACTGAGCAACAGTTCCAGGACCGGTCGTAGGACAGGACCACTGGCGGGTGTAGAACCGAGGAACCATTCCAGGACCGGTCGTAGGACAGGACCACTGGCAGGTGTAGAACCGAGGAACCGTTCCAGGACCGGTCGTAGGACAGGACCACTGGCGGGTGTAGAACTGGGCAACAGTTCCAGGACCAGATGTAGGACAGGATCACGGAAGGCGTAGAACCAAGCAACCATTCCAGAACCGGTCGTAGGACAGGACCACTGGCGGGTGTAGAACCGAGGAACCATTCCAGGACCGGTCGTAGGACAGGACCACTGGCGGGTGTAGAACCGAGGAACCATTCCAGGACCGGTCGTAGGACAGGACCACTGGCGGGTGTAGAACCGAGGAACCGTTCCAGGACCGGTCGTAGGACAGGACCACTGGTGGGTGTAGAACCAAGGAACCGTTCCAGGACCGGTCGTAGGACAGGACCACTGACTGATCCACCTACTGTTGGCGGAGGCCTCATCAGAAATGGTTTCTATGGAAACGTGGCTGTCAAGTAGCTAGAAAATGATGAGGTACATGACCCAAGAACTGGACTGGAGACCAGTGGAAACAGGTCTGAGGAGGAACGATCCAACCCAGAACCTGGACCTCAGCAGGTCTGATGGAGGAACGGATCCTCCCCAGAACCTGGTCCTCAGCAGGTCTGACGGAGGAACGGATCCTCCCCAGAACCTGGACCTCAGCAGGTCTGACGGAGGAACGGATCCTCCCCAGAACCTGGACCTCAGTAGGTCTGACGGAGGAACAGATCCTCCCCAGAACCTGGACCTCAGCAGGTCTGACGGAGGGACAGATCCTCCCCAGAACCTGGTCCTCAGCAGGTCTGACGGAGGAACGGATCCTCCCCAGAACCTGGTCCTCAGCAGGTCTGACGGAGGAACGGATCCTCTCCAGAACCTGGTCCTCAGTAGGTCTGACGGAGGAACGGACCCTCCCCAGAACCTTGACCTCAGCAGGTCTGACGGAGGGACGGATCCTCCCCAGAACCTGGACCTCAGCAGGTCTGACGGAGGGACGGATCCTCCCCAGAATCCGGATGTCCTCCAGGCTGGAATCAGCAGAAGTAAAACTCAGAGGACAGGTCATCCTCACGTGGCCTTGCCTCCTCTCATGAGTTGTTTCCAGCTGGGGGAGCTGGAAGACCCCTGCTGCTCTGGCTGCAGCGGTCTGACGTCCTGGGGGAGGTTTCTTCTTCAGGTGGTTGCCTAGTGGTTGGTGTTATTTGAACAGCCACATGAACTACGCACGCCTGGTCTCCCCTGACTGGACCCAGGACCAAGTCTATACGAGCTAAGACAAATAAATGAGACAGGATGTCTTCTCACCGATATCTGCCACGTCCAGGCAGAGTTTCTGTGACGAGTAGTTCCTGTGGGCGGTGATGGCCGTCACGTTCATGCAGTACACCTTCCAGATGGACGTATGACTGCTGTCAAAGTGGCAGCTGTTGGGACCCCCAGTCACGTAGTCCGGACACTCCTGCCTGGGCCCGTCACTGGAGACATGATAGAAATCACAGGTTCAACTCTACAAATGGAACAACAACAACAACAAAATAATAATAATAATAGTCGGCACTGTCGGCACTCTGGGGACCACGGGAACCGGCTTCTCCAGACCCAAGCCACCCCTGTAACTTCCCTCTATCACTCCCCCAGTGGAGAAAAACAACACTACAACCCAGGTCCTGATTTCAGAAAACTGGTCTGATGCAGGATTCTAGCTGCTCAACCATCCTGGACCAGGTCTGGACTGCAGGCAGACCAGTCCAGCAGCTGGACTCCTCTCCTGTTTCCAGCATGCTGCTGTGGTGGATCCAGTATGTGGGTCATCAGATTCTCAGTGAGCTCATACTTTCCATGAAATAGTAACTTATCTACATTTTCACCAGTTCATGATTATGCTGATATTTATAGAAAACTAATGTCAAATCTCATTTTTCGTTTATTTACCCCCTCCCCTTGCCACTTAAAACGGAGCAACAAGGGGTAGGGGTGTCAGTCCTACCCCTCCATCCTAACAGGACTGAGATACCCCTACCCCTCTGTCCTAACAGGACTGAGATACCCCTACCCCTCTGTCCTAACAGGACTGAGACACCCCTACCCCTCTGTCCTAACAGGACTGAGACACCCCTACCCTTCTGTCTGGGTCTGAATGTCTCGTTAAACTGGATTTTCAGGATTAAAGTTGCTACATTTTCATAAAGACATACTCGACATTGGACCGGCCTCCATTTGCAAATATGTTGCATTGAAGTTAACTTGCAGCAATAATCTTTGGTCAAATAGTGAATATTTTTTTATCTGTCACCAACATCAGTCTTGAGGATCCTGGTCATCTGGACTAAGGCTGTATTCCAGTTCCTGTCTTTACCCTCAATCTCAAACATTGCACTCCCGCAAAGTTCCAGGTCTGTCCCGATTCTCAGAACGGTAAGTTAAGGCAAGTTTGAGGCTGAATATCCTCAATCCTGAGATTCTCCTACATCACCTTGTGAGTAAGGATTACCCAGAATGCAGCGGGAAAACCATTCTAATATCTTAGTTTAGGCCCATCTTGTGGATCAGTTACCTCATTGATGCATAATATTCATTTTTATTTTACGATCTTTTGTCAGTAGCGTCCGGTGCGATCAAGCCATGCTGCTATCGTTTAAAGTAGTTCATGTTTCAAAATGGTCATTTTTCTCGGTGCTAATGTTGTTTTATCCTGATAACAGCCTGTATAACGTGCTTGTACCGATAACGGTATAAGACGACCGGGCAGATGTCATCTCCCGTAGCTGCAGAGTTAGCTAACGATAGTTCTGTTTCATTCCTTCATGACTGCAGCGGCAGTAGACAAAGTGGACATGTCTCCTCGCAGGTCGAGTCCTGACGAAAACAAAGTCAATCAGGTGACTGCAGTCATCCAGGAATCCACAGAACCACAGTTACCTATGGAACTTTCCTTACAGCTGCTAACCTTCCAAAAAGCTGTGGTATGCGGTGACAGCTGAATATGTCCATGCTGGTGGTATTTACACAGACTATTGTCTGATAACTCTGACAGAAGGAATAACGGACAGATAGTCCACAACAATCTCAGAAACATGGAGCTGATGGAGCATCAATGATGCTGATGAAGCAGACACGGTTGACAGCAGATACATGGAAATAAAGTAAAAGCTGCTTCTTCCTCTTCTGAATTAACAGACTGAACGCCGCTTTCGCGTAATGCTGCCCCCCCACAGTTTGAAGACGTATCTGCATTTAAGTGGTGTCCCATTTCTAAGTCACAACGTAGCCCTGAACTCCTGGTTCTGAGGGCGACTGAGATTGAGGGTTATGATGGGAACTGGAATTGGCCCGCACAGTCTGTGGCACGTTTGTCCGTGTTATCCTTCCTCCTACCTGACGTGCTGTATTGTTCTTATGCGTAATGTTTCTTTTCTACATTGTTATTACTGCTCTTTCTCGTCATTTCTAACTTGTGTAGTTGTTGTTCGTTGTGCTGCCATCTTGGCCAGCGCACCGCTAGAGCCTCTTACTCTCTATAATAGTCTTAATAAGTAGAATAAATCAAACATCTCAGTTTCAACATCTGACATGTTGTTTATTTTCTACGGGGACTACGTTGATGAGATCCTGGTTTTTACACAACATTCCAGCTTTCTTGGATCTGGGGCTGTTTTCATATTAAATGCCATTTTTCTTGTTTCGTGAAGGTTAAATCATGCAGAGTTTGGCAGGAATCTGGCCCAGGACCTGCTCTGTAGCCTGGAAAGGCTCTTCTTCTCTGCTTTTAAGCAACAGTGTTTCATATCAACAGTATTTGTAGGAGGATGAAGAGAGATTACCGAGACTGACAAAAGACAACAATGGAAAACCAAAAGCTCTGAGTCACAATCCTGTTATTAAAGAGAGATTCTAGCTGAAGAGGAACCGTAATAAAAACAGAACTTCTAGTCATGTGCTGGTGAAGCCGTTTCCCTGAGGTGGAGGACAGACTGGAGACGTCTCAATAACGCCAGGCTGCAGGTCTGCAACCCCTCAGGCGTACTCGGTCTGCATTAAGGACCAGACTCTGATGAGTTCATTAAAATGGGAGATGAGAGACTTAAAGGTGTTTATTGGCTGTAAAGGGGCAGGAATCCTGCTTCACTCGTTCCCAGCTGCTTGCTCTGAACAGATAATCCCAGATTTACATGTGTTGTCCAAACACACAGCTGTGCCCTCCCACAACATCGATGCGGCTGTGGGCAGCTGCCATATGGGGCCGAAGGCACAATCCAATTTGTCCTGATTACTGCAGGCTGGTCTGCAGCGGCTGCAACTGTGCGCGGCCACGTGCAGCTGCACGCACGATTTCACGTATCGACATCTTAAAAGCCAGGAAGCGAAGCGCAGGAGCAGAAATCAAACCGGATCTAAACGGCAGCTCAGATGACCCAGAAACGGCTGCTGCTGGTCTGAAGCGGATTCTCTGGTCCAGAGAGTGTTTTCTTACGATGCCGCATCATCGTAAAAAAAACACTTATCCAATCCCTGATCAGAATGTAACAGCCGATTCCAGTCAAGTCCGAAATCATGTGATCAGCACGATTTCTGACAACGGATCGCAACGTCCCTACAAAAATCATATATCTATATATATACATATATCTATATGTATATATATAGATATATACATATAGATATATGTATATATAAGTATATATGTATATATATATATATATATTTCATGCCTTTTTTTGCCCAATGCCTTTTTGTCCATCACGGCTTCCCATTAGGGTAAAACTGAATATAAAAACCAGAGTAGTTCCAGAACCAGACCTGAATGTGGTCCAACACAGACCCACTGAGTTTTCACCACAGAGCTCGTGGTCACAATAGAATAAATGGTGCGTTTGATGATGAACAACAAACACGATGAGGTGGATGAAGGGGACTTTGGTTAGCTTAAGGCGAAGCACGACATGTAAAAACCTCGTTTTGATCACCGAGTCAATTTTCAGATTTTTATTTTTTTCCTCCTTCAACATGTTTTTTTTCAGACGAGTGTAAAAAAACATAAAAAAGATCAATATTTTATTTTTTTCAACATTTTATCAACAGTTTATTTCCTGATTCTTTGTTTGATCCTGAAAACTGCAGCTAAAGTTGGTGTTTTGAAAGGAGCAGCACCGTGGTGCTCGTCTGAACCTGTCATGTCTGGTGTGAGTGCACGGCAGCGTGTGCGATGGTGACCACGCTGCGGGTGTGTAAGTGCACGGCAGCGTGTGTGATGGTGACCACGCTGCGGGTGTGTGAGTGCACGGCAGCGTGTGTGATGGTGACCACGCTGCGGGTGTGTAAGTGCACGGCAGCGTGTGTGATGGTGACCACGCTGCGGGTGTGTAAGTGCACGGCAGCGTGTGTGATGGTGAAGACGCTGCGGGTGTGTGAGTGCACGGCAGCGGGTGTGATGGTGAAGACGCTGCGGGTGTGTGAGTGCACGGCAGCGGGTGTGATGGTGAAGACGCTGCGGGTGTGTAAGTGCACGGCAGCGGGTGTGATGGTGACCACGCTGCGAGTGTGTGTGTGATGGTGACCACGTTGCGGGTGTGTAAGTGCACGGCAGCGTGTGTGATGGTGAAGACGCTGCGGGTGTGTGAGTGCACGGCAGCGGGTGTGATGGTGAAGACGCTGCGGGTGTGTGAGTGCACGGCAGCGGGTGTGATGGTGAAGACGCTGCGGGTGTGTAAGTGCACGGCAGCGGGTGTGATGGTGACCACGCTGCAGGTGTGTGATGGTGACCACGCTGCGGGTGTGTAAGTGCACGGCAGCGTGTGTGATGGTGAAGACGCTGCGGGTGTGTAAGTGCACGGCAGCGTGTGTGATGGTGAAGACGCTGCGGGTGTGTAAGTGCACGGCAGCGGGTGTGATGGTGACCACGCTGCGGGTGTGTAAGTGCACGGCAGCGTGTGTGATGGTGAAGACGCTGCGGGTGTGTGCGGTACGTACTCTTTGGAGTAGGTGAGCACATAGGTGACCTCGTCATCTGTCAGGTTGACCAGCGGATGCCACCAGCAGGTGAAGTCTTCCATGTTTGGGGAGCGGCAGTAGTAGATGTGAGGTCTAGTCGTCACGGTAACCGCATTCTCTGCTGTAAGACAAAGTAGAGTCAGTCTGAGTTGATAAAAAATAGATAAGTAGCTCATGAAAATAAAGTTGAGTGAAAAGTCTTTTCTGATTTTATTTATTTGCATGTTTGTCACCTAAATGTTTCAGAAGATCAAACAAATTTAAATATTAGACAAAGATACCACAAATAAACACAAAATGCAGTTTTTAAATGAGGATTTTTATCAATGGGGGAGGGGGGATCCAAAGCTCCATGGCCCTGTGTGAAAAAAAAACATAAAGTAACTGTGGTTTATCATCTTTGGAAAGCTGAGTTCAGTTTCTCTATCCACATCCAGGCCTGATTACTGCCACACCTGTTCTCCATCAGAAATCACTTAAATAGGACCTGCCTGACAAAGTGAAGTAGACCAAAAGATCCTCCAAAGCTAGACATCATGCTGCCATCCAAAGAAATTCAGGAACAAATGAGAAACAAACTCATTGAGATCTATCAGTCTGGAAAAGGTTCCAAAGCCATTTCTAAAGCTTTGGGACTCCAGAGAACCACAGTGAGAACCATTATCCACAAATGGTGAAAACATGGAACAGTGGTGAACCTTCCCAGGAGGGGCCGGCCGACCAAAATGACCCCAAGAGCACAGCGACGACTCATCCAAGAGGTCACAAAAGACCCCAGAACAACATCCAAGAACTGCAGGCCTCACTTGCCTCAATGAAGGTCAGTGTTCATGACTCCCCCATCAGAAAGAGACTGGGGGGCAAAAATGGCTGCATGGCAGAGTTCCAAGACCAAAATCACTGCTGAGCAAAAAGAACATAAAGGCTCGTCTCAGTTTAGCCAGAAAGCATCTTGATGATCCCCAAGACTTTTGGGAAAATACTCTGTGGACTGACGAGACAAAAGTGGAACTTTCTGGAAGGTGTAGGTTTCATTACATCTGGCGTAAAAGTAACACGGTATTTCAGAAAAGGAACATCATAGCAACAGTAAAATATGGTGGTGGTAGTGTGATGGTCTGGGGCTGTTTTGCTGCTTCAGGACCTGGAAGACTTGCTGTGGTAAATGGAACCATGAATTCTGCTTCTACCAAAAAATCCTGAAGGAGAATGTCCGGCCATCTGTTGGTGACCTCAAGCTGAAGCGCACTTGGGTTCTGCAGCAGAACAATGATCCAGAACACACCAGCAAGTCCACCTCTGAATGGCTTAAGGACAACAACATGAAGACTTTGGAGTGGCCTAGTCAAAGCCCCCACCTGAATCCCATTGAGATGCTGTGGCATGACCTTAAAAAGGCGGTTCATGCTGGAAAAGCCTCCAATGTGGCTGAATTACAACAATTCTGCAAAGATGAGTGGAACAAAATTCCTCCACAGCGCTGAAGAAGACTCACTGCCAGTTATCACAAACGCTTGATGCAGTTGTTGCTGCTAAAGGTGGAACAACCGGTTATTAGGTTTAGGGGAAGATCACTTTTTCACACAGGGACATGTAGGTTTGGATCCCCCCCCCCCCCTCACTAATAAAAACCTTCATTTAAAAAATGAAATTTGTTTTTACTTGTTTCGTCTTTGTCTAATATTTAAATTTGCTTGATGATCTGAAACACTGAAGTGTGACAAACATGCAAAAAATAAGAAATCAGGAAGGAGGCAAACACTTCCACACAACTGTAAGTAAATTACAGGGAGTGCAGAATTATTAGGCAAATGAGTATTTTGACCACATCATCCTCTTTATGCATGTTGTCTTACTCCAAGCTGTATAGGCCGAAAGCCTACTACCAATTAATCATATCAGCTGATGTGCATCTCTGTAATGAGAAGGGGTGTGGTCTAATGACATCATCACCCTATATCAGGTGTATTAGGCAAACATGATTATTAGGCATCTTAACAATAAACAAATATATCCCCATTTCAATGATTTATTTTCAGCAGGGAAACCAATATAACAGCTCAACATTCACAAATATACATTTCTGACATTCAAAAACCAAACAAAAACAAATCAGTGAGCAATATAGCCACCTTTCTTTGCAAGGACACTCAAAAGCTGCCATCCATGGATCCTGTCAGTGTTTTGACCTGTTCACCATCAACATTGCGTGCAGCAGCAACCACAGCCTCCCAGACACTGTTCAGAGAGGTGGACTGTTTTCCCTCCTTGTAAATCTCACATTTGATGAGGGACCACAGGTTCTCTATGGGGTTCAGATCAGGTGAACAAGGAGGCCATGTCATTAGTTTTTCTAGATATAACGTTTATCTACAGGCACATTTAAGTGCATTTCTACACTTATTTACCTATTATGTTTATTTCTACCATTATTTATGTACATACATTTTATTTATTCTACACACAGAAACACACAATTAAATCAAGTCTAACCATATTTCTGCCAAGTGTCCAATTTACAACTGGGTCACCAAGTTATCACACAGAGCCTGAGAGAAAATAATGATGCACAGATGCGTAAATAAATGCAATTTTCATACGTGCGTTTATTAACATGACTGATGATGTGGCGCTGATATGATCATTGTTTATGGCTGTGATTGTTGTTGGTACACTGAAGTAAACAAAGTGACATTTAAAATGCGTTTGTGTGAAGAGGAAAGTATCGATGAGACTTCTGATGAATGTGAGTCATCATGAAAGCAGATGTTCCATCAGAGGCCCCCTCCCTCCGTAACGCTGCCGTACCACAAACTCATGATCACATCCTGCAGCTAATTACTCACACACACATTCTTCTACTTCTATCTCAGTGAGGACATTCATTCACATAATGCATTCCCTCACCCTAACCCTAACCACAACAGCTGACTGCCTAAACCTAACCTAAACCTAACTGTAATGAAAACTCTAAAACCGAATCTCGACCCTCAAAAATGTTTTCTTCTCTGAGGTTTCTTTAGGCCAAAATGTCCTCACTTTGCTTAAAGTGCAAAACGGTCCTCAGAATGTACCAAATACAGAAACACACACACACACACCCTCCATGAACTGCTCCTGAAGCGTGTTCGTATTAACACGCCTGATTAATCCGCATATGACGACGTAGCTTCACCATCGGCTGGAAGGAAAATCCTATCTTTGGTCTCGACTCAGAGACATCAGACGTAAAGCTGATCCCCCCCCCCCCCCCCCCCCCCCACACACACACACACACACACACACACACACACACAGCAGGGGGGGGGGATCAATCGTCAGCCGTCAGCTCTCCTCTGCTTCAAAATCCATTTCCTAATTTCATCACTTTCTACCTCAGAACACATCAACAATGACTCCACCTCTGCTGGGCCGCCTGGTCCTAGACCTGGACCAAGACTGCTCCTAGACCTGGACCAAGACTGGTCCTAGACCGGGACTAATACTGGTCCTAGACCTGGACCAAGACTGGTCCTAGACCGGGACTAATACTGGTCCTAGACCTGGACCAAGACTGGTCCTAGACCGGGACTAATACTGGTCCTAGACCTGGACCAAGACTGGTCCTAGACCGGGACTAATACTGGTCCTAGACCTGGACCAAGACTGGTCCTAGACCGGGACTAAGACTGGTCCTAGACTTGGACCAAGACTGGTCTTAAACCTGTTCCAAGACTGGTCCTAGACCGGGACTAATACTGGTCCTAGACCTGGACCAAGACTGGTCCTAGACCTGGACTAATACTGGTCCTAGATAGGGACCAAGACTGGTCCTAGACCGGGACTAATACTGGTCCTAGACCTGGACCAAGACTGGTCCTAGACCGGGACTAATACTGGTCCTAGACTTGGACCAAGACTGGTCTTAAACCTGTTCCAAGACTGGTCCTAGACCTGGACCAAGACTGGTCCGAAACCTGGATCAAGTCTGGTCATTAACCACCAGCTGCAGGTTTAATCAAGACCTGGACCACATACTGGATCCATCACAGCAACATGGCTGGAAACAGGAGGAGAGTCCTGCTGCTGAACTGGTCTGCCTGCAGTCCAGAGTCCTGCTGCTGAACTGGTCTGCCTGCAGTCCAGAGTCCTGCTGCTGAACTGGTCCACCTGCAGTCCAGAGTCCAGCTGCTGAACTGGTCCACCTGCAGTCCAGAGTCCTGCTGCTGAACTGGTCTGCCTGCAGTCCAGAGTCCTGCTGCTGAACTGGTCCACCTGCAGTCCAGAGTCCTGCTGCTGAACTGGTCCGCCTGCAGTCCAGAGTCCTGCTGCTGAACTGGTCCACCTGCAGTCCAGAGTCCTGCTGCTGAACTGGTCCACCTGCAGTCCAGAGTCCTGCTGCTGAACTGGTCCGCCTGCAGTCCAGAGTCCTGCTGCTGAACTGGTCCGCCTGCAGTCCAGAGTCCTGCTGCTGAACTGGTCCACCTGCAGTCCAGAGTCCTGCTGCTGAACTGGTCCACCTGCAGTCCAGAGTCCAGCTGCTGAACTGGTCTGCAGGTCCGTTAGCGTGTTCCTGGCTGCTCCTCTGGTGTGGGCCCGGAGGTTTGACCACCTCTGTGAGCCGTCGTCTGCTCATCAGGCCTCCATCTTTCTCTGATCCAGCATCCTCGCGTCATGTAAAAGCCCGGCGGCCAAAGCAGCAGGAACATCATGTGATCCGGGTCGATGTGGTCCGGAGGCCAGCTGTAATCCATCAGAGAATGCAGGGAGGCGTGGTGGGCCGGCAGTGGGGAACAAAGGCCTTATGTTGCTGTAAGAGGCTCAGCTCGCCGCGCTGCAGGGACCGCTTCACCAACAACAACCTCAGAATGAACGCAGTGTTCTGGGAACCCATGAAGCTGCTCTCGTTTATACCTGCAGCCAATCAGAGCGGCTGCAGCAACACCAGAAGCTCCTGAAAAACATGGAGTTTATCACAAACAGCAAATGAAAGCGAGCGTCAGGTGTGTGTGGTGGAAGACCCAGAGCTTCATCCTGGTCTCACGAAAACCAGGAGGCTCGTGATGGAAGCAGCTTCATCCAGAAATCCGCTTGTCCTCAAGCCAGAGTCTTAATCCAGCACATAAACAAAGTCCCCTTTATTTATGCTTCTGAGAAAGTTCAGATGTGGACTCCAAACCAGAGTCAGCTGCAGTACCACCGACGGCCACCGGGGGACGGCTCTGAAACACACACGGCTTACATCGCATCCTCTACATCACTGTTAGTGACCAGCTGAAAGAAAACAAATAAACAACAACAAAAGCTGTGCTAGTAGATGCTAACATCCAGCCGGAACTCAACTTCAGCCAGTTTCACACCATACATCCAACATTATTGTTTACTTTGCATTGATTGACAGGTCTCTGAGATGTTCAATGAAACTGTAAATCTCAGAACAGAAGTAGAACGTTTCATCTGAACAGATTCAGCTGCGTCCAACGCGTTTTTCATAAAGATGGAATCATTTGCCTGATTTATTCCCTTCCTGAGGTGATCTGAAACTAACGTTATGGCAGAAACACGAAGAACTGGAACCAGTAGCAACGCATCATTGAGGGGAGTGGGTGGCCTAGTGGTAGCGTCGTGGGCTTTAGCGCGGAGGACCCGGGTTCAAGTCTCCGAACCACTGTGGACCCCTGAGAAAGGTCCTTAACCCCCACCAACTGCTCCCCGGGTGCTTTAAGTGGCAGCCCCCTGCTCTCTGATACCACTGTACAGAGATGGTGATATGCAGAGCACTAATTTCCCATCATACAAGTAAAACAAACAAACAAAAAAAAATCATTGGGTCCTTCTTGCCCTTTTGGGAAAATATTTCTCTAAACCCAACAATCGTTTTGGCTGATCTGGTTCATGTTGCACCGCTCCTTATAACAATCCTCTGTCCCTGAACCCTCTTTTGATTTTTCTGCATCAGGGCTGGTTTTATTGCTGAACGGTAAAAAATTCACAATTTTTCCTTAAAAATAAGCATGAGAGAAGGAAAAATTATATATGATGATATCTGATAGGAGGGAAAAGATGTAGTTTAATCTGATTTATGACTAATTTTCTTTTTAATTGACATCATTTCAGTCTTATTTTCACTGTATTTATTCTGCTTTTCTTTCACTGTAAATAAACGTGGGTGTTAAAGGGTTAATGGGAGATTTTTGTCCTAAAACCCGAGGAGCAGGTGTATGTGAGAAGAATCCCGCAAACAACTGATGTCATGCGATGATGCTGATTATCATCTGTCTCCAGCAGCTGCTGCAGGCCAGGATATGTGGACATGGAACCAAGCAAGGCCCCCCATCCTGATGACCAGCGCGACATCACGCCAGTGGCTGCACCACTGAAGCACAGCGGTGTGATCCGGATGGAGAGGATCATCTCTGGTGATGGACGCTCACAAATGTCATTAAGCTGATGAGATTAAAGTGTGATGGGATAGGGAGCTGATTGGCTCTGTAAGCACTAATTAGCTGTATGTGGTGATCCTCTGGGCTTTTACAGCACCGTGTTTGAATCCATGCTGACAGCTGCAGATTTGACAGGCAAATTATAATAAAGCTGATTAATTTCAGTTTGGAGAATCGCCTGCACCATTTCCTTTATTTACTTATTTACATTTGAAAAGAAAATGCAAGTTTTGAATTTGGTTTTTTGGTTTGTTTGAACTAACCAACAAACAAACCATCCAGGCAATCAACTAACCAACCAACCATCCAGTCAAACAACAAACCAACCGACGAACTAATCAACCAACTAACCAACAAACCAACCATCCAGTCATCCAACCAACTAATCAACAAACCAACGACCAACAAACTAATCAGTCGACAAACCAACCATCCAGCCAACCAACCAACCAACCGGCCAACTAACCAACAAACCAACCATTCAGTCAGCCAACCAACCAACAAACCGACTATCCAGTAAACCAACCAACCAACTAATCAACCAACCGACGACCAACCAACTAATCAACCAACCAACCAGCCAGCCAACAAACAACTAACCAACTAACCAACGAATCAACCAATCAACCAACAAACCAACTATCCAGTCAACCAACCAACTAATCAACCAACCAACAACCAACCAACTAATTTACGAACAAACCAACCATCCAGTCAACCAACCAATCAACCGACTGACTAACCAAAAAACCAACCATCCAGTCAACCGACCAACCAACCACCCAACAGACCAACCAACAACCAACCAGCTAATCAACCAACCAACCAACCAACAAACCAACGATCCAGTCAACCAACCAACCAACCAACTAATCTACCAACCGACCAACAAACCAAGAAACCAACCAACCATCCAGTCAACCAACCAACCAACCAATCAACCAACCAACCAACCAACCAACCAACAAACCAACCAACAAACCAACCAACCAACATACTAACCAGCCAACTAACTAACAAACCAACCAGTCAACCAACCAATGAACCAACTATTTAGTCAACCAACCTACCAACTAATCAACCAACCAACGACCAACCAACTAATCAACCAGCCAGCCAACAAAAAACTAACCAACCAATTAATCAACCAACAAACCAACTACTCAGTCAACCAACCAACCAACTAATCAACCAACCAACCAGCCAGCCAACAAACAACTAACCAACCAACAAACTTATCAACCAACAAACCAACTATCCAGTCAACCAACCAACTAATCAACCAACCAATGACCAACCAACTAATTAACGAACAAACCAACCATCCAGTCAACCAACCAACCAACAACAAACCAACTAATCAACCAACCAACCAGCCAGCCAACAAACAACTAACCAACCAACTAATCAACCAATCAACCAACCAACCAACTATTCATTCAACCAACCAACTAATCAACTAACCAACGACCAACCAACTAATTAACGAACAAACCAACCATCTAGTCAACCAACCAACCAACCAATCAACCGACTGACTAACCAACAAACCAACCATCCAGTCAACCGACCAATCAACCACCCAACCAACGACCAACCAACTAATCAACCAACCAACCAGCCAGCCAACAAACAACTAACCAACCAACTAATCAACCAACAAACCAACTATTCAGTCAACCAACCAACCAACTGATCAACCAACCAACTAATCAACCAATCAACCAACAAACCAACTATTCTGTCAACCAACCAACTAATCAACTAACCAACGACCAACCAACTAATTAATGAACAAACCAACCATCTAGTCAACAAACCAACCATCCAGTCAACCGACCAACCAACCACCCAACCAACGCCCAACCAGCTTATCAACCAACCAACCAACCATCCAGTCAACCAACCAACCAACCAACTTATCAACCAAGCAACGACCGACCAACCAATCGACCAACAAACCAAGAAACCAACCATCCAGTCAACCAACCAACCAACCAACCAACCGACCAACCACTCAACCAACCAAACAACCAACTAACCAACTAACAAACCAACTAACTAACAAACTAACCAGTCAACCAACCAACAAACCAACAATCCAGTCAACCAACTAACCAACTAATCAACCAGCCAACGACCAACCAACTAATTAACCAACCAACCAGCCAGCCAACAACCAACTAACCAACCAACCAACCAACCAACTAATAAACCAACAAAACAACTATCCAGTCAACCAACCAACTAATCAACCAACCAACGACCAACCAACTAATTAATGAACAAACCAACCCTCCAGTCAACCAACCAACCAACCAACTGACTGACTTACCAACAAACCAACCATCCAGTCAACTGACCAACCAACCACCCAACCAACCAACGACTGACCAACCAACCGACTAACTAACCAAGAAACCAACCATCCAGTCAACCAACCAACCAACCAACAAACTAACCAATCAACTAACCAACAAACCAACCATCCAGTCAACCAACCAACCACCAAATAATCAACCAACCAACAAACAAACCAACCATCTAGTCAATCAACCAACCAACCAGCAAACCAACTAACCAACCAACGAACCAATCAATCAACTTACTAACAAACCAACCATCCAGTCAACCAACCAACTAATCAACCAACCAACTAACTAGTCAACCAACCAATCAACAAATCAACCAAACAATCAACCAACCAACCAACCAACATACTAATCAACCAAACAACCAAAAAACCAAACAACTAACCAACCAACCAACAAACCAACTATCCAGTCAACCAACCAAACTAACCAACTACTTAATCAACCAACCAACCAACCAACCAACTAACCAACCAAAAATACCAACCATCCATCCATCCATCCATCCATCCAACCAACCAACCAACCAACCAACCAACCAACCAACCAACCAAACAACTAATCAACCAACCAACCAACCAACCAACCAACTAACCAACAAACCAACCAACCAGCCAACTAACTAACTAACTAACTAACTAACTAACTAACTAACTAACTAACTAACTAACTAACTAACTAACTAACTAACTAACCAATCAATCAATCAATCAATCAATCAATCAATCAATCAATCAGGGAGTGGATAGCCCAGTGGTAGCATCGTGGGCTTGGGCGCGGAGGACCCGGGTTCGATTCCCGACACGACTCCTGGGTGAACCACTGTGGACCCCTAAGCAAGGTCCTTAACCCCCCATCAACTGCTCCCCGGGCGCTTTAAGTAGCAGCTGACTGCTCTCTGATACTCTCAGTACAGAGATGGGTAAAATGCAGAGCCCTAATTTCCCCTCGGGGGAACCATCCAGTCAACCAACCAAAAACCAACTAATCAACCAACAAACCAACTATCCAGTCAACCAACAACCGACCAACTAACCAACAAACCAACCATTCAGACAACCAACCAACCAACCGACTGACCAACTAACCAACCAACCAACCAACCAACCAACAAACCAACCAACCGAGCAACTAACCAACCATCCATTCAACCAACCAACCAACTAATCAACTCATCAACCAACCAACCAACGAACTAATCAACCAACTAACCAATAAACCAACCATCCAGTCAACCATCCAACCAAACAACTAATCAACCAACCAAACAACCAACCAATTAAGCCAGTTGAAGCCCTTAATACTTAAAAAAAAAAATTCCTCCTAAACCACACCTTCCCTCTGAGGAAGAATCTTTGTATATTGGTGGGTAAGTTATAGGTTTTTGTCCTGAACAGAATCAGTTGCTGGTTTATCCACCAGATCTTTGAATTCTAAAAATGCGGATGCTATAAAAAAAGTGAATTTTGGATCATCCTTATTGTTTTTTTTTGGGGGGGGGGGGGTTGTAGAATAATGAGCACTTCAACTGTTGATGTGTAATTATTTCCCAAACTTCTGCACAAGTGAAACATGGCCAGACACATGAGAGTAGAGGGTACAGCGAAGTTTTCTTTAAGACTTGCTTTGCTCTGTTTATTATTGCTCCTCTCCTTATTTGGCCCCG
The DNA here is from genome assembly GCA_023101725.1 of Atherinomorus stipes. Classification (NCBI taxonomy): domain Eukaryota; kingdom Metazoa; phylum Chordata; class Actinopteri; order Atheriniformes; family Atherinidae; genus Atherinomorus; species Atherinomorus stipes. The sequence goes on from JALJCO010013696.1 coordinate 93,507, forward strand.
CCCATGTATCAGCCATTTTTCCCTCCTCTTTGTGTTTACTTTCGCCCCGGCTCCTCTGGTCCTGAAGTTTCTGTGATTGTCTGAGGTCGGTTTGTGTGTTATGTTCTCTGCAGGGCGTCGGCTTCATCTATCCTTTAGTTTAACCATGTAGTTAACCCTAGTCAGTTCTGGGGAAATAAAAAGCCTGATTCTGAACAAACCCTTGCGTGTTCTGCAGCCATACTGCCTGATCCTTGACACCACCAAGCACACATTTACTGACTGGTCCGGATAAGTTCTGCATCATGACCCGGAGTTCTGCTCAGTCAAGCTTTTGTTTTCATTTACAAAGCCTGAGACAAACATCTGATGTGGAAAATAAATAATCGAGTCTTCACTTTTGTTAATATTTTTTTCCATTCTTAGAAAAACCAGCCAACCAACTAATGAACCAGCCAACCAAACAACTAATCAACCATCCAACCAACCAACCAACCAACCAACCAACCAACCAACCAACCAGTCAACCAACCAAAACCTAACCAACCGGCAAAACTAACCAACCAACAAACAAACCAGCCAACCAACTAATAAACCAGCCAACCAACCAGTCAACCAACCAATAACCCAACCAACCAGCAAAACTAACCAACAAACCAGCCAACCAACTAATAAACCAGTCAACCAACCAATAACCCAACCAACCAGCAAAATTAACCAACCAACAAACCAGCCAACCAACTAATGAACCAGCCAAACAACCAACCAGCAAAACTAACCAACCAACAAACCAGCCAACCAACCAGCAAAACTATACAACCAACCAACCAACCAGCAAAATTAACCAACCAACAAATCAGCCAACCAACCAGCAAAACTAATCAACCAACAAACCAGCCAACCAACCAACCAACCAAGCAACTAATCAGCCAGCCAGAAACCTGAACCAATGGAGCCCAAAATGTTATTTTTGGAGACTTCCCTTGAGGAGCAGAGCCCAGACCTCCAGCTGGTCTCGTCCTCCTGCAGCTGAACAAGTCAAGCTGATTTCACATGTTCAGGGAGAAGAAGGAACATGTGACTGAAAATATCTGGAATGGAGGAGTAATGGTAATGTCGTCGTCTGTCTACCAGCAGCAGAGAGAGCTGCTACCCATGATGCACCTCCACTCTGGCTGCAACCTTCATAGAATTACACAAAAAGACGATAACTGTGAGGTTTACTTTCCTGAGATTTCATCTAAACATCTGAACTTCGTGTTTCCGGGGTGAAAGTGATGGAAGGAAATGATTTAATCCAGCAGCCATGTGACTAGCTAATGACATCTCCAGCCATCTCGAGACCCAGCAGTGTCCTGAGATGGCTGGAAAATGTCATCATCTGTCTAAATGAAGTTAAGAGGTCATCACTAGTTTATTCATTTTAGGCATGTTGTTTTCACCTGTGTTGTTTTAAGGCAGACTGTTTAGCTAGCTAACAGAAATATTAGTCTTTATATGAGCAAAAGATCCTGGAAGGGATTCCTGGCCAAATGATCTCCTTGAGAATCCCATCTTCATCATAACAACAACACCATATGTTGCTAAGAGACCTCTATTTAGACCTGGACATGATGATGAAGACACTTCGACCAATCAGAGAGCTTAAATTGATGGTAGCGTCCAATCAGGAGCAGCCAAAGATCAACAAGTGAGCAGAAAGTTCTGTGTGTGTCTGAAAAGAAGAAAATAATGGACCTCTATGTCTGGAATAAAGAAAGAAGATCTTCCTGCTGCAGCTGAGGTGGAGTTGGTTTGTGAGACTAGAAGGTAAATAGTAGCAGATAGTTCTGGGAGTAAGAAACTCTGGTTCTGGTTCTGGTTGGTCTTTATGCTGCTATATCTACTGGTATATTCATTTTACATCATTTTAGCCTCATCATCTGACAACTGAGGCTGAACTGGAACATCTGGACGTTCCGTAAAGGTTCTGGTGTGATGGATAACTTTAGGGGTTAAACTAGAACAACAGGTAGGTGATGTTAAAATAAAACAACTCTCTATGGTACCATGTTGCCAAATGGTACCAGACCCATTTTTGCTCAGTCACATCCTGCATACTTTAAAAAAGAGGGAAACGGTAACGATACTTTCATTGGTGACCTGCATTTTGAAACTCTTTACCCTGCGCACACACCAAGCGCAATTTGGGCGTCAAGGGCGTCAGGTTTACATGCAAAGTCAATGACCGACGTGCATCAGGGAGGCATTGAAAACCCTGCAGCGCGTCTAGGCGCATTACGCACGTTTCACGTGGCAAGTTTTAAAATTTTGAACATTGAAGCGCGTTTGAAGTGCGTTACGCAGGAGTTGGAAAATCTGAACTTTGGCATCTTGACGCGGGGCATCAACCAATCAGAGCGACTCAATGTCATGACACAGACACACATTTACTGACAGGATGGGAAACACCCAGAAGAACCAGGGGAACCTCCTCTCTCTCTATAGACAGAGGAGGATAAACTGTGATCTGTGTGCGGTCCCGGTGTCTGAACGGTGGTTTGATGACCTGCTGTCCTGATGATTTACCGGACTGATAATGCTGCCCCGCATCGGGACATCGGGACGTTAAACTGGACTAATAATGCTGCATCAGACGGATGAAAGCGCCCTCATCAGCAGCTCCTGGAGTAAACGGTGAAACTCATCACACTCAGAACACCTGGAATCATCTGGTGAACCGCACACAGAGCAGAGACGCCCGATGACGACGTTCGCTGCTTTGTTTATCACATAAAGCCGAGCCGCTCTGCAGACAGACCGGTGACAGGACAAAGAAAAGGAGGGGCTCCTCCCAAGGCACATCAGACACGCCTTTGCTGGACATCCATCGACGTGCGTCGGGGTGTCAAGACGCTGGGAATCAAGCGTCTGACTTTTTAGTGTCTAACTTTGGGCATCAGGCGCGTTTTTGACGCCAAAATCGCGTTTGTGTGTATGCAGAGTTAATGTGGCCTTCTTCTAAGGGGACAGCGCTGCTCTCTTGCTACAAAAAGGACTTTCCAAATGTCCCAACTTTCTTTTTCTGCCTGGAAAAATATTTTCACCCTAAGAGAAGAGTAAACTTTCAGTTTTACTATGAACTATTAAACTTTCAGTTTTAATAGTTTCATGCAACTTATTCAATCATTTATGAGTAAAAACTTGATAAAAATGTAGATGTTGCGTACGGTGGAACAATGGAATGATTATTGCTGTGTGAGATTTGGGTTGTGTGTGTTTGAATATACATCATGTTCAAAAGCATACCATTATCATTTTGTTTACATCCTTATATGACATTATATGATATAATACTATATATTATTCTAGTGAAGTTGGCCTGCTTTTTTTCAGCCTCAGTAATCTGGTCATCTTTGTTGATTTAAGTCGATTAACGTTAGAAAAATGACAAGTTTACTTCAAGGGGTTGTTCCCAAGTCTACGAAGAGTACCTTCCTGCAATGACCGACAAGAGCGCCGCCATACATCCAATCCATACAGGAAGACTCAAGCAGAATTAGTTAAACATTGCCAAGAGTGCGGCTTGCAACCCAACGCCGGTGTAGTCGGGTGGTTAGGGTTAGATTTTAGGAAGTTACATGAAGAAGAAACTTCCACTTGGGACTTCGAGCGTCGATTGGACATATGGCAGCGATATATGACACAGAATTTGTGTAATTTAGTGCATCTGAAAAGCAGGTGTTACTGCAGCTTCATGCACTGATGAATGGAAGATGCTGCAGTCCTGCAGACATGCAGCATCGGGTCAGAACCGGTTCTGCTGCAGGACTGCAGACACGCAGCATCGGGTCAGAACCGGTTCTGCTGCAGGACTGCAGGCACGCAGCATCGGGTCAGAATCAGTTCTCATGAGGTGTGACGGCGTCACGTCAAGTTTTCATTAAAAAATAATTTAATAATCAACATCACTGTTTAACACGGGTTATTGTAGACATGAACCAGAACATCTGCAGCTGCAGCATCATGCTGGTTAAAGCTGACATTTATTATGTCTTTTTATTTTCTTTTATTTTTTGCCAGTGGCAGATTTTTAAATCTGGATCAGCCCCCGTGCGCTCGTCCTCTCCAGACCGCTGCTGCTCTGATGTTGCTGTCCTGCATGAACTTGAACTTTTATTTATAGTTATTATATCTATCTTATGTTTTTTATTTGCCTCATCTTATATCTCTGGAACGAACATCTCTCTATCAGGTGGAATTTCATTTTGTGTTCATCACACGCTCTTCTTCACTTTCCACGGCGCAGCATCAGCAGCTACATCCTCGTTTAGATCCTGCTGTTTGCGCCTGTTACACACTCAGAAACAGAGGTAGCAGTTTGTACCTAAAAGGGTCCAAAGCTTGTTGCTGGGGGGTTCCTTTCTGAAAGACATTTCTGTACCTTCATGGTCCATTTTTGTACCTTATCAAGCTGTATGAGTTAATAAAGTACAATTAAACCAATTAAAGATGATGAATAAAAGTCAATAAAATAGAGATTATGACAACAATCAAAGATGCTAATAATAAATGAATAATTATTATAGAAATATTAGGCCAAACACATATATAATTATACATATAATTATTACTATGATTACTATGATTATTATGAAAATCATAATATAATAACTATAATTATACGACTGTTTAGAAGTACTGCTATTTATAGTTATTGTACAAGCTACACACATTTTTCAATGCTGCAGGTACCCTTACGGTTGAAATGGTACAAGTGTGTACTTTATATTACTTTGGACCCTTTTTCATAGTATATAGGTACTTCTGGCCTCATAAAGACCAATATTGTACTTTTGAGAGAACATTTGTAACAAATGTACCTGCAGGTACAGAAATGTTCCTGTCTCGTACCTCCATGTTTCTGAGTGTTTAAGATAACACACAGTTAAAGTTCGAGTTTTGAAAGATAGTGAAGTTAAATTGGTAGCTGTTTCGTGGTAAAAAATCGGGAACAAATGGGCGGGGGGCTACTGAAACACAGGAGTAGTGGAAATGGCGCAGGAACAAGGGTTCGCTACGGTCAGGATGGTAATGATCTGAGAAGATCCCTGAGCTCAGAGGGGGGGGCAGACCTCAGAGGGGGTGGGGGGTGGGGGGGGCAGACAACCATGTGATGCTCAGAAATAAAGCAGCCACTGTGCCGTCAGCTGACATCAATGCTCCCGTCATTCCTGCAGTTTTGGGGGGGTTGAGATCAGTTCAGACGTATCTGTGATAAATGGGGACTCACCGTGGACGTGTTTGGCTTCCTGGGCGACCTCCTGGGGGTCCACCCTGCTGCCCCCCGCCAGAGCGAGCAGACAGAGCAGCGGGCACAGCATCCTGCCGCCAACCTGTCCACAAACACACAAACACAAACATGAGCGCCGGTCTCTGCAGGGATCCGCCGAGTGTGGGAAAGTCTGCCTCCGGACCGATAACGCCCCAGAGACACGGAGACGTCCAAGGCCCTGCAGCTGTCCCAGCCCCTCATTCTCCCACCCAAATCAGCCGTGAAACTCACTGCTGCATCGGCACAATTCCCCCCAGACCGCAGAAACAACAGACTCCCCATCATCCAGAGGGAAAGCAAACATGCTCCCTGATTCAAGCCAGCAGATCTACTGCTTCACTTTAGAAGATGTGAGAGACTCCAAAGAGTCAATGTTGGCTTCTCCTGGGAGGAAGTTACGCAAGAGCAGGCGGCCCGAGAGGAAAAAGCAGGAGTCTGATCCAGACCAGATAGCAGCCACGCAGAGCTCAGATGCAGCGGTGCAGAAACAGACGGATTACTGCTCCTTTCATCCCAGCTGCTGTTATTTCAGTCATTACAGCAGGTGGACTCGGCTGCTACCCCATCCTGCTCCGGAACAGCTGTTTCCATCAGAACAGGTGGAAAGCAGCAGCTGTCTGCAGCTGCAGTCAGCGGGACCTGGAGCCACTCACATGATGATAACAACACCGCTTCTGGAAGCAGCCAAGGCCGCGCTGCAAGCAAATGAAACGAAAACAGTAAAAACACAAACAAACACGGCAAAACCAGTCTCTAACCAGGTCCTACAGTCTGATATTCAGCAAAACCAGTCTCTAACCATGTCCTACAGTCTGATATTCAGCAAAAACAGTCTCTAACCAGGTCCTACAGTCTGATATTCTGCAAAACCAGCCTCTAACCAGGTCGTTCAGTCTGATATTCAGCAAAAACAGTCTCTAACCAGGTCCTACAGTCTGATATTCAGCAAAACCAGTCTCTAACCAGGTCCTACAGTCTGATATTCAGCAAAAACAGTCTCTAACCAGGTCCTACAGTCTGATATTCAGCAAAACCAGTCTCTAACCAGGTCCTACAGTCTGATATTCAGCAAAACCAGTCTCTAACCAGGTCCAACAGTCTGATATTCAGCAAAAACCAGCCTCTAACCAGGTCCTACAGTCTGATATTCTGCAAAACCAGTCTCTAACCAGGTCCTTCAGTCTGATATTCAGCAAAAACAGTCTCTAACCAGGTCCTACAGTCTGATATTCAGCAAAACCAGTCTCTAACCTGGTCCTACAGTCTGATATTCAGCAAAAACAGTCTCTAACCAGGTCCTACAGTCTGATATTCAGCAAAACCAGCCTCTAACCAGGTCCTACAGTCTGATTTTCAGCAAAACCAGCCTCTAACCAGGTCCTACAGTCTGATATTCAGCAAAAACAGTCTCTAACCAGGTCCTACAGTCTGATATTCAGCAAAAACAGTCTCTAACCAGGTCCTACAGTCTGATATTCAGCAAAACCAGTCTCTAACCTGGTCCTACAGTCTGATATTCAGCAAAAACAGTCTCTAACCAGGTCCTACAGTCTGATATTCAGCAAAACCAGCCTCTAACCAGGTCGTTCAGTCTGATATTCAGCAAAACCAGTCTCTAACCAGGTCCTACAGTCTGATATTCAGCAAAAACAGTCTCTAACCAGGTCCTACAGTCTGATATTCAGCAAAAACAGTCTCTAACCAGGTCCTACAGTCTGATATTCAGCAAAACCAGTCTCTAACCAGGTCCTACAGTCTGATATTCAGCAAAAACAGTCTCTAACCAGGTCCTACAGTCTGATATTCAGCAAAAACAGTCTCTAACCAGGTCCTACAGTCTGATATTCAGCAAAACCAGCCTCTAACCAGGTCCTACAGTCTGATATTCAGCAAAAACAGTCTCTAACCAGGTCCTACAGTCTGATATTCAGCAAAAACAGCCTCTAACCAGGTCCTAGAGTCTGATATTCAGCAAAACCAGTCTCTAACCAGGTCCTACAGTCTGATATTCAGCAAAAACAGTCTCTAACCAGGTCCTACAGTCTGATATTCAGCAAAAACAGTCTCTAACCAGGTCTATGAAAAGGCTCTAAAAATCTACTAAATGAATGTTTCCAGTAAATTCTGGATGCTACCCACTCAGGACACTTGGATTACATTGGACGAGCAGTATGGAGGAATATTGACAAGTTTTTGTGGACTTTTATGGACCTTTTTGGCTCGGGCCCAGATGAACTCCATTATCTGAAAGTTGGGGGGAAACGAGAAGCCTTCCTGATCGCCGGCTGCATTTGAGACATTAAAAAAGTGCTCCAGAGTCTTGTTTACCATGAGGGGAAGTGGAAGATAAAGTTACATCTTTCTGTGGGTGGACTATTCCTTTAATAATCTGACACATTCTGGTGTGGTCAAGTATATTACTCTCAGACTGAGATAGTTAGGACAGTTTTTGCTGAATATCAGACTGTACTCTGCGAAAACTCAAATCTTAGCAAGTACATTTTTCTCATTTCTAGATAAAATATCTCATCACACTCAAAATAAGACAAAGTTGCTTAAAAATGAAGCATGTGAAACATCCGGGAAGACCTCTGCTCCTCCGTTTGGTTGTCAATGAAACAACAGGTCAAACATAAACATCTTTGCAGACCTTATTTGGTGGAACCCAGAACCCAGAACATTTCAGCATGACCCAAAACAGACAAACATCCACCCGCCTCAGAGGAGTCTGCAAGGATTACCGAAGTACCTTCCTGGTGTTTTTCCAGAACTTTCCAGGCTTTTCAAGCATTGCTGCTTAATCAACTTAGTGCTTTGCTGTGTGACCTGAATGCTCACTAATCCAGGAGCGGTATTAGACCCGCTCTCTTCTATCACTACCGAGAAAGAATGAAAAAGGTGAAGCTACGAAAGCAGAGAAGGCAGCAACTTGCAGGTTGGTGGGTCCGGTTAGATGAATGTGATCGGATATTAGGTCTGCTGAAAGCTCATGTTTTAATCTGCTTAGTCCTCTGAAGCACTCTGTCACACACTGCTGAGCACATGCAGCCTGCAGAGGTCACGGATGCCCATGAAAACACGCAGTCAGGGATAATGCCGCTGGATTTATGGGGCCGTTTCTAACGGGAGATGCAGATGACAGGGACTGATCTGCTTCTGTATGACATATGGATCCAGGATGGAGAAAGACGCTTCTGAACCAGCAGCAATCATCATGAACGAAAATCCCTCTGAGAATGCTGTTAGATAAAGTAAACAAAGAAGATTTAACTTTCCATTACATAAGAGAAACCCGCAGGTTCTAACCAGGTCTTACACATAACCGAACATGATCTCATACAAGAAGTAGATAAAAGCTGCTTCCTCTACATCAGATGTCAAACTCTTTTTACTTCAGGGGCCACAAACCGCACGATTGGATCTGAAGTGGGCCGGACCAGGAAAATTGCCCCACAATGGGCTATAAATAACAAAAACTGCAGATGTTGCCCTTTATTTTGGCATATTGTCAAGATGTTTATATTTAATGATCTTTCATTTTCATATAAAAAAATATGAGATTTATTGAGAAACAGAAGTGGTTCCAAAAACATTTTGTCTCATTTGATTATATTTTATTTTATTTTATTTATTCATTTTATGTATTAATTTCAATCATTTTCTTATATACAGCTGTGTGAAAAAGTGTTTGCCTCCTTCCTGATTTCTTGCTTTTTTGCACTTAAATGTTTCAGATCAAACAAATTTCAATATCAGACAAAGATAACACAAGTAAACATAAAATGCAGTTTTTAAATGAAGGTTTTTATTAGTAAGGGGGAAAATCCAAACCTCCATGTCCCTGTGTGAAAAAGTGATCTTCCCCTAAACCTAATAACTGGTTGTTCCACCTTAACAGCAACACCTGCATCAAGCGTTTGTGATAACTGGCAGTGAGTCTTCTACAGCGCTGTGGAGGAATTTTGTTCCACTCATCTTTGCAGAATTGTTGTAATTCAGCCACATTGGAGGCTTTTCCAGCATGAACCGCCTTTTTAAGGTCATGCCACAGCATCTCAATGGGATTCAGGTGGGGGCTTTGACTAGGCCACTCCAAAGTCTTCATGTTGTTGTTCTTAAGCCATTCAGGCAAGTTCTTAAGGCAAGTGAGGCCTGCAGTTCTTGGATGTTGTTCTGGGGTCTTTTGTGACCTCTTGGATGAGTCGTCGCTGTGCTCTTGGGGTCATTTTGGTCGGCCGGCCCCTCCTGGGAAGGTTCACCACTGTTCCATGTTTTCACCATTTGTGGATAATGGTTCTCACTGTGGTTCTCTGGAGTCCCAAAGCTTTAGAAATGGCTTTGGAACCTTTTCCAGACTGATAGATCTCAATGACTTTGTTTCTCATTTGTTCCTGAATTTCTTTGGATGGCAGCATGATGTCTAGCTTTGGAGGATCTTTTTGTCTACTTCACTTTGTCAGGCAGGTCCTATTTAAGTGATTTCTGGATGGAGAACAGGTGTGGCAGTAATCAGGCCTGATGTGGATAGAGAAACTGAACTCAGCTTTCCAAAGATGATAGACCAGTTACTTTGTGTTTTAACAGGGGGGGGGGGGGTTATAAGGTTATATTTGTCTCATATTTAAATTTCTTTGATGATCTAAAACATATAAGTGTGACTAACGTGCAAAAAAGTAAGAAACCAGGAAGGAGGCAAACACTTTTTCACACAACTGTATTTTCTTATGACAAAATATTTATATGCATTTCAATACAAACTCATATGAATATGAACTTATCAAATTAATTTTTCCTTAAAACTTCCCAAATATGGATTTTTTTAAATGTATTTATATATATAAAATAAATATATATATATTAAATATAATGTATTTATACTTTTATTGTTATGATTATCATCATATCATTCAAATATGACACTACATGTTCGTTGTAACTCACAGATCACAAGAGATCTAATAAATCACGTTCTGTAATGTTGAATCACAGGTATCTGGAACTAAAAAATTATTAATAAGATTTCTATACACTCTCAAAAACAGAGGAACAGACAGGAACATTTCTATACCTGTAGATACATTTTTTGCAAATGTTCTCTCAAAAGTACAATATTGGTCTTTATGAGGCCAGAAGTACCTATATACTATGAAAAAGGCTCCAAAGTAATATAAAGTACACATTTGTACCATTCCAACCCTAAGGGTACCTGCAGCAATGGAACATGTGTGTAGCTTGTACAATAACTATAAATAGCAGTACTTCTAAACAGTAGTATAATTAGGGTACAAAAATGGACCAGGAGCGAAGGTACAGAAATGTCTTTCAGAAAGGAACCCCCCAGCTACAAGCTTTGGACCCTTTTAAGTACAAACTGGTACCTTTATTTTAGAGTGTGCATGTGTGACGTAATCCTGACCTCATAGTAGAAACTGAGGTCAGATCTGTAAGGTAATATTGAAATACTTCATATTTAGACATTTAAAACGATTCCAAGCTCTGCTGGACCAATCAGAAACTAGAGTTTGTTTTATAGTTTTAAATGTGACATTTAATAATTCACCTCGCGGACCAGACTGGACCCTCTGGTGGGCCGGTTTTGGCCCCTGGGCCTTATGTTTGACACCCCTGGTCTACATGATCCAGCAGTGTCCACATGAAATCAAGTTAATTTATGCAGCCCTTCACAGCATCAACGGACACACAACAAAGCCATAAAACAACAACACTCCAAATCAGAGCCGGCTACGGGGGGGGGGGGGGGGGGGGGACCAGGCGAACTAAAGGAGATTACATCTGAAAGGAATTAAGCTAGTTAGAGTTAAAAGCTTGATGAAAAGGTCTTTAGGTTCAGTAGTGAGACGAATGTCCAGAGGCAGCGAGGTCCACAATGAGTCGCCCCACTGCTCCAGCTTAGCCTTGGGACCCTGGCCAACAGAACGAAGGGCCCTGATGGGGTTAGCAGATCAGCCAGATAAGGGGGGGGGGGGGGGGGGGGGGGGGGGCATATCGTTCAAGGCTTTAAAAACAAACAAGTCATTTAAATCTGTCCGGAAGCGGACGGGTTGCCAGCGCAGGGAAGATAGGACGGGGGTGTATGTTCCCGCCTGGACACGCCCTGGACGAGCTGCAGGCGGGGACGGAGGCAGTGTCCCAAATTAACTTTGTGATTCACCAGCCAAAATATCTAGTTTACACACAAACCTTTAAAGGGATATTCCACCCACAGAATGATGTAACTTTATCTTCCACCCCCCCTCATGGTGAGAAAGACTCTGCAGCACTTTTTTAATATCTCAAATGCAGCCGGCGATAAGGAAGGCTTCTCGTTTCCCCCCAACTTTCATATAATGGAGTTCACCGGGGTCCGAGCCAAAAATGTCCATAAAAGTCCACAAAAACTTGTCAATATTCCTCCATCCTGCTCGTCCAATGTAATCCAAGTGTCCTGAGTGGGTAGCGTCCAGAATTTACTGGAAACCATCATTTAGTAGATTTTTAGAGCATAAACAGGAGAACATCGTACTTCCACGAAGTGCGCATATGCGTGTTCACGAAACTACGGAAGCCGCGGCAGACGAGATCGTGCGTTCTCTTTTTCTTTCTTTGTTTTAAATCAACATCAACCCCTCTTGGACCCTCTTGTGTTTGTCCCGGTTTGTCTGCAGCTCTGTCGCTCTTAGCACAACGTAAACAGTGAATTTCTTCTTCTACGCTTGTATTATCGGCAGAGTAGGCTCTGAACACCGAGGCTTCCGTAGTTTCGTGAACATGCATTTGCGTGCTTTGTGAAAGTAAGATGTACTACTGTACTGACAAGTTTTTGTGGACTTTTATGGACCTTTTTGGCTCGGACCCCGGTGAACTCCATGATATGAAAGTTGGGGGGGAAACGAGAAGCCTTCCTGATCACCGGCTGCATTTGAGATATTAAAAAAGTGCTGCAGAGTCTTTCTCACCATGAGGGGAAGTGGAAGATAAAGTTACATCATTCTGTGGGCGGACTGTTCCTTTAAGCACTTTATTTCTATTGTATGTTATTATGTTGGATACAAACTGAAACCAGAAGTTACAGCAACATCAAAACAAGAAAAATAATTGTTGTATTCAGTAAATTGATTATTTCTGAGTTTCTTCATTTAAACCTCCTAATCAGACTCCTCGTTCTCTACTGTTGATGCTTTCGGTCCATGACCTCTGGCCTCCTGCTCTGACAGTCCTACAGCTGGACCAGGCTCCCTCACCTCTGGAGAAAACTGGACCATCAGATCATCCGACAGTGTTTCCCATCATTTTTTATTTTTTTCACTGTGTTGGATCCTCTTTCATGATCTTTTGCAACGAGATGCAGTCCAGCAGGTTTTCCACATCTCCCTGCTCCAACAGAGGTTACTGAGTCATTGTGCAGACCTTGATTGGCTATTGGATCTATTTAATCTGAGTCAGGTGTGTTGGAGCAGGGAGATGGAAAACCTGCTGGATTCCAGCCCTCGTAGGACCGGATTGAGTAACCCTGGTCTGGAAGGCCCACAGCAGCAGCAACGACCAGGAATGGTTTCTGGAGGGTCTTATCACTCCTCTGGACTCTGGACTCTGGACCTGCTCCCCCTCCAGCCCGTCTTTCTCCTGCGGTCAGGATGAGGTCTGGACTTGGACCACACTGGATCCAGTTGAACCACTTTGCTGTCCTCAGCTGAACCCCGTTAATATTCTCGCTCCTGCAGCATCGCGTCACCCAGAAGTCCAGATCTGTGAGGAACTCCACCTGCCTGCAGGACCTGGGCTCTAAACTTAGCTCCTGAAGCCAAGATAGTCTTGGGCCAAAGGATCAAGACTCTCTGGTGTCTGAGAACCTTCAGGGCCAGCTCACCAGCTCAGAAACCTCCGGTGTGAGTCAGATACAGGACTTCCAAACAGCTTAACCCTTCCAGGAAGCTCTTAAGAAGATCAGGATGCAACATTCAATCCAGCATCTCCTCTCTGAGCTGCAGGGACTTCACGAGACGGTGTGAAAATGGCCTATCCTCCCAGCAGCGCGTCTTTATGAAGGCAGAGATGCTCACGGCCACCATTCCCTGCAGCTGCAGCCTCCAGCGCCTGCTGGTGATGCTGGTGCAGGTGTACCAGGTGGTTCATGCTGGATGTGATGTCAGAGGGGGGCAGCAGCAACCTGTTCACCTCCACAAACAGAGCTGGTTTAACCCCATCGCTCTGATGAGGTTTCATCAGGTGAAGCACACGAGTGTGATATCAGCCCGAAGGAGATGAAACCTTTTATCTGCAGGTTTGTTGCCATGACAACAACTTTAAAGAGCCCAGCTCTAGAAAAGCCAACAAAGGCTGACCACAGAGTCAGAGATAATCCTGGTGTGAAGGATGAGGCCATCAGAGCTTCTCTGATCCGCCTCAGTCCAGGCTCAGAGTTCAGATCACCTCCCTCTGATAAACCACGGCGTATACAGCGGGTACGGGAATATTCAGACCCCCTTAAACTTTTTACTCTTTGTTTCATTGCAGCTATTTTCTGAAAATGGCTGAACACCACCGTTCACCATCCAACCTGACAGAACTGGAGAGGATCTGCAAGAAGAACCAGAAGATCCCAAATCCAGGTGTGGAACACGTGTTGCATCATTCCCAAGAAGACTCATGGCTGTACCAGCTCAGAAGTACTTCTACTCAGTACTGAGCAAAGTACTCAATACTTATCACCATGTCATAGTTCAGGTTTTCTTTAATAAATTCGCAAAAATTTTACATTTCTGTTTTTTTCTGTCCAGATGTGGTGCTGAGTGACATTAATGAGAAATAAAATCTATTTTTATGATTTTAGCAAATGACTGCAATGAGTCTGAATACTTTCTGTACCTGTTGTAGATCGCCTCCCACAATAATCAGTCTGGTCCGGCTGGTCCAGCAGAGGTTAAAGGAACATGCAGCCGGAGATCAGGAAGGCTTCCTTTAACCAACAGCTGCATCAGGGAAAACGTCATCGCTGACAGTTGTTCCAGCAGAAGCAGTAAGGAGGTCAGAGGTGGGATTAGGACTTTGTTCCCTCATGAAGACGAGGATGAAGGAGTCGTGATGAAGCCGTACAACAACGGGACAACAAGCCGAGGAGCAAAGACAACAATCAGAGGGAGTAATCCCACCCTGATCCCACAGGACAGGATTAACCATCAGGCCTCAGCTCCAGCTCTGCTCAGCACATCGCTGGAGAACCACAACGGTCCCATCCTCCAGGACCCGGCCAGCTGCATCACCAGGACCAGGACCTTCCGTCCAGGTCTAAACTCCTGCAGCTGCATCGCCAGGACCAGGACCTTCCGTCCAGGTCTAAACTCCTGCAGCTGCATCGCCAGGACCAGGACCTTCCGTCCAGGTCTAAAGCCCTGCAGCTGCATCGCCAGGACCAGGACCTTCCGTCCAGGTCTAAACTCCTGCAGCTGCATCGCCAGGACCAGGACCTTCCGTCCAGGTCTAAACTCCTGCAGCTGCATCGCCAGGACCAGGACCTTCCGTCCAGGTCTAAACTCCTGCAGCTGCATCGCCAGGACCAGGACCTTCCGTCCAGGTCTAAACTCCTGCAGCTGCATCGCCAGGACCAGGACCTTCCGTCCAGGTCTAAACCCCTGCAGCTGCATCGCCAGGACCAGGACCTACTAGGACCAGGACCTTCCGTCCAGGTCTAAAGCCCTGCAGCGGCATCGCCAGGACCAGGACCTTCCGTCCAGGTCTAAACTCCTGCAGCTGCATCGCCAGGACCAGGACCTTCCGTCCAGGTCTAAACTCCTGCAGCTGCATCGCCAGGACCAGGACCTTCCGTCCAGGTCTAAACCCCTGCAGCTGCATCGCCAGGACCAGGACCTTCCGTCCAGGTCTAAACTCCTGCAGCTGCATCGCCAGGACCAGGACCTACTAGGACCAGGACCTTCCGTCCAGGTCTAAAGCCCTGCAGCGGCATCGCCAGGACCAGGACCTTCCGTCCAGGTCTAAACTCCTGCAGCTGCATCGCCAGGACCAGGACCTTCCGTCCAGGTCTAAACTCCTGCAGCTGCATCGCCAGGACCAGGACCTTCCGTCCAGGTCTAAAGCCCTGCAGCTGCATCGCCAGGACCAGGACCTTCCGTCCAGGTCTAAACTCCTGCAGCTGCATCGCCAGGACCAGGACCTACTAGGACCAGGACCTTCCGTCCAGGTCTAAAGCCCTGCAGCGGCATCGCCAGGACCAGGACCTTCCGTCCAGGTCTAAACTCCTGCAGCTGCATCGCCAGGACCAGGACCTACTAGGACCAGGACCTTCCGTCCAGGTCTAAAGCCCTGCAGCTGCATCGCCAGGACCAGGACCTTCCGTCCAGGTCTAAAGCCCTGCAGCTGCATCGCCAGGACCAGGACCTTCCGTCCAGGTCTAAACCCCTGCAGCTGCATCGCCAGGACCAGGACCTTCCGTCCAGGTCTAAAGCCCTGCAGCTGCATCGCCAGGACCAGGACCTTCCGTCCAGGTCTAAAGCCCTGCAGCTGCATCGCCAGGACCAGGACCTTCCGTCCAGGTCTAAACCCCTGCAGCTGCATCGCCAGGACCAGGACCTTCCGTCCAGGTCTAAACCCCTGCAGGTGCTTCTCACCCCCCTGCTGGAGCCAGTCTGCACGGCTGCTCATGTTCCATCCCTGTCTGAGCTGCAGGTCACAGCTGGCAGCATCACAGCGAGAGACGTGAAGTCGTCCGCTCAGCCGCTTCTTGTGAAAAACTTACCATTTTAATAGTAAAATCAACATGACTGTGTTAAGAATTGCTTTCATATTTATTTCCTCTGTAGGTCACGTTGATATAAGCGGCATGATGACCTCAGAGGATTTCATTATCAGAATTTAATGGATGAAGAGGAGGCGTGAACCATCCAGTGCAAAGCAGAGGAAGGTTGCATTCGTGAAGTCAATGTGCAGCCTCGTGCATTAACCCTATTTAACGTAGAAGATTAAGACCATGTCCACACGAAGTCAAAACGAACACGAACCGCTCATATTTTCCAGACCGTTGTTTTAAAGATGGACACGTAAAATAAATTTGATCGACCACATGAATGCATGGAAACGCTGCAAAATATATGCCAGGCCTGTAGGTGGCGCTGTGGTGCTGAAGCAAAGACAGGTGAAAACAGACGATGAAATACTGGCTATGCACAGAAATATGGATGCAACGTTTAACTACCACACCCAATGCTTCGATCTACGGTTACGCAAATGGCTGGTTTGGTGAAAAATTGGTGAATTTAGGCCAGAGTTTGACTTCGGGTCCCGTCCACACATCTTGTGAACCTGTGGTTGTTTTTCTGCAGGTTCTAGATTCCGTATCCACATCTTCTGAACCTGTGGTTGTTTTTCTGCAGGTTCTAGTTTCCGTATCCACATCTTCTGAACCTGTGATTGTTTTTCTGCAGGTTCTAGTTTCCATATCCACATCTTCTGAACCTGCGGTTGGTTTTCTGCAGGTTCTAGTTTCCATATCCACATCTTCTGAACCTGCGGTTGGTTTTCTGCAGGTTCTAGTTTCCATATCCACATCTTCTGAACCTGTGGTTGGTTTTCTGCAGGTTCTAGTTTCCGTATCCACATCTCCTGAACCTGCGGTTGCTTTTCTGCAGGTTCTCGTTTCCGTATCCACATTTTGTGAACCTGCCGTTGGTTTTCTGCAGGTTCTAGTTTCCGTATCCACATCTTGTGAACCTGTGGTTGGTTTTCTGCAGGTTCTAGTTTCCGTATCCACATCTTCTGAACCTGTGGTTGTTTTTCTGCAGGTTCTAGTTTCCGTATCCACATCTTGTGAACCTGTGGTTGTTTTTCTGCAGGTTCTAGTTTCCGTATCCACATCTTCTGAACCTGTGGTTGTTTTTCTGCAGGTTCTAGTTTCCGTATCCACATCTTGTGAACCTGTGGTTGTTTTTCTGCAGGTTCTAGTTTCCGTATCCACATCTTCTGAACCTGCGGTTGTTTTTCTGCAGGTTCTAGTTTCCGTATCCACATCTTCTGAACCTGCGGTTGTTTTTCTGCAGGTTGTAGTTTCCATATCCACATCTTCTGAACCTGCGGTTGGTTTTCTGCAGGTTCTAGTTTCCGTATCCACATCTTCTGAACCTGCGGTTGGTTTTCTGCAGGTTCTAGTTTCCGTATCCACATCTTCTGAACCTGCGGTTGTTTTTCTGCAGGTTGTAGTTTCCATATTCACATCTTCTGAACCTGCGGTTGGTTTTCTGCAGGTTCTCGTTTCCGTATCCACATCTTCTGAATCTTCGGTTCTCTTTCTGCGTCTTTGCGTCTTCCTGGTCCTCTTCTGTCCTCATGGATCATCATGTGCTTTCTCACCGTGCTGGAGTTGTGTCGTGTTGGTGGTGTTTTGTGTTTCTACAGATTATTTTGGTCATTCTTCTCTCACATCATCTCTTTTCAGTTTCCTAGTAAAAATCTATGAACAATGACGTGATCAAAGGCTGAAATATGACAGTAGGGGGCATTTCTGGATGAATGAAGCGGCTTCCTTCTCTCTCTTTACCTCGCCTCGGAGTTATAACCAATTTCCTGTCACACTGAGATGATATAACAGCCTGAGGGGGAAAAGCCCTAACAAGCCTCACACATGTGACTCTGAACGTCCACACAAGTCTATTTCTGTGACACCGTATGATCCGACTGGGCCCGGGGGCCAACATAAACTCAGGAATGTCCACTGTTGTTCATTCATGCTCCGGGAAAACAACAAGGCCTTTTGATGCTGCGGCTTTGTGACCAGAAATAAACTGTTCAGACAATCTGAAGGAGATGGTTTTATACCAGTTTGATGTGCCATTCGAGGTAATTAACAGCACTGCATCAGAGCAGATATGATGTCTAAATCACTGGGATTATATTTATCTTGACTTTACTGCCATTGAACGCTCTGTGCACGTGGAGGACGCTGATGGCTTTCACAGATATGCAGGTGCATGGTCAGCTTTACAGCCTTTATCAGGAGCTGGAGTCAAAGTTCTGCAGCTGCCATAAGTGGCAGAGTTCATAAACTGGAACAGAGAGGGAGGGTCTGGCTCCAGATCCACATCTCCACTGGCTGGGAACTGCACCACGACCTGAGACATGCATCTGGACCTGAGCTTGATCCAGCTACAAATATTCACGTTGAGATCCTTCGAATCGAGCTACAACACTGCAAAAGCTCAAATCTTACCAAGTATATTTTTCTCATTTCTAACCAAAATATCTCATCAGACTCAAAATAAGACAAAATCAGCGAAAGAGAAACATTTCAGTGAGATAAAGGAACTTGTTTTAAGACAAATGCATCTTATTTCAATACATCTTATCAAGAAAATTTCAGTTGTTCCATTGGCAGATATATTTTTTCATTTATTTATTTATCTATTTTGATTATTACAAGCAAAAGAAAAAAAACTCTCTTTTTTACTTATTTCAAGAATGGCCAAGATTTATTTTTGCTTTTAATAAGCAAAACAATCTGCCAGTGGAACAAGCAAAATTTTCTTGAAGATATTTCTTGAAATAAGATGCATGAGTGAGTGAAGCTGCACGCTGCCAGTGTCAGCAGCGTGCAGCTTCACCCCCATGATATTTACAGAACAAACTTGTGAGCAGTGACCTCCTAATCAGATCATCTCAGCAGAGCCAGGCTGGGTGCAGTCTAATTGATGACAGGGTGGACTTTAACCTCGAGAGGCAAGAATTTTGATTTCATTAGGAAGCGTGTGTGGCGTGGTGATGCAGTTCTGGGTGTAAAACGTGTGGTGAGGAGCCGTGTTCTCCCAGCAGCCCCCGGCTGATTTCATTAGCTGCGCTGTCCTTAAACTCCCCAGAACGGCGTTTATCAGCTGCGGAGATGAGCTGGTCAGTTTCAGGTTCCAGCTCTGACACGCGCCTGCAGCTGACAACAACTCCACCATCAGCAGCAGCCCAGACACCAGCGCTTCACCTGTTACCGTGGCAACCGCTCCTCTCCCCATACAACACATCCACGAGCTCCACCCCTCTTCTGCAAACACTTTTCTTTCCCAGAGCCACCTCTATTGTTCACCACCTCAGGGACGCGTACGGGACATAAAGGGTTAAGTTCTTGTTCTTGTGAATCAGGCGCAGGAATGAAGCTTCAGGGTCAAACTGAATCCACACAAAGATGCTTTCATGTTTTATTATCGAGCGCTGCAGCTTCTCTCTGACATGCAGGACGATGCCGGCGGAGACGTTTACATGCCGTCAGACTGGACCAGTTCCCCAGCTCTAGGTTAGACCAGTACCCCCACCACTAACCCCAGCAGCGACATTCTCAGCTCAGAGCACAGCCATGACTCCAACCTGCAAAGTAGCTTCACTTGTTTGCAGGGAAATCTATCGAGTGGTGAAATCGTCGGTGGCTGGAGCAGAGTCCCCCGAGCTGCAGCTGCTAAAACCTGAAGGAGGTGCGAGGGCATGGAAGCCCGGCAGAGGGCTGCTGCGCGAGGCCAGGCCTCCACGTCACTGACAAACCCGTCTGCTTCACAACTGCAAAGACTGACATGATTTTCATCATCTTCACTGACTTCAACTTATCCAGAAACCAGTTTAAACACTGAGCTGAGATACTATTGTTTTACTTTTCCTTTGTCCATTCCCGCAGAAAAGAAGATTTCTGCTTATCAACTAACATTCTGGTTGTTCGCTTGTTCTCCTCTCATGATGCTCCAAGGATTTTCATGTACGCCACCGCCCCTAACAGCTTTCTGCTATGCTGTCCTGTTGTTTACCATGACCTTTTTCTGTGATGGTTGCCATTATAATAAAAAGGAAAACGAGGTTCACATGTGACCCCGTATGGTCCTGATATGTGGAACACATCGGAAACACAAGTTTGCATATGAGAAACGTGAATTTGGGATGTTTTCAGGATGATAATAGGTGAAAGACATCAAATTACCACATGAAACTCATGTGAACGCACCTAAACTTTCATGTGGAACCCAAAATATGTGAAGCCCATTTAAATTCTAATGTGAATCCTAGAACATGTGAAGCCCATGTAAATTCTCATGTGAATTCTAGAACATGTAAAGCCCATTTAAATTCTAATGTGAATCCAAGAACAGGTGATGCCCATTTATATTCTGATGTGAATCCTAGAACATGTGAAGCCCATGTAAATTCTGATGTCAGTCCTAGAACATGTGAAGCCCATGTAAATTCTGATGTGAATCCTAGAACATGTGAAGCCCATTTAAATTCTAATGTGAATCCTAGAACATTTGAAGCCCATGTAAATTCTAATGTGAATTCCAGAACATATCATGCCCATTTATATTCTGATGTGAATCCGAGAACATGTAAAGCCCATTGAAAGTTCAAATGTGAATCCCAGAACATGTGAAGCCCATTTAAATTCTAATGTAAATCGTAGAACATGTGAAGCCCATTTAAATTCTGGTGTGAATCCCAGAACATGGGAAGCCCAATTAAATTCTAATGTGAATTTCAGATCATGTAAAGCCCATTTAAATTCTAATGTGAATCCTAGAACATGTGAAGCCCATGTAAATTCTAATGTGAATATTAGAACATGTGAAGCCCATTTAAATTCTAATGTGAATCCTAGAACATGTGAAGCCCATGAAAATTCTTATGTGAATCTTAGAACATGTGAAGCCCATTTTAATTCTAATGTGAATCCTAGAACATGTGAAGCCCATTTAAATTCTAATGTGAATCCTAGAACATTTGAAGCCCATTTAAATTCTCATGTGTATTCTAGACCATGTGAAGCCCATTTAAATTCGAATGTGAATCCTAGAACATGTGAAGCCCATTTAAATTCTAATGTGAATCCTAGAACATGTGAAGCCCATTTAAATTCTAATGTGAATCCTAGAACATGTGAAGCCCAATTGAATTCTAATGTGAATCCCATAACATGTGAAGCCCAAATAAATTCTAATGTGAATCCTAGAACATGTGATGCCCATTTATATTCTGATGTGAATCCTAGAATATGTGAAGCCCATGTAAATTCTAATGTGAATCCTACAACATTTGAAGCCCATGTAAATTCTAATGTAAATCCCAGAACATGTGAAGCCCATTTAAATTCTAATGTGAATCTTAGAACATGTGAAGCCCATGTAAATTCTAATGTTAATCCTAGAACATGTGAAGCCTATGTAAATTCTGATGTCAATCCTAGAACATGTGAAGCCTTTGTAAATTCTGATTTGAATCCTAGAACAAGTGAAGCCAATGTAAATTCTAATGTGGATCCCAAAACATGTGATGCCCATTTACATTCCGATGTGAATCCTAGAACATGTGAAGCCCATGTAAATTGTGAAGTGAATCCTAGAACATGTGAAGCCCATTTAAATTCTAATGTCAATCCTAGAACATGTGACGCCCATTTAAATTCTAATGTGAATCCTAGAACATGTGAAGCCCATTTAAATTCTAATGTGAATCCCAGAACATGTGATGCCCATTTATATTCTGATGTGAATCCTAGAGCAGGCGATGCCCATGTAAATTCTAATGTGAATCCTAGAACATGTGAAGCCCATTTAAATTCTATTGTGAATCCTAGAACATGTGAAGCCCATGAAAATTCTAATGTGAATCCTAGAACATGTGAAGCCCATTTAAATTCTAATGTGAATCCTAGAACATTTGAAGCCCATTTAAATTCCCATGTGTATTTTAGACCATGTGAAGCCCATTTAAATTCTAATGTGAATCCTAGAACATGTGAAGCCCATTTAAATTCTAATGTGAATCCTAGAACATGTGAAGCCCAATTGAATTCCAAATTGAATCCCATAACATGTGAAGCCCAAATAAATTCTAATGTGAATCCTAGAACATGTGATGCCCATTTATATTCTGATGTGAATCCTAGAACATGTGAAGCCCATTTAAATTTCTTATGTGAATCCTAGAACATTTGAAGCCCATGTAAATTCTAATGTAAATCCTAGAACATGTGAAGCCCATTTAAATTCTATTGTGAATCCTAGAACATGTGAAGCCCATTTAAATTATAATGTGAATCCCAGTACATATGATGCCCATTTATATTCTGATGTGAATCCTAGAACATGTGAAGTCCATGAAAGTTCTAATGTAAATCCCAGAACATGTGAAGCCCATTTAAATTCTAATGTGAATCCTAGAACATGTGAAGCCCATTTAAATTCTAATGTTTATCCTTGAACATGTGAAACCTATGTAAATTCTGATGTCAATCCTAGAACATGTGAAGCCTTTGTAAATTCTGATTTGAATCCTAGAACAAGTGAAGCCAATGTAAATTCTAATGTGGATCCCAGAACATGTGATGCCCATTTACATTCCGATGTGAATCCTAGAACATGTGAAGCCCATGTAAATTGTGAAGTGAATCCTAGAACATGTGAAGCCCATTTAAATTCTAATGTCAATCCAAGAACATGTGAAGCCTTTGTAAATTCTGATTTGAATCCTAGAACACGTGAAGCCCATGTAAATTGTGAAGTGAATCCTAGAACATGTGACGCCCATTTAAATTCTAATGTGAATCCTAGAACATGTAATGCCGATTTAAATTTTAATGTGAATCCTATAACATGTGAAGCCCATGTAAATTCTAATGTGAATCCTAGAACATGTGAAGCCCATGTAAATTGTGAAGTGAATCCTAGAACATGTGACGCCCATTTAAATTCTAATGTGAATCCTAGAACATGTAATGCCGATTTAAATTTTAATGTGAATCCTAGAACATGTGAAGCCCATGTAAATTCTAATGTGAATCCTAGAACATGTGATGCCCATGTAAATTCTAATGTGAATCCTAGAACATGTGAAGCCCATTTAAATTCTGATGTGAATCCTAGAACATGTGAAGCCCATTTAAATTCTGATGTGAATCCTAGAACATGTGAAGCCCATGTAAATTCTGATGTGAATCCTAGAACATGTGAAGCCCATGTAAATTCTGATGTGAATCCTAGAACATGTGAAGCCCATGTAAATTCTAATGTGAATCCTAGAACATATGAAGCCCATGTAAATTCTGATGTGAATCCTAGAACATGTGAAGCCCATGTAAATTCTGATGTGAATCCTAGAACATGTGAAGCCCATGTAAATTCTAATGTGAATCCTAGAACATATGAAGCCCATGTAAATTCTGATGTGAATCCTAGAACATGTGAGGCCCATGTAAATTCTAATGTGAATCCTAGAACATGTGAAGCTCATGTAAATTCTAATGTGAATCCTAGAACATGTGAAGCCCATTTAAATTCTAATGTGAATCCTAGAACATGTGAAGCCCATGAAAATTCTAATGTGAATCCTAGAACATGTGAAGCCCATTTAAATTCTAATGTGAATCCTAGAACATGTGAAGCCCATGTAAATTCTAATGTGAATCCTAGAACATGTGAAGCCCATGTAAATTCTAATGTGAATCCTAGAACATGTGAAGCCCATTTAAATTCTAATGTGAATCCTAGAACATGTGAAGCCCATTTAAATTCTAATGTGAATCCTAGAACATGTGAAGCCCATGTAAATTCTGCTGTCAATCCTAGAACATGTGAAGCAGTGAGTGTCAAGTCACAGATCGAGACTAGTTCAGTTCGAGGCCGAAACCGAAAAAACAACATTTTTTGCCGTTTTTGCACGAGTTGTAGAACCACAGCACCATACTGGTTCAGCTGATCGGTATAATGATCACATGTTGTTATTTGGTACTTGAAGGGGGCGTTTAATCATTTATTGTTGAACAAAAACAGAACCTGCCTGGAGTTTATACGTTACAAACCCCTTCGAGACCGCTCAGCCAGTTCAAGACATTGCGAGACCAAGAGACCCGAGACCGAGACCAAAGACTGCCGAGGCCGTGACAAGATCAGGACCATGAAAAAGTGGTCTTGAGACTGAGACCGATCTTGAGAACTAAAGTGTAGCGGTCTGCACTGCTGCTTACAGTCATGGATTTGTTATTTCTGTCACTTTCTGCCTGAAAACGAAGAGGAAGGCGCTCTGCAGCGCGGCAGCTGGAGGCTGCCATCCTCTACGCACGATTTATTCTAAACAAATGTTTGTGTCCCCGAGAGCCGTCTGCACGCTGCTGATTAATATTCACCTGGAGAGCAGAAAGCAATTTACAATGTGAGATAAGGCTGTTTCAGAGCGGCGGTGCGGCTGCAGGCGAGCGGGTGACCTTTACCGAGCAGGTTTCTGATGGGCCCCACACACAAGCGGGACCGCTTTATCTACGAAAACCCGCTTTACCTGCTGCTAATTACATCCAGCAGCTGCAGAACACGGACGAGATGTGCAGCCGATGGCTGGCAGGTGCATCGTCATCATCATCGTCATCATGGCTGCAGCTCTGCACCATCTCAGCCACCCCAACCAATGAAACGCATCCAGCTTTCTGCTGAAACCGGATCAGACGTGATCTCTGCCTGCAGGGAGCGTTCACAGCTATGACATCATCACACCGTGGGTTTAACGCTGTACAGAAGCAGGAAGCGTTCACAGCTATGACATCATCACACCGAGGGTTTACCGCTGTACAGAAGCAGGAAGCGTTCACAGCTATGACATCATCACACCGAGGGTTTACCGCTGTACAGAAGCAGGAAGCGTTCACAGCTATGACATCATCACACCGTGGGTTTACCGCTGTACAGAAGCAGGAAGCGTTCACAGCTATGACATCATCACACCGTGGGTTTACCGCTGTACAGAAGCAGGAAGCCGTTCACAGCTATGACATCATCACACCGTGGGTTTACCGCTGTACAGAAGCAGGAAGCGTTCACAGCTATGACATCATCACACTGTGGGTTTACCACTGTACAGAAGCAGGAAGCGTTCACAGCTATGACATCATCACACTGTGGGTTTACCGCTGTACAGAAGCAGGAAGCGTTCACAGCTATGACATCATCACAC
Organism: Atherinomorus stipes; assembly: GCA_023101725.1. NCBI lineage: Eukaryota > Metazoa > Chordata > Actinopteri > Atheriniformes > Atherinidae > Atherinomorus > Atherinomorus stipes. Next base: position 118,762 of record JALJCO010013696.1, read on the forward strand.
CGTGGGTGTGATGACATCATCACACTGTGGGTTTACCGCTGTACAGAAGCAGGAAGCGTTCACAGCTATGACATCATCACACCGTGGGTTTACCGCTGTACAGAAGCAGGAAGCGTTCACAGCTATGACATCATCACACCGTGGGTTTACCGCTGTACAGAAGCAGGAAGCGTTCACAGCTATGACATCATCACACTGTGGGTTTACCGCTGTACAGAAGCAGGAAGCGTTCACAGCTATGACATCATCACACCGTGGGTTTACCGCTGTACAGAAGCAGGAAGCGTTCACAGCTATGACATCATCACATCGTGGGTTTACCGCTGTACAGAAGCAGGAAGCGTTCACAGCTATGACATCATCACACCGTGGGTTTACCGCTGTACAGAAGCAGGAAGCGTTCACAGCTATGACATCATCACAGCTATGACATCATCACACCGTGGGTTTACCGCTGTACAGAAGCAGGAAGCATTCACAGCTATGACATCATCACACCGTGCGTTTACCGCTGTACAGAAGCAGGAAGCGTTCACAGCTATGACATCATCACACTGTGGGTTTACCGCTGTACAGAAGCAGGAAGCGTTCACAGCTATGACATCATCACACCGTGGGTTTACCGCTGTACGGAAGCAGGAAGCGTTCACAGCTATGACATCATCACACCGTGGGTTTACCGCTGTACAGAAGCAGGAAGCGTTCACAGCTATGACATCATCACACCGTGGGTTTACCGCTGTACAGAAGCAGGAAGCGTTCACAGCTATGACATCATCACACCGTGGGTTTACCGCTGTACAGAAGCAGGAAGCGTTCACAGCTATGACATCATCACACCGTGGGTTTACCGCTGTACAGAAGCAGGAAGCGTTCACAGCTATGACATCATCACACTGTGGGTTTACCGCTGTACAGAAGCAGGAAGCGTTCACAGCTATGACATCATCACATCGTGGGTTTACCGCTGTACAGAAGCAGGAAGCGTTCACAGCTATGACATCATCACATCGTGGGTTTACCGCTGTACAGAAGCAGGAAGCGTTCACAGCTATGACATCATCACACCGTGGGTTTACCGCTGTACAGAAGCAGGAAGCGTTCACAGCTATGACATCATCACACCGTGGGTTTACCGCTGTACAGAAGCAGGAAGCGTTCACAGTTATGACATCATCACACCGTGCGTTTACCGCTGTACAGAAGCAGGAAGCGTTCACAGTTATGACATCATCACACCGTGCGTTTACCGCTGTACAGAAGCAGGAGCGTTTTTCCGGCAGCATCTCTGGGACGGTTGTGGCCATGGATTTCTCTGATGATGTCACCAGATTGTAACATCGTGCTAATCTTAGACGCTTCCATCACGGACTGATCTGATAAACAGAGGCTGGCTTTAGTTTCCACATCCCTCCTTCTGTCTGTGATAGAAAACGGACTAACCGAGCTGGAAAGCCCTCCCACCAACCCCTACCATGAGGAGGTCTCCAAAGACTTCCAGGATCCAGACCGTGATCCGGATCAAACCAGGATTTCTTCAGTTCCATCATCAACATTCCCTGGAAATGTCCCCAAACACATTCTAAACTCTGCGAACACAGACATGAAACAGTCCAGCGTTGATGGAAAACAGATTACACGTCTGCTTTATAGGAATATTTCTGAGGATGTTCAATGTTATCGGCTAATATGGGCATTAAAATGTGATATCAGAAAATATCGGTAGCCTGTCGGTTTTTGGGGTCGATTTTTGGAAAAATGAAATCTCGCGACATTTCGTTACGGACCAGTGAAATCTCGACCTTGTTCCATCAGTGTTGGTCCAGCGTGTCTAAAAGTCCCTGTTATCCTGGAAGAACTTCATTTCCCAGCATTCCTCTCAGAGTCATGTGACTGCGGTGCAGCTGCTGCTGCTACAGACTGAAGCTGCTGATAATATGTCTGGTTTTAACCCCTTCAGACCTGCATTTTTTCTGCTGGGCAAAAAAATTTTTGTCCAACTGATTTTAGCTCCTCTCTAACATAGAAACAAATTGGATTTTAGTTTTTTTTGCGAATTCATGTTTTTATTTGTATTTTTTCATGTCCATTGCAGTGGACGCCATGACTAAATGGGCATTAAATGTTATGACCTTGTAATTAATCAGGTGTGACCTAAACTACTGGATGTCTGCATACATACTACTACATAAGTGGATTTAGGGAAGGGTCTTGCACCATTTTTGCATTTATTGCACCATTTTTTAACTCTTCTGCTTTGTAGTGTAAGCTCTGAACAAAATTCTGTTGTTTTTATCATGATAAAACAGGGGTCTCCAACTCCAGTCCTCGAGAGCTATCCTGCATGTTTTGGTTGCATCCCTTCTCCAACACACCTGAATCAAACAAATGGCTTGTTACCAGACCTCTGCAGAGCTGAATTATGTGCATTGGGGAATTAGGTATTTGAGTCAGGTGTGTTGGACAGAGTATGCTCTCATTACAGGATAGTAGCTCTCGAGGACCAGACTTGGAGACCCTTGTGATAAAGACTATAAAATATTGACTTATTGATATTTGTGAGATCATCTACAGTTTGAACATGTAAATGAACTTTACAGATGTATCCCTGCAATGGTTGAGAACAGCAATGAGCTAATTACCAGGAAAATCAAACCAATCTAAACATGAACTTGATAGACGTATGAGATAACCAGCTGCCACTGTAAGTTCTTCTGGCATGCACACTTCTCCAATGTACCTCTCTGAATCCAATAACAAACCAATCACATTCTTAACTAATTTTGTGCATTCTCTTATTATGTTTTATTTTCTATTTTTGTATTTATTATTTGCTATTATCATTTATATCTCATTATTCTTTTCATTTTCTTATGCATTACATGCAATGTAAATCTTACATATAAGACATAAAATTGATGAAAACCTTACACTGTGACAAAAAAACATAACTTTTGAACTCACCATCTATATTACTTGTCTTATCTGACTCAATTTCTGAATTCTAGGAGTCAAGTTTAGACAACTCTCCATTTATAAGACCTTCCAAAAAGTCTTCGACTTTATGCTCTACAACAACATTATATACAAAAAATATATACACATTTAACATTTTATAGATATGAATAAATGTACTGTGATAGCAAACTTTACCTTTGAAAAGCTTGCAGGTATATTATTTCTTTGCATACTGACACTAAACATGTTGGTGTTGGCTAGTATCGCCAAAGTCCTGATGTCCATTGCAATGGACATCAAACTTTGAAAAAATCCTGCTAATTGGTAAAAAGAGTTTTCATCAAAATAACTTGAAACACTATCACCTGTAACAGTAAAGATTATTCTAAGAGCAAATTTGTTTGACTTGCATGAGCATAAACTGATATTTCTGATTGAAACTGGGCACTTACTCTTCCCTCTCACCAATTGCTTAGCCCTGCTTGTCTTGTCTGAGGTCTGTCACTTTTTCAGAACATGCTCAAAGTCATGAATTGGTTTAGACTAGATAATCAAGATCCAATGAGCAACCAGCAATGGTGACATGCCTCAATCACAGTGTTTTCATTGGTTTAGAGCAACAAATATGTCATGTCCATTCAAATGGACGCAGGGGCTGAAGGGGTTGTTGGTTCAGTTAACAAGTTGTCAGAAACATTAGAATTAGACACATGTTTTTTACAACATATGAATGTTTCATCAATTTTGACAGGTTCAAAAAATAAATATTTATATCTGGTTACCATGCCAACGTCGGGATATTCTTTTCCATTAGCAATAGCACCAAAGTTGCTAGCTCGATTACTCCATGTGGAAATGACATCTTACTTGCCTCATTTTTCCCAAAGTGGACAAAAGCGAAGCAGATGAGGGCGAAGGCAGCAGGTCGCTGCTTCCCTCCTGGACATGGAGGCTAAACCTTTGCTACTCAACAGTTAGCTGGTTCTGTAATGCTACAAATGCTAACTGAGTAAGCATTAGCGGGCCACCTACTGGCCGGGAGTATGAAATTTGCAGCTATCACCTTTATTATGAATTTAGTGTTAAAGTATTTAAATATTTATAATGCTTGTTTGAATTAATGATGACAAATATTCACATTCATTTGTTTGAATATCTGATTAAATATTTAACTATGCAAATATGTAAATGTAGTTTAAATATTTGACTAGATGGATATTTTTTATAAATATACCTTCTAAGTACCATCTGTAACAGTGATTCTTAACCACGGGGCCGCGGCCCAAACTCGGGCGTCGAGCCCCGCCTAGAGGGCCACGAAAAAACTTTCCGTATATTTACTCTGTTATTTATGACTGGATGAGTTGCAATGTAGCCTTCCCCCCAGCCCACCAGGTGGCGCTAATCTGTCAGAGTTCAACAAACAAGCAGAAGAAGACACTCAGCTAGCCGCTAGCCTGTAGCTAACGTTGTAAAGAAGAATTAAAACTAAATAATGAAGATAAAAATGGTCCCAAACCGCCCCTAAAGAGGCAAAAACCCACTCCAGTTTATTAAATACGGATTAGTGAGTGGAGATAACAAAGCAGAGCTGAGAAGATGGATGGAGCACCAGCTAATGCTAATGCTAATTTTAATGCTAACGCTAACGGAAGCCCTGAAGCATCTGCAGCTTCATCTAGAAACAAACACCTAACACTCGTTGGAAAGAAAGAATTTTCAAGAAAAATGAGAGAAAATCAGCTGTTGATGCAGAAAATGTCTGTTATGTTTGGAAGTTCTTTAAAAAATTCTTAGAAAAGTTTAAACAAATAAATTGTTGAATGAAATTTTGTGCTTTAATTTCCTGTCTAAACAAATAAAATCCAGGTTTTTACAGATTTAAACTGAGCCTTTTTATTTCCAATGTGATCTATTACTGCAGCATTTTATCTCTTTTTAAATCAGTTTCCATCAGTTTTTTCTGTTGTTCCTCTTTTTGTAGTAAAATATTGTAGATTTTGTGTTTATAGCCTAATTCTGATTTGTTCTTGTAGGAGTCTGATTTTCTTCCATGAATTATACGTGTGATATAAATGTGTTTGTGACCATCTCAGAATATATTTTTATATGATGTTATTCATGTTTATCAGCCACATTTTACAGGTTCAGTCTGTTAAAGCAGCTGGATTTGCTTTAGTTATTAAAGAAATAAACCAGAAATGATCATTACACTGATACAGAGTTAAATATGAACCTGGACCAGTTTGGACCGGTTGAGAACCTCTGGTCTTAATATAAAAAATTCACACATATCTAAATTTTTAATCATAAATGCATCCGATTATATATATATAATTCATCAATTAATTAATATTCATTTATGTAAATAAGCAGTTCAGTATGTAAATATTTGGTCATGCCTACCTGGTGGAAGATGTTTACCAAGACAGTTTAAAGTCTCATTGAACGGGAACCTGAACGCATCACCTACAGAGACCGTGTGATGTTTGAGAGTTTGTAAAAACGTGTGGCCTCCTGCTCTTCCTCCTCCTCCTCCTCCTCCTCCTCCAGCTGCGGGTTAGTCATTGCTGCTGTGTGAGTGTGCTGGACAACGTGACTTTATGTAAGAGGCCAAACGTGGAACTTTAAAGTTCTCCAGTTTAACAGCTGACAGAGACCTGTGGCTGCTACCTGCCGTGTCCACATCACAGGGTTTTCCCATCTCCACGCGGCAGTGAAGGCCACGCAGTGCTCGGTCCAATGCTGCAGCGGCGATAATCTTATCTGGAGGATGCCGGCTGCTCTGAGCATCCACCCATGTAGCGCCGTGCCCTGCAGGAAGCCAGCAGATCGATCTGCTGGAGGTCACATGTCCCAGCCGGCCTGAACGCAGCGTTATGTAACCCTCCATGAACAAGCTGTTACTAATTTATGGAGTCAGTGATCATATCCAGGACATAATGAGCAGGGCAGGAGTTCATCTGTAGCCAGATTAGATACCAGTCCGGCTATCAGCCCAGAAATCAGCCAGACGTCCCCCGTCCCCCGTCCCCCATCAGCCAGACCTCACATCCTCTTTGCAATTACCGAGTTTCAGGAACCAGAGGAGACCGTCCTGGTTCCTGGAGCAGCAGCTTACCCTGTCCCCCGTCCTCCGTCCCCTGTCCCCCGTCCTCTGGGGAATCACTACTGATGCTGGTAAAGCTGGAGCTACACTGCAGCCTCCATCTGTGAGCCTACGCCAGGATGAAGACACGACAACGGAGGCCTGGACAGGCAGAACCTGCTGGAAGACCGTCCTCGTCTGTCTCTGCAGAACCGAGGACTCCAGAGTTTGGAGACGAGCTGATAACTCCGCCGTTGACTTTACGCTCTCCTGGTTTATCTCCTCTGATAAGAAACGCAGAGTTTCCTGAATAACTGCTGGCAGCACGTGGTGAGCCGGCAGGAGACCCGCAGTCTAGACCGAGACCAGCACAGATCAGAGATCCCAGCGTACCAAAACCACAACCAAGATACGACCAAGACCAGAGAGGTCCTTTCCCCCTCTGTTACCAACCTGGGAGTCAAATTTGACCCCCACCTTTCATTTGAGCATCACATCCAACAACTTCACTAAGACAGCCTTTTGTCATCTAAGCAATATTGCCAACCTTGGCCCCTCCCTCTGTCTGGCTGATGCTGAAAAGCTGGTCCTCTCCTTCGTCTCCTCCAGCCTGGAAGACTGGAATGCGGTCCTTATCGGGATCTTTGTCAGGATCCCTGGCAGAAGCCTCCAGAACAGCGCTGCCCAGATCCTGACAAGGAGACACAAGTTTGACCACATCACTCCTATCCTCCACTCCCTTCACCGGCTCCCGGTCAAGGTGAGGATTGAATACAAGATCTGTCTCCTCACATTTCAGTCCATCCACGTAAATGCACCAGCATTCCTGAAAGACCTCCTGCAGCCACCCAGAAGCAGCAGAAACCTCCGCTCCACAGACACCCACCTCCTCAGAGGACGATGGGAGACAGAGCCCTTCAGGCTGCAGCTCCACGGTTGTGGAACGCCCTCCTAGCCTACCCGAGAACTCCCCAGCCTACCTGAGAGCTCCCCAGCCTACCCGAGAGCTCTCCAGCCCACCTGAGAGCTCCCCAGTCTACCTGAGAGCTCCCCAGCCCACCTGAGAGCTCCCCAGCCCACCTGAGAGCTCCCCAGTCTACCTGAGAGCTCCCCAGCCTACCCAAGAGCTCCCTAGCCTACCTGAGAGCTCCCCAGCCTACCCGAGAGCTCCCCAGCCCACCTGAGAGCTCCCCAGTCTACCTGAGAGCTCCCCAGTCTACCCGAGAGCTCCCCAGCCCACCTCACAGCTCCCCAGCCGACCCAAGAGCTCCCCAGCCTACCCGAGAGCTCCCCAGCCCACCCGAGAGCTCCCCAGCCTACCCGAGAGCTCCCCAGCCCACCTCAGAGCTCCCCAGCCTACCCGAGAGCTCCCCAGCCCACCCGAGGGCTCCCCAGTCTACCTGAGAGCTCCCCAGTCTACCTTGAGAGCTCCCCAGTTGCTTCGTAGAAATATGAGATTATTTGGTACTTGATTGGTACTTGAAGAGGGCACATAATGATATAAAAAAACCTGTGCCTGGATATTACAGGTTACACGTCCATTCAAGACCGCTGGGCCAGTCCGACATTGTGAGACCGAGACCACACACTGCCGAGGCTGTCACAAAACCAACACCGCGAAAGAGTGGTCTGGAGACCAGTCTGGAGGACTACAAGTCTAGCCTCCAAAGACGTCCGCCTCAGACTCACAGCCTTTTACATTCATAAATATACATAGAAAACATTGTTTGTACCCCCCCCCCCCATGAAAGAAAAACCCACAATGGTCACAGAAATAACTTGAATCTGACCAAACATAATAACAAATAAAAATTCTGTGAAAATGAAGCAATGAAAATCGGTCACTGCTCTTCAACCAGCTTCAGCAGAATTATTTAAAAAAATAAACTCATGAAGCAGGAACATCCATGGTTCCATCCAGGTGTGTCCACCAATCAGCATCTCAGGTGTCTACAGTCCTGTAACCAGTCAGTGGGCCCAAGGACGCCCCCAAGGGGTGGCCATGGCCCCCCTGAACAAAAAGCTGGCCACCCCTGCATTTTTTTTTCATTTATATATTTTTTATGTACTATCATATATTTTATATATTTTTATGTGCTCGTAACATGGAGCAGCTTTGTTTATATTTGAATGTCAAAATCTTTATAAGCTCATAAAAATATTACAGGAGAACTACCGTTGCTGTTTTACCGTAGTCCCCCGCAGGTCTGTCACTCAACTCATGCTTTCTTATGTAAATTCATCCAGAAGCCTCCACCCAGAACCCCCCCCCCCCCCCCCCCCCCCCCCCAGTTTCTAATGCCCCTTTCACATCAGCACCTGCTTACCCGGCCCTGATTGGCCGACACCACACTGCCCCGTTTAGTTTTTCCACGTTACAGCTCTGGTTTCAGTGTGGACGAGGTCGTCATGGTGACGTGGTGAAGCACACTGAACTGCTGATTACAAGCAAAAAACATTCTTGGACACTGTTGAAATAAGTAAAAAAAAAAAAGATTTATTTATTTATTTTTCTTTTTTGCTTGTAATAAGCAAAAGAAAAAAATTCTGCCAATGGAACAAGTGAAATTTACATATAATATTTCTTGAAATAAGATGGATTTGTCTTAAAACAAGTTCCTATATCTCACTGAAATGTTTCTCTTTCTGTGATTTTTTTCTTATTTTGAGTGGGATGAGATATTAAGACCAGGAATGAGGAAAATCAACTTGGTAAGATTTGAGTTTTTACAGTTTATTGGTGAACTTAAGGAAGTTTTCGGCAGATAGTAGGTGCATCCGGACAGAGAGGTTCTAAGAACGCAGTTCCTATAACTACGCCTCCCGAGTTTAGAAAACAGAAGTACCCTTCGCCTTCGGTGTGCGTTCGCACATGAGGGAGGACCTTGTTAGGGACCATGAGTGACCGTAATCATTGCGACAGTAACAAATTTATGCCCCAGCAGATCTGATGCTAAACTCAGGTTTCTCATCTCTTTTAGTCAAAGCTATTATAAAGCTAGCTTACCAGCTTTCCCTCGTTTACCTTTTGTTGAAGTACGCCTGGACACGTTAGTGGACGTGTCCGGGCGGCAGCCGCAGATGCTATACTTTACAGCTGTGTTTCGTCATTAAATTAAGATGAAAATAATCGCTTTTGGACGTTTCAAAATAGTTCTGGATTGGGGACGTGCACCACTGTGATGGATTTAATCATGAATTGGGACGCTCCTGTTGGAATAGTTCTTGTTATTACGATCGCGGTAAACAGCAGTGAGACTTTTTAAATATGGCGGCTGGAAGAAGCGGAGATCATGCAAGGGGCGGGGCTTACCAGTTCTACCAATCACCAAACATCTACGTATTTCAGTTCCTATGGAACCCTGAAAAGACCCTGCCTCAGAGTAGGAGCTAAAAAGGTTCTAGGAACTGAGGACCGAGGTTCCTGGTTCCTATGTGTCTGAATGTGCAAAAAAACGGCCTGGTTCCTGAAAAGGTTCTAGGAACTCCAGAAGGTTCCTGCAGTCCGAAAGCGCCTTATGTCTTATATAGAGTGCCGTTCATTCTGCCCCCTTCACTGCCATATATGGACATACGCGGATCTACGACTGATCTAAGTAATGTCAGTGCAGAAATGTTACTAATGAGTAAATGTTCGTATAAATCTCAGAAATAAGGTCCAGGTTGAAAGAAACAAAAGTTATCCTTTAATAACCCTCAGTCACCCTGATATTATCTCATCACACTCAGAAACAGAGGTACCAGTTTGTACCTAAAAGGGTCCAAAGCTTGTTGCTGGGGGGGTTCCTTTCTGAAAGACATTTCTGTACCTTCATGGTCCATTTTTGTACCTTATCAAGCTGTATGAGTTAATAAAGTACAATTAAACCAATTAAAGATGATGAATAAAAGTCAATAAAATAGAGATTATGACAACAATCAAAGATGCTAATAATAAATGAATAATTATTATATAAATATTAGGCCAAACATATATATAATTATACATAGAATTATTACTATGATTATTATGAAAATCATAATATAATAACTATAATTATACTACTGTTTAGAAGTACTGCTATTTATAGTTATTGTACAAGCTACACACATTTTTCAATGCTGCAGGTACCCCTAGGGTTGGAATGGTACAAATGTGTACTTTATATTACTTTGGACCCTTTTTCATAGTATATAGGTACTTCTGGCCTCATAAAGACCAATATTGTACTTTTGAGAGAACATTTGTAAAAACTGTATGTACAGGTACAGAAACGCTCCTGTCTCGTACCTCTGTTTCTGAGTGTGTACTCAGCATGGACCAGAGGATGCAGCATGTCCCCTCATTTTCAGTCTTTTTTTGTCTGCACCTGTTTCCTTACTGGGAACTAAACATCTTGATGAGATTCTGGTTTTATTTTCATTTCACGCAGCATCACAACTCTTAAGAGACGAGGTTGCACCACTGAGTTCACTTGTAAGTACGCGCTTTTTCCTCCATGCTGGATGTTCTTTGAGTCCTCACATTTAGTAGCAGCAGATTAAAATGCCTCCACGTCGTTTAAGCGCTCACCGAGCAGGAATTAGATCAGGAGCAGTGGGGGTGAGATTCCCAGGAACTGCTGCCTCCTCCGGTCCAGACGAGTCTGCCTCTGGACCGGAGGATCGTCCACACTCGGGACAGACACCAGCTAAAGAAGCAGACCTGAAGCGTCTCTGCTCTAAAGCTGCAGAAGAAGAACGTAAGACAAAGCAGCGCTGTGTTCTCCAGCCTGTTTTCCTCTTCAGTGTGTAGTTAATTGGATTAGATTTGCTCGTAGAGAGACAACATTTCCCAGTAGAGCTCGCCTGCAGCGCTCCCCGAGCTGCTCACGTAACGAATACATGATGTTAGAAGTCATATGACACCATGAGTCCTATAGAAGTAAATATGCGTGCTTAAATGGATTTTCCAGGCCAGAGTGAAGCAGACATGCAGCACTGTACCAACACGCAGCAACCCTCCTTTTCATTAGCATTTCTGTCCTCTATACGAAGCCTGTCTGGTTGGCTTCAGGGTCACCTGGTCCAGCTGCACCCTGACCTGGCACACTAACCCGGAACCAGTCACCGGTGGTGATGCTGTCATAGGAGGCCATAAAGGGTCGGGATGTGATGCTCACCAGAACAACCAGTTTCATCATGCTGACGTGTGGAATATCCCGCATTGACACTATCACACCATTAAAATGATTCATGGGAATCAGCTGAGTGAAGCCGGAGTTACGGGGAGATTTTGCCTAGTTTCACGTGAGGTAACAAATCACATTCACATGAGGGAACGCATCACGTTCATGAGTTAAAGTGTCACATTAACACGGGGTAATGTAACACGTTCATGTAAGTAAACCTGTCGCATTATCACAAGGTAACGTAACACGTTCATGTAAGTAAACGTGTCACATTAACACGAGGTAACGTATCACGTTCACCTGAGTTAACGTGTCGCATTAACACGAGGCAACGTATCACGTTCATGAGTTAACATGTCGCATTATCACAAGGTAACATATCACTTTCATGAGTTAACTTGTCACCTTCATGTGAGTTAACGTGTTGCATCAACATGAGGTAACGTGTCACGTTCATGAGTTAACGTGTCGCATTATCACAAGGTAACATATCACTTTCATGAGTTAACTTGTCACCTTCATGTGAGTTAACGTGTCGCATTAACACGAGGCAACGTGTCACGTTCATGAGTTAACTTGTCGCATTATCACAAGGTAACGTAACACGTTCATGTAAGTAAACGTGTCGCATTAACACAAGGTAACGTATCACGTTTACGTGAGTTAACGTGTCGCATTAACATGATAGAGCGTATCACGTTCATGTGTTAACGTGTCGCATTATCACAAGGCAACGTATCACGTTCACGTGAGTTAACGTGTCGCATTAACACGAGGCAACGTATCACGTTCACGTGAGTTAACGTGTCGCATTAACATGAGGCAACGTATCACGTTCACGTGAGTTAACGTGTCGCATTAACACGAGGCAACGTATCACGTTCACGTGAGTTAACGTGTCGCATTAACACGAGGCAACGTATCACGTTCACATGTGGTAATGTGTCAAGTTCATGTAAGTTAACTTGTCGCATTAACACACGGTAAACTATCACGTTCACGTGAGGTAACTTGTCGCATTAACACGAGGTAACGTATCACGTTCATGAGTTAACGTCGCATTAACACGAGGTAACATATCACGTTCATGAGTTAACATGTTGCATTAACACGAGGTAACTGTTCACGTTCATGAGTTAACATGTCGCATTAACACGAGGTAACGTATCACGTTCATGAGTTAACATGTTGCATTAACACGAGGTAACGTATCGCGTTCATGAGTTTACGTGTCGCATTAACACGAGGTAACATATTACGTTCATGAGTTAACGTGTCGCATTATCACGAGGTAGCGTATCACGTTCATGAGTAAACATCTCGCATTAACACGAGGTAACATATCACGTTCATGAGTTAACGTGTCGCATTATCACGAGGTAACATATCACGTTCATGAGTTAACGTGTCGCATTAACACGAGGTAACATATCACGTTCATGAGTTAACGTGTCGCATTATCACGAGGTAGCGTATCACGTTCATGAGTAAACATCTCGCATTAACACCAGGTCACGTAACACGTTCATGTGAATAAACATGTCACATTAACACAAGGTAACATATCACGTTCACATGATGTAACGTGTGACCTTCATGTGAGTTAACGTGTCCCATTAACATGAGGTAACGTGTCACGTTTACGTGAGTTAACGTGTCGCATTAACACGAGGTAACGTGTCACATTCACATGAGGTAACGTGTCACATTCACATGAGGTAACGTGTCACCTTCACATGAGGTAACGTGTCACCTTCACGTGAGTTCACGTGTCCCATTAACACGAGGTAATGTATCACGTTCACTTGAGTTAACGTGTCACATTCACATGAGGTAACGTGTGACCTTCATGTGAGTAAACGTGTCGCATTAACACGAGGTAACGTGTCACGTTTACGTGAGTTAACGTGTCGCATTAACACGAAGTAATGTATCACGTTCACGTGAGTTAACGTGAACGTGATACATTACTTCGTATGTGTGTGTGTGTGTGTGTGTGTGTGTGTGTGTGGACGCGTAATTGCAACATTGTGGGGACTGTGTTCTGGTTTTTTACCATCACTGTGGGGACGTCTTGCCCTCGTGGGGACATTTTCCCGGTCCCCACGGAGATGAACCCCGTTTTGAGGGTCAAGATTAGGTTTAGGAGATTAAGTTCCAATAAGGTTTAGGTTAGGATTAGGACAAGGGTTAGGTTTAGGCAATCAGTTATGGATGTTAGGTTTAGGGTAAGGGGCTAGGGAATATATTATGTCAATGAAAACTGTGTGTGTGTGTATGTGTGTGTGTGGGGGGGGGGGGGTTGTCTTTTAGATGACAGCTTTACTCTGAACGCCTCTCTGTATGAGGCATGATAGCAGCTCGTAATACCCAAACCTGGACTCTTAGATCCTGGTCCTGCAGGTTTACATCTACATCTCCAGTCTGGACAGGAACTGGCTTTTGATCTGCAGCAGGAGGTTTGGCTGCTTCCACACAATTACACCAACGTCTGATCACTCTGCAGGAGGAGGAAGACCACGAGGAAGACCTGAGAGTGATTAAAGTCCCTGCAGGACGCCGGATGAAGCAGCCCCTGAACAGGCCGAACACCTCAGCATGCAGCAGAAAACACGTTTATCTGTGTTTGTTCTGGTCTTCTGGGAGGGGCTGGACTCACTGTCAGCTCCTTATCAGCTGCAGCACACGCAGATGCCGCAGGGACGGCCCAAAACCACAGCTACAGCCCCCAGAACATCGCAGCACTGACGAGATCTGGATACCACTCCTGGAAGACCACCACCTCACAACCATCTCACAGATTCTGGACCCTACCCACTCAGGACACTCATCAAATTTTAATCGTGATTTCAATTTTTGTGTCAAACAATCTCCAAACTCATATAATCAGGTTGAAACAATTATGATTATTATTACTATTTTTTTGTTTTGAAATTTTTCTCAGCACAATTTCTAAAAGTCACTCTGAGGTTATTCCAGGCAGTTTGCTGGGTAAAAATGTTAGATTTGGAATGTTCTAGCGTCGCACTAAAGCTCAACAAAGTTTATTTGGGATGATTTTTTTATATATATAAGTACATTTACTTTTTTACAAATATAGAGAAATTCAACAACAGCTGGACACATCGTTTATTTTGGATATATTTCGGTACAGCTGTGAGGTTCATATAGACGGTTTCTGAGCAACGTCACAGATCGAGGCACGCGCAGCCAGGAGGCAAGAAAAGCAAGAACAATGAGAGGACGCGTGCTCACATGCAAGACGCCACTTTAACGCAGATCAGGTCATGATGACGTGAAAGTGTCGGGAAATACAATGTTTGTGTCCTGGTATTTGTTCCGTTACATGCATGTAAACGGTTACCATGGTGATAACCGGACAGTTGGAGTGACCGTCTTCAGAAACCCTCTCATAACTTCTGCAGGTTCAGATCCATGATTTATTTAGTCTTTCATCATGGTCACCATGGTAACCTTGGTCACCATGTCAGATTAAACCACCGCGGTGGCAGAAATTATTCCCGTGTTGTAGTCGGGGAACTGGTACTGGAACAATACCAGTATCACGGCCGCGACCAGTCATTGACCAGTTCACGGCTGCATCCCAACACTGTAGCTGTGAACACTATACGCACTCAGAAACAGAGGTACCAGTTTGTACCTAAAAGGGTCCAAAGCTTGTTGCTGGGGGGGGTCCTTTCTGAAAGACATTTCTGTACCTTCATGGTCCATTTTTGTACCTTATCAAGCTGTATGAGTTAATAAAGTACAATTAAACCAATTAAAAATGATGAATAAAAGTCAATAAAATAGAGATTATGACAACAATCAAAGATGCTAATAATAAATGAATAATTATTATAGAAATATTAGGCCAAACACATATATAATTATACATATAATTATTACTATGATTATTATGAAAATCACAATATAATAACTATAATTATAATACTGTTTAGAAGTACTGCTATTTATAGTTATTGTACAAGCTACACACATTTTTCAACCAGGGTCCAGACCAGAGTCCAGACCAGGGTCTAGACCAGGGTCCAGACCAGAGTCCAGACCAGAGTCCAGACCAGGGTCCAGACCAGGGTCCAGACTAGAGTCCAGACCAGGGTCCAGACCAGAGTCCAGACCAGGGTCTAGACCAGGGTCCAGACTAGAGTCCAGACCAGGGTCCAGACCAGAGTCCAGACCAGAGTCCAGACCAGGGTCTAGACCAGAGTCCAGACCAGAGTCCAGACCAGAGTCCAGACCAGAGTCCAGCAGACTGTTGGGACCATTGGTTTGAACAAAGAGTTTAAACTAAAGTTTAAGCCGCTTTCTAAGTTTTTTAGGCAAATTTCAAATGAGGTCCAACACGAATAATATCCACGTTTTAACCAGAAAAATGCCGTTTCTGGTGATGACTTACTTACCAAGTTATTGTAATGATAATAGATATATAACAGCAACGATGAGTCGGTTTTTTTGATTCGTCATCAAAATACAGATTTATTCAATATAATTAAAAACACAACGATCTCTGTTTGTTTCGTCAGGTTACTTTACATTTTTATGAATGATATGAGTGTTTGGCCGTAGATGCAGTACAAACAGGCTTTTTGTTCCCTGGTTGCTTAGCAACTGCCAATGTTTGTAAACGGAAAACCATCAATTTGTAGCCTATATTTATTTTCAATGCTAAAAAGTTCAGACAGAAATGCTAAATGAATGCATCGAGCTAGAAAATGATCATTTGAAGAATTGTGATTTCAATATTGGACAAAATAATCGTGATAAAGATGTTTTCCATAATCGATCAGCTCTGCTCTTGGATTGGACGAAGTATTGACAAGTTTTTGTGGACTTTAAGGACCTTTTTGGTTCACTCGCTGGTGAACTCCATTAAAGTTGGTGGATAATGAACAATGAACCCCCCCACCCCCACCCCACCCCAGGTCTGGGAACCAGGTGTCAGTCTGGAACCATGTCTCAGACTGGGAACCAGGTCTGGGAACCAGGTCTCAGTCTGGGAACCAGGTCTTAGACTGGAACCAGGTCTGGGAACCAGGTCTTAGACTGGAACCAGGTCTGGGAACCAGGTCTTAGACTGGAACCAGGTCTCAGACTGGGAACCTGGTCTGGGAACCAGGTCTCAGACTGGGAACCAGGTCTCAGACTGGAACCTGGTCTGGGAACCAGGTCTCAGACTGGAAACCAGGTCTGGGAACCAGGTCTCAGACTGGGAACCTGGTCTGGGAACCAGGTCTCAGACTGGAACCAGGTCTTAGACTGGAACCAGGTCTCAGACTGAAACCAGGTCTCAGACTGGAACCAGGTCTGGGAACCAGGTCTTAGACTGGAACCAGGTCTCAGACTGGAACCAGGTCTCAGACTGGGAACCTGGTCTGGGAACCAGGTCTTAGACTGGAACCAGGTCTCAGACTGGAACCAGGTCTTAGGCTGGAACCAGGTCTCAGACTGGGAACCTGGTCTGGGAACCAGGTCTTAGACTGGAACCAGGTCTCAGACTGGAACCAGGTCTTAGACTGGAACCAGGTCTCAGACTGGAACCAGGTCTGGGAACCAGGTCTCAGTCTGGGAACCAGGTCTTAGACTGGAACCAGGTCTGGGAACCAGGTCTTAGACTGGAACCAGGTCTCAGACTGGGAACCGGGTCTGGGAACCAGGTCTCAGTCTGGGAACCAGGTCTAAGAACCAGGTCTCAGACTGGAACCAGGTCTCAGACTTGGAACTTGGTCTGGGAACCAGGTCTCAGACTGGGAACCTGGTCTGGGAACCAGGTCTCAGACTGGAACCTGGTCTGGGAACCAGGTCTCAGACTGGAAACCAGGTCTGGGAACCAGGTCTCAGACTGGGAACCTGGTCTGGGAACCAGGTCTCAGACTGGAACCAGGTCTTAGACTGGAACCAGGTCTCAGACTGAAACCAGGTCTAAGACTGGAACCAGGTCTGGGAACCAGGTCTTAGACTGGAACCAGGTCTCAGACTGGTAACCTGGTCTGGGAACCAGGTCTTAGACTGGAACCAGGTCTCAGACTGGAACCAGGTCTCAGACTGGAACCAGGTCTTAGGCTGGAACCAGGTCTCAGACTGGAACCAGGTCTCAGACTGGGAACCTGGTCTGGGAACCAGGTCTTAGACTGGAACCAGGTCTCAGACTGGAACCAGGTCTTAGACTGGAACCAGGTCTCAGACTGGAACCAGGTCTCAGACTGGAACCAGGTCTTAGGCTGGAACCAGGTCTCAGACTGGGAACCTGGTCTGGGAACCAGGTCTTAGACTGGAACCAGGTCTCAGACTGGAACCAGGTCTTAGACTGGAACCAGGTCTCAGACTGGAACCTGGTCTGGGAACCAGGTCTTAGACTGGAACCAGTCTCAGACTGGAACAGGTCTTAGGCTGGAACCAGGTCTCAGACTGGGACCTGGTCTGGGAACCAGGTCTTAGACTGGAACCAGGTTCAGACTGGAACCTGGTCTGGGAACCAGGTCTTAGACTGGAACCAGGTCTAGACTGGAACAGGTTGGGACCAGGTCTGGAACCTGGTCTTAGACTGGAACCAGGTCTTAGACTGGAACCAGGTCTCAGACTGGAACCAGGTCTGGGAACCTGGTCTGGGAACCAGGTCTTAGACTGGAACCAGGTCTCAGACTGGGAACCAGGTCTTAGACTGGAACCAGGTCTGGGAACCTGGTCTGGGAACCAGGTCTCAGACTGAAAACCAGGTCTGGGAACCAGGTCTTAGACTGGAACCTGGTCTGGGAACCAGGTCTTAGACTGGAACCAGGTCTCAGACTGGAACCAGGTCTCAGACTAGAACCAGGTCTGGGAACCAGGTCTTAGACTAGAACCAGGTCTAAGACTGGAACCAGGTCTCAGACTGAAACCAGGTCTCGTAACCAGGTCTGGGGGGGGGGTCTAAAAGTTGGAGGACCGAACTTGGTTCCTCTGATCTAAACGATCTTAGCAGCAGTTTAATGATGATGATGATGATAATGATGATGATGATGATGATGATGGTCTGTTAAACTGCAGTTGGAGAAATCCTCCGTAAATGTGCAGAAACTTCCCTCCTGTGACGTCACTGTTACACCAACCAGCCGTTTAGCGCGCACTTCTGCCGCGCAGCAAGTTTGCGCTCCTCCATCAGCAGCTCACCAACTCCAGCTGGGAACTTTGTGGCGCACCTGAGCGGCAGATTAGAGAGCGGGAAACCTTCTTACCTCCAGCTCCGCGAACCGCGTCCAGATCCTCCTCTTCCTCCTCTTCCTCGTCCCACCGCTTCACGCGCAGCGCCTCTCCTCACACATAAACCCGCACCCGGAGCGGAGCGGGACCGGATCCGTCTGCGTGCGGCGGTCTGAGCGCGTTTACAGCTTCTGCCGCGGTGCTGCCGGCGCGCGCGAGAGCCTTCACCGCCGTCAGCTGATCGCTTCAGCGCCCTCCTCCTCCTCCTCCTCCCCCTCCTCCCCCTCCTCCCCTCTGTAAGGAGCTTTTCCTCCACCTGATCCCGCATCATCCGCCAAACACCAGCTGGACCTCGCGCCCTCTAGGACCCGGTCTAGACCACATGAACCAGGACGGACTACATTTACCAGAACCACCGGGTCCACAAAGAAGAAACGGAACACTCCTGCTGGAGATGAAGAGATAGAACGCAGGAGGATGGCGTTTTCCTGACAGATGGATGGAGATGAATAAATAAATAAACAGATAAATAAATAAATAAATAAACTGATTGACCTTCTATGTGCAGCTTGGATCAGATCAACGGTCGATAAAAATGAAACGTTGCCTTAAACTGGAATCTAATGGCTTTAGTCCGGGTTGCAGGACCTTGGATCCAGGACTATGATGGGGTCTCGGTCCAGAACTGCAGGCTTTGGCCAGAACCTGCTGGATGCTGCTCCAGCTTCTGAGCAGAGGTTTTCTGTGGAAGTGTGTGTGCGTGTGTGTGTGTGTGTGTGTGGGGGGGGGGGGGTCCTGATGGTTGTTGATGCTCTAATTTCAACTCAATTCAGCTTTATTTATATGGCGTCCATTCATGACATCATCACCTCAAGATGCTTCACAGACAGAAAAGTTCAGCTCAGATTCATAATTGCCGAGTTAACAAAATCTGGAGTCGACCCGGTCCAAGGAAACCAGCATGGATGGGATCTGGACTTGACCCGGTCCAAGGAAACCAGCATGGATGAAATCTGGACTTGACCTGGTCCAAGGAAACCAGCATGGATGGGATCTGGACTTGACCCGGTCCAAGGAAACCAGCATGGATGGGATCTGGACTTGACCCGGTCCAAGGAAACCAGCATGGATGGGATCTGGACTTGACCCGGTCCAAGGAAACCAGCATGGATGGGATCTGGACTTGACCCGGTCCAAGGGAACCAGCATGGATGGGATTTGGGCTTGACCCGGTCCAAGGGAACCAGCATGGATGGGATCTGGACTTGACCCGGTCCAAGGAAACCAGCATGGATGGGATCTTGACTTGACCCGGTCCAAGGAAACCAGCATGGATGGAGTCTGGACTCGACCCGGTCCAAGGAAACCAGCATGGATGGAGTCTGGACTTGACCCGGTCCAAGGAAACCAGCATGGATGGAGTCTGGACTTGACCCGGTCCAAGGAAACCAGCATGGATGGAGTCTGGACTTAGTAGATTTTTAGAGCATAAACAGGAGAACATCGTACTTCCATGAAGTGCACATATGCACGTTCACGAAGCCGCGGCAGACGAGATCGTGCGTTCTCTTTTTCTTTCTTTCTTTGTCTTAAATCAATATCAACCCCTCTTGAACCCTCTTGTGTTTGTCCCGGTTTATCTGCAGCTCTGTCGCTTTTAGCACAATGTAAGCAGCGAATTTCTTCTTCTACGCTTGTATTATCGGCAGAGTAGGCTCTGAACACCGAGGCTTCCCTAGTTTCGTGAACATACATTTGCGTGCTTTGTGAAAGTAAGATGTACTACTGTACTGACAAGTTTTTGTGGACTTTTATGGACCTTTTTGGCTCGGACCCCGGTGAACTCCATGATATGAAAGTTGGGGGGAAACGAGAAGCCTTCCTGATCACCGGCTGCATGTGAGATATTAAAAAAGTGCTGCAGAGTCTTTCTCACCATGAGGGGAAGTGGAAGATAAAGTTACATCATTCTGTGGGTGGACTGTCCCTTTAAATTAACTAACAGGAGGAGGACGTGACTTATTTCTTCTTCTCTTTTCCACAACACAGGCTGATTTAGACGTTTTGGAACACTTGTTCATGTCTGGACTCAGAAATATGGACTCAAAATCCCATTTAGATGTTTTATCCATCACAGTTGTTGCTCTGGCCCCCCTTTGTGAAGAGGGGGACCACCACCCCAGTCTGCCAGTCCAGAGGCACTGTCCCCCATGTCCATGTGATCAGGGCCGGCTCTGACCACTTTGGTGCCCCAGGCGAGGTTATAGTTTGGTGCCCCCCTGTCCTGGCATCCGTGATTCCTGATCAGGGGTGTCCAATTTCTGGTCCTCGAGGGTCACAATCTTGCAGTTTTTCTATGCGTGCTGGCTCCAACACACCTGACTCCAATCACCAAGAACTTCATAGGCTGTTGGATCCATTTAGTATCAGTCAGGTGTGTTGAAGCAGGGAAAAAGTGACAGCGGCCCTCAAAGACCCCCTCTGGACCCCCCTGTTCTAGATGAACAGAGCAGGATGAGCTGCATGTGTGTGATGTGAACATTGTTGCAGAGTTGTGATTCTCTGGTAGGATTACATCCACATGTGTCTGGATTTGGTCTCACTGAAACACGACTGCTGCTGTAATAATGACTAATAATAATAATAATAATAATAATAATGACTAAAGTCAGCGGCTGCTGATGGGAGCTGGACTCAGACAACATCCACAGTTACACCTGCATCCAGTCTGAGTCCTTCTTTCATGTCATAGATATGGTATAGATCAGTGGTTCTCAAACTGGGGGGGCTCAGGGCTCTGTCAGGGGGGGCCCAGCCAGGCCTAGTTTTTGTACTTCTAACAAAAATGGGCATATTCTTTAAAGTACTATTCAATTCAACTTTCAATTCAACTTTATTTGTATAGCGTCCATTCATGACAGTGTCACCTCAGGGCGCTTAAACAGACAGAAAAATTCAGGTCAGATTCATAACAGCCTAGTTAAGGAAACCAACAGATTGGAAAGAATCTTGACTTGACCCGGTCCAATCCCCCATCCTGAGCAAGCACGGAGGGGTGGCGACAGTGGGAAGGAAAACACCCTTTTAACAGGGAGGAAAAACCTCCGGCAGAACCCGGCTCAGGTAGGGCGGCCATCTGCCTCCACCGGCTGGGGGGGAGAGAGAGAGGGAGGGACAGAGAGAGAGAGAGAGAGAGAGAGAGAGAGAGAGAGAGAGACCTGCTGAGAGAGGAGAACACAGTTAATGATGCAATACTGTCACAGGTTTCTACATGGAGACGCAGGGATGAGGGGAGAGGAAGAGCCCAGTGCATCATGGGAGAGGAAGAGCCCAGTGCATCATGGGAGAGGAAGAGCCCAGTGCATCATGGACGTCCCGCAGCAGTCTAAACCTATAGCAGCTTAACTAAGGGATGCTAACCATCCATAACGGTGCGGCTTTTCTCTGCATGATTGAGCTCCACCAACACGATCCAGAACCTCATGTACGTTAAAAACCGATGCGACGGGTCCTTATCAGGGCCAAGACACGCAAACCAAGCAGTTGTTGAGCTGCAGGGGCGGCCAGAGATTCCCCTACGGGGGGGCCAAGGGTTATGAAAGGATAACTTTTGTTTCTTTCACCCTGGACCTTATTTCAGGAATTTCTACGTGCATTTCCTCATCAGCAACATTTCTGCATCACTCTGACTCGTTTGGACGTAACTGTATTCAGATCAGTCGTAGATCCGCGTATATCCACATACGGCAGTGAAGGAGGCAGAATGAACGGCCTCTATATGAGACATTATCTGCAGCAAACTCCCTTCATTTCACCAACACACTGTAAAAACTCAGATCTTACCACGTAGATTTTTCTCATTTCTACTCAAAATATCTCATCACACTTAAAATAAGACAAAATGACAAAGAGAAACATTTCACTGAGATATGGGAACTTCTTTTAAGACAAATGCATGATTTCAAGAAATATAAGAAAATTTCACTTGTTCCATTGGCAGAATTGTTTTGTTTATTAAAAGCTATATATATATATATATATATATATATATATATGAAATGAAATGAAAATGAAATGAAAAATACTTTATTCATCCCCGAAGGGAAATTCAGTATTGTAAAAGCTCACTTTTATATATATATATATATATATTTTTTTTATTTATATATATATATATATATATTTTTTTTAATGTATATATATATATATATATATATATTTACTTTATATGAGTGGACAAGATTTTTGCATGTAATCAGCAGTTCAGTGAGCATGTGTGTGTGTGTGTGTGTGTGGGGGGGGGGGGGGGGGGGGGGTAGCTGAGGACACCTCTGCTGGTTCAGATCTTTAGAAACTTGTTTATGTGACGAAGCTGAGGGATCAAAATGATTAAGTTCATACAGTTATTTCACATGCAAAGACATCCCATAATACTCTCCAGTATGGTGGCTTAGGGGCAATAGAGAGCATCCAGCAAGATGACGAAGAACAGTGTTTCCAGATCCTGGTCCTCCAGGACCCCTGGCCTGCAGGTTTTTGAGGTTTCCAGACTTTAACACACCTGACTCACATGAACAAGCAGTTCAGTTAATCTGGATCAGGTGTGAAGGAGCTGGACAGAACTAGAACCTGCAGAGGAACGTGCAAAGGAACCTGCAGAGGAACGTGCAGAGGAACGTACAAAGGAACGTGCAGAGGAACGTGCAGAGCAACGTTCAGAAGAACGTGCAGAGGAACGTGCAGAGGAGCGTTCAGAGGAACCTGCAGAGGAATGTGCAGAGGAACATTCAGTGGAACATGCAGAGGAGCCTGCTAAGGAATGTTCAGAAGAACGTGCAGAGGAACATGCAAAGGAACGTGCAGAGGAAAGTTCAGAGGAACATGCAGCGGAACGTGCAGAGGAACGTTCAGAGGAACGTGCAAAGGAACGTGAAGAAGAATGTTCAAAGGATCCTGCAGAGGAACGTTCAGAGGAACATGCAGATGAACATTCAAAGGAACATGCAGAGGAACCTGCAGAAGAATGTTCAGAAAACGTGCAGAGGAACTTTTAGAGGAACCTGCTGAGGAACGTGCAGAGGAACATGCAGAGGAACGTGAAGAGGAATGTTTAGAGGAACCTGCAGAGGAACGTTCAAAGGAACCTGCAGAGGAATAAGCAAAGGAATGTGCAGAGGATAGTTCAGAGGAACATGCAGAGGTATTTTCAGAGGAACCTGCAGAGGAAAGTGCAAAGGAACGTGCAGAGGAATGTTCAGAGGAACATGCTAAGGAACGTGCAGAGGAACGTACAGAGGAATGTTCAGAGGAACGTGCAAAGTAACCTGCAGGGGAACGTTCAGAGGAACATGCAGAGGAACATGCAGAGGAACCTGCAGAGGAACGTGCAGAGGAATGTTCAGAGGAACATGCTGAGGAACGTGCAAAGGAACGTTCAGAAGAACGTGCAGAGGAACGTGCAGAGGAACGTTCAGAAGAACGTGCAGAGGAAGGTGCAAAGGAACGTTCAGAAGAACGTGCAGAGGAACGTGCAAAGGAACGTGCAGAGGAACGTTCAGACGAAGATGCTGAGGAACGTGCAGAGGAATGTTCAGAGGCACATGCAGAGGAACGTGCAGAGGATCTGCAAAGGAACATGCAGAGGAATGTTCAGAAGAACTTTCAGAGGATAGTTCAGAGGAACCTGCTGAGGACTGTGCAGAGGAACGTTCAGAGGAATCTGCAGAGGAACGTGCAGAGGAATGTTCAGAACAATGTGCAGAAGAATGTTCAAAGGAACCTGCTGAGGAACATGCAGAGGAACATGCAGAGGAACGTGAAGAGAAATGTTCAGAGGAACCTGCAGTGGAACGTTCAGAGGAACATGAAGAGGAATGTTCAGAGGGGGGCAAGACGAAAAACTGTGATCCAAAGGCAAGGTTTAAAAAAAGGACTGGATTGCTGTGGAAGGGACTCAGACAATCTGGAAGAGGACGAGAAGAGGAGGCTGAGATAGCCGCAGAACCAGGTGAGCAGAGTGGGGGGAATTAGCTCAGCCAATCAGGAGGCAGAGCTCCCGACACACCATGACAACAAGGTTGAAAACAGATCTGAAGATTTTCCTCCACTTTCATTATTTGTTTTTCTTTAACCAATCAGAGGACTGTTGCATGTCAATGACAATGGGGGGCAGGTTTGGGTGCGCAGGGAGGCAGGTATTGCGGGGGGGCAGGTGTGGTGGTGGTATGTTGGAGCGGTGGATGAGTGGGGGGTGATGGCAGAGGTGGGAGTGTGTCTGTCAGGGACGTGGTGGGGATATGGGCCTGTGGGTGTGGAGGGGGGTATGGGGACCACTGAGGCAGATGTGTGGATGGATGAGGGGGTGTTGGCAGGGGTAGGGGTTCGTGTGGTGTGGGGGCGGTCCTGCGCCCTGTGTGAAGGTGTTTTTTTATTTGCATGCAGGAAGGTTGATGGATGAATGTGTCAGGATGGGTGTGCGGGGGCTGGTGGTGTCACGTGTCTCTTGGGAGATTCATGGGGCCTGGGGATGGTGGGCCTGTGGGCTCTGGCTCTTCCGCTGCCCCTGCTCCCGTCCCTGTCCCCCCCTCCTTGGTGTTGGGTGGACAGGTGCCTTTGGGGGCCAGTGCTGACCCCTTAGCTGCAGATGCCGACTGCCTGGCTGTGGGGGTGGCCGTGCCTGAGGGGACTCCTCCTCAGGCACAGAGAAGTCTCTTCCTCCGGTCGGGGTTATTGATCAGGAAGCACGGAAACAAGGGTGAGGTGGGTGTGTGAGAGTAAAGAAATGAGAGCGTGAACGGGGAAATTCATGAGCTGTAGGAGGGATGGAGGTGTGTGAGTGGAGTGAGTGAATGTTGGAGAGTGACAGGAGGGAGGAGCGTGCAGGAGGGGAGGGGTGTTTGGAAGTAGGAGGTTGTGAAGAGAGGGTGTTGGGGTGCGTATGGAGGAAGAAGCAAGCAGGGGGAGTGAGGTGTGTGTGTGTGGGGGGGAGCTCAGGTGTGTGTGGGAGGGAGATGTGTGCAGGGGGAACATGTGAGCATATGAGGGGGTAGAGGGAGGCGTGTGCATGTGTGTCGGGGTGGAGCGACGTGGGGACGTGTGTGAGGGGGTGGAGGAAAGAGGGTGTGTGTTTGTCAGGGTGAAAGGAGGGGAGGGTGGGTGTGTGTGAGTGTGGTGGTGGTCCAGGTCTGAATCTCCTGGAAGTGAGAACCTGGATTAGGGACTGTGGTGGTCCAGGTCAGAATCTCCTGGAAGTGAGAACCTGGATTAGGGACCGTGGTGGTCCAGGTCTGAATCTCTTGGAAGTGAGAACCTGGATCAGGGACTGTGGGGGTCCAGGTCTGGATCAGGGACTGTGGTGGTCCAGGTCTGAATCTCTTGGAAGTGAGAACCTGGATCAGGGACTGTGGGGGTCCAGGTCTGGATCAGGGACTGTGGTGGTCCAGGTCTGAATCTCCTGGAAGTGAGAACCTGGATCAGGGACTGTGGTGGTCCAGGTCTGGATCAGGGACTGTGGTGGTCCAGGTCTGAATCTCCTGGAAGTGAGAACCTGGATCAGGGACTGTGGGGGTCCAGGTCTGGATCAGGTCTACCATAACCAGCGTATGTCAGCAGCAGCTGGTCTGTTCAGGCTCTGCTGGTTTGGTTTCCTGGCTGCTGTTTAACCAGAACAGCGTGACTGCTGGGGGGGGGGGGGCATGGCAGGAATTAGCCGGAGTGCATCCTCCTCTGAATGATTCATGGAGCAGACCCGGATCCGGAGCCGGCTCCACCACAGAGGCAGCCAGGCGCGCTGATGTGGGGGGGCTGGGATGCTGTTCCCTGTTAACTTGTGTCACACATCAGCCGCCTGGATGGATGTCAGCTGACATGGACTCCACTCACACAGAAAACAGCAGATTAACTCTGAAAATACACGAGCGGGTGAAGGAAACGCTCCACTGAAAGGCTGAGCAGCAGTCATCTTCATCATCTGGGTTTCTGCTGTTAGCCAGAGAAGAACGGGGAGTTCATTTCTGTTAAACATCAAGCCAGGAAGCAGAGACGGGAGCACACAGCCCTGCTGAAGCTGACTGATTAACCAGCGTTACCAGGCCTCTACTGGATGTCTCTGGTTAGACCAATTCATTACCGATCTCTTCTTACTGGCTGAGCTTCTAAAAGGTCTGAAGAGTCAAAACTGAAAGTCAGCACACAACAGAGAGAACAGCACGACTCCATGGCACCATCATCTGATTTACATAATCCGTGTCTGACTGGTTTGGTAGACACACTTTAATCAGAGCACCTTCATCATCTACGCTCCAGGAAAGCCTCAATAGTCTGGAGGTGGGACCTGAAAGAAGCAGAGTTGTCCACTGTTGTGAATGATCATGCCCGAAAAGATCAGCAGCATCCAGCCATGCAGACTAGGGGTGTAACAATCCATCCATACATTGATACAGATTAATGGCATAGATCAGGGGTCGGCAACCCAAAATGTTCAAAGAGCCATATTGGACCAAAAAAACGAAAAACGAATCTGTCTGGAGCCGCAAAAATGTAAAAGTCTTAAATAAGCCGGTCGGCAACCTGTTTCAGCCAAACAGCCTTTTAGACCCGTTTCCTACAATAAAGAAAACACTGGAGCATCAACTGACTTTTAACATTGATAATTAAATAAAACTTTAACGTTAAATGTGTTGTATTTAACATAAAAACGAGAAAACGAAATCGCATTTCTGCATCCAGCAAAAAAAAACATTTTAAACTAAAAAAAAGAAAAGACGTCGGATTGAAGGTCACTTTTTTTTTTTAAAAATCTATTTTAGTTGTTGTATTTATGTAGGACGGAAAAAGACGCAGCTTTAATAATCTACCAGCAGCAAACCAAACACGCTGTCCTGTCTGTGCCGTCATCATTTTACTGACGCGTGCAGTAAGCTACCCGAAAAATGAAATTACTGTTTCACAAAATATGAACATAGCTACGCAAAATAATCTGGTCAGCAGTGAAAACAAATGAATCTGCCCATGCAGCGCTGAACATGCTCAGTGCATCAGACACTTTTCTTCTCTATCGTCGGCCTACCTGCTGGAGAAGTGATCAAAGCGCAGCATGACAGGGTCGGAGTGGACAAATAAGCTTCAGCTCGTTTATTATTCACTTTAAATGCCAGAACTGCAGCAACAGCGCAACAGAGACGCTCCGCTCTGAGGCGTTCGTGGGATAGTGCGCCAGGAGGAAAGTTCAGCGCTCCGCGGCACGTCCACACTCAGTGATATTCTTTGTTTGTAATTAATTTTGTTTTTAATGTTTAATTCCGTGATAGCGGATTCAATAGGGCTGTATCATGCTATGCTGCACAATAGCGGCACGTGAGCATGAAGTGCAGTTATTAACACTGATTGGCTGCGTAAAGGTTTGTGAGACGCATCATAGCATGCTGGACAGTTACTCGCTGTTTTACTGCAGTTACCTGCGTGTTGCACCTGACACTCAATGGGCTGCTTTGCAAAATGGTAAAATCTAAATTATATCTTTATTTTAATAGTTGAGTTGGATTTTATTTCACGTGCTGCATTTGCAGTGCTCGGAGAACTCGGGAAAATGCGCAACTGTACATGAATCCCTCAGAGGGATCATCATAATCCTCAAATTTAGAATAAGATAAGAAACTTTATTGTCTCTCATGGGGACATTTGTCTTGGTCTTTTAGAATCGCATTATTAAAGTGAACCAACCAAAATACAATACACTTTAGTAGAATAGTCATTAATTCATTTTCCAATGCAGGGAGCCGCAACAGAGGAACTAAAGAGCCGCATGCGGCTCCGGAGCCGCGGGTTGCCGACCCCTGGCATAGATCAATCCAAAAACCAGAAATGCGGGAAGGGCATATCGATAGCATGGAGACAATACCAATACCAGTTTTAGGCAATTAAATTATGTGCAGATCATTTCTGTCACATGATGGTGGTAGCCTATCAGATTCTAGCTTCTGTATCACATGATGGTGGTAGCCTATCAGATTCTAGCTTTTGTATCACATGATGGTGGTAGCCTATCAGATTCTAGCTTCTGTATCACATGATGGTGGTAGCCTATCAGATTCTAGCTTCTGTATCACATGATGGTGGTAGCCTATCAGATTCTAGCTTCTGTATCACATGATAATGGTAGCCTATCAGATTCTAGCTTCTGTATCACATGATGGTGGTAGCCTATCAGATTCTAGCTTCTGTGTCACATGATGGTGGTAGCCTATCAGATTCTAGCTTCTGTATCGCATGATGGTGGTAGCCTATCAGATTCTAGCTTCTGTATCACATGATGGTGGTAGCCTATCAGATTCTAGCTTCTGTATCACATGATGGTGGTAGCCTATCAGATTCTAGCTTCTGTATCACATGATGGTGGTAGCCTATCAGATTCTAGCTTCTCTATCACATGATGGTGGTAGCCTATCAGATTCTAGCTTCTGTATGGCATGATGGTGGTAGCCTATCAGATTCTAGCTTCTGTATGGCATGATGGTGGTAGCCTATCAGATTCTAGCTTCTGTATTGCATGATGGTGGTAGCCTATCAGATTCTAGCTTCTGTATGGCATGATGGTGGTAGCCTATCAGATTCTAGCTTCTGTATGGCATGATGGTGGTAGCCTATCAGATTCTAGCTTCTGTATTGCATGATGGTGGTAGCCTATCAGATTCTAGCTACTGTATGGCATGATGGTGGTAGCCTATCAGATGTCATGATATTGCTGCTCTTGTTCGTGATGATGAGGATGTTTTGGCGTCTTTCAGATTGTTGAACATTATGTTTTGATAATTTATTTATCTTTTTATTTTTAACATTAACATTTTCCACTGAATAAATGTAAATAATCTGAAGCTGTACTGAAGTTTGTAGAGAATTGAAAAGATATTTTAATCTTATTTTTGTTTAATTTACTCATCAGTATCATTTATTATTGTTTAAAAAGCATTTTTTCCAGTCCTTCTGTTCCTTAAGGTTAACTTATATCTAATATTACCTTATACTGTATATATATTATATCTATTACAGCATTCGTCAGAATTTCTGGCGACCTTGTGGCTTCTGATTCTGGCCTACTTTTCTTCCCCGTTCTTCTGGCCTTTCAGCAGCTCTGACACTGTCTCCCATGCTGCTCTCCTCAGTCGACCATCATCCATCGGTGTCAACCTCACCACTCCTGCCTGGTTCACTTCATAAAACTCAAATATTACAGATCATCTCTTTCCCCGTTTCTGCTGGTGTGCCCCAAGGTTCTGTCCTAGAGCCCCTCCTGTTTATCATCTACATCCTCCCTCTCGGCTACATCCTCCATTGCAAAAATTTGTAGAATAGAATAGAATAGAATAGAATAGAATAGAATAGAATAGAATAGAATAGAATAGAATAGCCTTTATTGTCATTGTACAGGGTACAACAAAATTAGAGTGCAACTCCCTTGGTGCATTATAAAAAGTAAGCATAAAAATAGTCTTAGCATAAAAGAGACGAAATATATACAATATCCACACAATAGCAGCATAAGTCAGTGCAGATGCAAATAGTAGTCTTAGTACGAGTTAAAAACACTGAAACTGAGAAGAATCAGATGATATTTAACTGAACTAATCTGCCAGTGGGGGAAGATAATTATACCTGCTACGATTTCTTGAAATAAGAAAACATATGGAGACTCTAGACAGAGCGAAATATCGTTCAAGAAGTTGTAAAACTCTCATTTCAGGTCCCTCATTTAGTGAAATCCCTCAAAACTAGTCTGGGAATGCTTCTTTTCAGGGTCTCTTTCTGATTTTAAAAGACAACATTGTAAAAGAAGGAGATTTTTCTTAATTTCAGAATTGCTAAAGAGCCTTTTTGAAAGACAGTGCCCCATACCAAAGGACCAGCACCCTGTGAAACCTGCCAACCACCACGTACCTGAATGGAAGTGGTTGAAGGCTTTTATTTTGCCAAGGGCCAGATTAATTAGGATGAGACGGGAGTTAAGCCTTCAATCTTCTGGCAACTGGATCAACTGCTCTACCACCTAAAATGGTGTCAGACTGTTTGACTGCACCTCTGTGCTTGTAGCTCTTGGTTAGTTTCTATTGTTTTAAGATCTTTAAAACAAAACACGATTAATAATCTTACCTATTCTGCTCTAGTCAAGTATATTTTTTTCAAATGAAGACTAAGACAGATATTGCTGAATATAGGACCGTGACACTTGGTTAGATGGACTCTTTTAGCAGTGCCCACTAAAGATAAAAAACAAAAAGAGATCAGAGTCCACTGCTATGCGGATGACACCCAGCTCTACCTCTCTACTCCAGCATCTGCCTCACGGGCTCGACACACAGGACGCGACAAATGACGGTGACAAGCAAAGCCCATCACAACCAGGTGAAACTCGACACATGGGACGCCACAAACGACGGCAACGTCAGACAAGTGTCAAGGATGAAGGTCATAAGATTTTGCTTGAATTGACTGAAATGTCGCCGTTTGCTCACCAAAAACAGAAAAACAACCCAGTCCAACCTGACACCAACTAGTTCTCATGCAGCTGCCTTGTTATGTCCATCTCTGTAATCACTACATGAACGATGATGCAGCAGCCGAGGGGACGGTAGAGATGCTGCAATCATCCGGTCCTTCATACTGGAACTGCAGGGTGCAGTTTCTTAGTCAGGCCTTCCAGACTGACTGCAGAGCCGCAACAACGGTTCAACATTCCTCAACTTTCCTTTGTGGCGTTGCACGTGTACGTGAACAAGTGCACGCCCGTCATTCTCCGCCACCCTCCGTCTCCGAGAAATCCATTCTTAGTTCTCATCCAACTTTCTAAAACCCAGGCTTCCTACGTGTCCTGGAAAACCTGGAAAATGATTGAACATTTTTCCAGTCATTGAGGACACATGGAAAATGAGTAAAAGAAAAAGAGTAAAATGTCCTCGAAAAGCTTGAGTTGTCCTGGAAAATGATTTTTCCTCTCTCTGCCACTCCGTCACCACTCCATCACCGCTTTGTTGCAGTTTCCTTGGTGTTTCGTTACCGTTTTGTCACCACTCCGTCCCCTATCCGTCGTCGCTTCATCTGCGCTGCGTCGCAGTTTTGTCACACTTCGTTGCCGCTTCGTTGCCATTTTATTGCGGTTTCGTCACCACTTCGTTGCAGTATCATTGCTGTTTCGTCACCACGCCGTCGCCGCTCTGTCGCTGCTCTGTCACCACTTCGTCCCCGCTTCATCTCCACTCCATCCCAGTTTTATCGCCGTTTCGTTGCCGCTCCGTTGCCGCTCCGTTGCCGCTCCGTTGCAGTATCATTGCTGTTTCGTCACCACGCCGTCCCCGCTTTGTCACCACTCCGTCCCCGCTCCATTGTTACTCTGTCGTCGCTCCGTCGCCGCTCTGTCACCACTTCGTCCCTACTTCATCTCCACAACTCAGAGTGCTTTACATGCAACATTAAAAGCATCACAGTGGGTGGAGAAAATGAAAACACAATCTAGAATAGAAAACAAGAACATTAACAGAGGCCGTGCAGATGTGGACTCCCAGCTGAGACCAGGTGGGTCTTAGGCCTGGATGTAGATAAACTGTCTGGGTTCCAGATATTTGGAGCATAAAAGCTGAACGCAGCTTCTCCAGGTCTGGTTCTGGTTCTTGAACTGATAAAAGACCAGATCCAGATGACCTGAGGGGTTTGGTGGGTTCATGATGGTCCTTCATCTTCTCCTCATCCTCATTCTGAGAAAGACTCTGGAACACTTTTTAATATCTCAAATGCAGCCGGAGATCCGGGGGGGTTCATTATCCACCAACTTTCATATAATGGAGTTCACCGGCGACTGAACCAAAAAGTCCATAAAAGTCCGCAAAAACTTGTCAATATTCCTCCAAACTGCTCGTCCAATGTAATCCAAGTGTCCTGAGTGGGTAGCGTCCAGAATTT
Source organism: Atherinomorus stipes (assembly GCA_023101725.1). Lineage (NCBI taxonomy): Eukaryota > Metazoa > Chordata > Actinopteri > Atheriniformes > Atherinidae > Atherinomorus > Atherinomorus stipes. The sequence goes on from JALJCO010013696.1 coordinate 151,105, forward strand.
ACTGGAAACCATCATTTAGTAGATTTTTATAACCTAAATAGTAGAACATATACAGTTGTGTGAAAAAGTGTTTGCCTCCTTCCTGATTTCTTATTTCTTTGCATGTTTGTCACACATACATGTTTCACATCATCAAACAAATCTGAATATTAGACAGAGATAACAAGTCCCCAAGACTTTTGGGAAAATACTCTGTGGACTGACGAGACAAAAGTGGAACTTTCTGGAAGGTGTAGGTCCCATTACATCTGCCGTAAAAGTAACACGGCATTTCAGAAAAGGAACATCATAGCAACAGTAAAATATGGTGGTGGTAGTGTGATGGTCTGGGGCTGTTTTGCTGCTTCAGGACCTGGAAGACTTGCTGTGGTAAATGGAACCATGAATTCTGCTTCTACCAAAAAATCCTGAAGGAGAACGTCCGGCCATCTGTTGGTGACCTCAAGCTGAAGCGCACTTGGGTTCTGCAGCAGAACAATGATCCAGAACACACCATCAAGTCCACCTCTGAATGGCTTAAGAACAACAAAATGAAGACTTTGGAGTGGCCTAGTCAAAGCCCCCACCTGAATCCCATTGAGATGCTGTGGCATGACCTTAAAAAGGCGGTTCATGCTGGAAAAGCCTCCAATGTGGCTGAATTACAACAATTCTGCAAAGATGAGTGGAACAAAATTCCTCCACAGCGCTGCAGAAGACTCACTGCCAGTTATCACAAACGCTTGATGCAGTTGTTGCTGCTAAGGTGGAACAACCAGTTAGTAGGTTTGGTGCTCCAGAGTCTTGCTCAGCATGAGGGTGAGGAGAAGATGAAGGACCATCATTCTGTAGGTGCACTATTCCTTTAATGGAAACGCAGTGGGGGGGGGATCAGGGCAGGGAAGCTGCAGCAGAGCGGCTCTCTGTATGACCGTGCAAATGGGTGGAGCATGATGTGACAGTCGCTCTGCAGCAGATTTGATGTAATCCTCCTCAGATTAGACGGAGAGTCAGCAGAGGCCTTTTGTCTAAATCACAACCAACACCCGTGTTTCTCTAACCTTCCAGCAGGTGTCATCCTGCAGCATATGCTGCCGCCTCCAGCCCGCTGATGCTTGACATCTGCCACAGCCAGAGAAAATCCAGCAGGACGGATGGGGGGGAGGGGGGTGATTTACTTCCAGGGTTATTTAACACACGTCTCCAACATGCCTCCATCACAGCAGCAGCTGCAGGTTCATGATTATTTAACGGTCAGGAAGGCCGAGGAGACGCTGCAGGACAACGTGATGTGTAGTGATGTGTCACGCTCAGAGGAGCCGGTTCCCAGTTTTTTAGGAGATCACAGGACTTTGTTGTGACTGGCCACTACGGAGGCCACGCGGCCAATCAGATGTGAGCATATAGGTTTGTACAAACATATGAAAACAGAAAGAAAGACTACGTTCCATTGCAAATGAAGACAGGAGTTAGTGGTGACGAGCGTGTGTGAGTGCATTGTGTTGTCTTGTATTATAGCCATGTGACACCTGAAAGTTAAATTTAGTTGTTTTATTGTATTGTGTATCTTTTCTTCACCTGCCGAGGTACTGCTGATGCTAATGAGCTTGCTAATGATAATCCAACATGTTTACCTCTGTTGCTACATATGTTTATTAATACTGTTCCTATCAAATAAACAAAAAGTTGAAAAGATAGAATAAATGCACAGAATTTTAAGGCTTCTCATAAAAATACTGAATGAAAAAAAGTTTTTAACACACAAACCATTAACCATTTATTGCAAAATTAAGGTAAAATACAGGGCTGCAAATATCTTAAATTAAGAGCCAGCTCTCTGAAAAGAGCCAAACTTCCCACTACGAGTGAGGTGGGAAGAAAAAGTTCCTCCTTTTTCTGCCAGAAGTGGTGCAGTAACAGTGCACTATTACTGCACTATCACTGGCTGAACGTTTTGTCCCGTGAATACGTGATCATGCACGGTGTCCAAACTTGGCGTGTGGAAACATCCTTGTTCCGGGCGTTCATTTATGCTCTGAAATCGTTTCTCCTGGGCACACAGGTGTTTCTCTGTGCGATTGAATTAGCAGACAAGTCGCTGATAAGTGGCTGGCAGTCGGCAGAAAGGGGAACTTTTCCATGCCCGCATCTGTAGAGAGAAACATTTCATTGAGATAAAGGAACTTGCATTAAGACAAATGCATCTTATTTCAAGAAATCTGACGAGAAAATTTCACTTGTTCCATTGGCAGAATTTTTTTGCTTATTACAAGAAAAAAAAAAAAATCTTTTTTTACTTATTTCAAGAGTGGCCAAGATTTTTTTGCGTGTAATAAGCAGTTCAGTGTGTAAGTCGTTTGTGTTGCAAACAAATGACTTCACTATGACGACCTCACCCACTCTGAAAACCAGAGCTGAAGGGGCCGTCCACACGGCGCCGAGTTACAGCATAACCGCCAAAAACTTTAAGAAATCTGCCCCATCATCCTCACGAAACCAGGGATCAGCCTCCTGGAACCGGTCATGTCTGAAACCGGCTTCGAAGGTGGAAAGGTTTGAAACCTCAACCAGTTTGTGATTCATGGGAACGGCGTAGTCACGCAAGGAGGGGGGGTCAGATACGACATCAGTGTGACAACGCGCATTGGTCCCGTTCATAAAAACAATAAAGTTAATTGAAAAACCATTCACAACAGCAATGGTGTGGGTGAGCAACTGTTTTCAACTGTTCAGAAAACTTTAGCGTTTGCCTCGTAAATCCTCGGCCATCTTTACCTTTCTGCTCTTCCTTTGTTGATTTCCAGCAACACGCGGTGAGTCTTTATCTGCGCATGCGCTGTGTCTTGTTCCTGGTTTGGAGTGTCACACTTAAGTCATCATAGCGCCACCCACAGCCTTGTATGAAGTACTACAGCGGTTTCATGGGGATGGTGAAACCTTTCCCTGGATTTCTGCTATCGGTTTCACACCTGAACCAGCTTGAGCTCTGTGTGGACTAGACAGAGGACGCTTCAGTTGTAATGTGAACAAACTAAAAGGGGGTAGTGTGGTGTCGTCCCAATGAGGGCTAAGTAGGTGCTGGTGTGAAAGGGGCATTAGAAATTGGTTGGGGCAGTTCTGGGTGGAGCATTCATGGATGAATTTGAAAACTGTGAGTTAAATGGAAGTGATACCCTGTGAGGGACTATGGTAAAACAGCAATGGCAGAAAACCATCATGTAGCTCCCCAGCGGCTACACCATCATGCAGCTCCCCAGTATCTACAGCCATCATGTAGCTCCCCAGCAGCTGCAGCCATCATGCAGCTCCCCAGCAGCTACAGCCATCATGTAGCTCCCCCGTGGCTGCAGCCATCATGCAGCTCCCCAGCAGCTACAGCCATCATGCAGCTCCCCAGCAGCTACAGCCATCATGCAGCTCCCCAGCAGCTACAGCCATCATGCAGCTCCCCAGCAGCTACAGCCATCATGTAGCTCCCCAGTGGGTGCAGCCATCATGTAGCTCCCCAGCAGCTACAGCCATCTTGCAGCTCCCCAGCAGCTACAGCCATCATGCAGCTCCCCAGTGGGTGCAGCCATCATGTAGCTCCCCAGCAGCTACAGCCATCATGCAGCTCCCCAGCAGCTACAGCCATCATGTAGCTCCCCAGCAGCTACAGCCATCATGCAGCTCCCCAGCAGCTACAGCCATCATGCAGCTCCCCAGTGGGTGCAGCCATCATGCAGCCCCCCAGCAGCCATCGTGTAGCTTCCAAGTGGCTACATCCATCATGTGGCTCCCCAGTGGGTGCAGCCATCATGTAGCTCCCCAGTGGGTGCAGCCATCATGTAGCTCCCCAGTGGGTGCAGCCATCATGTAGCTCCCCCGTGGCTACATTCATCATGTGGCTCCCCAGCGACTGCAGCCATCATGTAGCTCCCCCGTGGCTACAGCCATCATGTAGCTCCCCCGTGGCTGCAGCCATCATGTAACTCCCCAGTGGCTACATTCATCATGTGGCTCCCCAGCGACTGCAGCCATCATGCAGCTCCCAAGCAGCTGCAGCCATAATGCAGCTTTCCAACACCTGCAGTGCTTATGCAGAAAAATGAAATAGTTTCTGGGTATACAGGACGTCAGTAGTCATGTTTAGATTGAGACTTTTCCCCCTTTTGGATTGAAATTATTCCGAAATAATTTATCAGGGCAGCTGTTTCCATGGGAACAAATCTATTCCTATCTGGTATGTACATGCCCCAACATCAAGGGAAAATGGTTCTGTCTGACAAGCGCAGAAACATGATTACATCATGTTATTTGTCAAAGTTGGAGGTGTAAAAACTGGCAGTCACGGTTGTTGTGGTGTCTGCAGGACTTTAATCCAGCAGCAGCTGAGCCTTATGCGCTCCTACTTCAAACAACCAAGAGAAAAAGGTGTAGAGACAGAGTTTCAATTAAAAACGAGCTTTCTGTCGCTGTCCAGGAAATTTTGTTGTTCACCGCCATCTGTCAAAGTGAGGAAACATCTCACACTGCACTTTTACGTGTAGTCAGCACACGCTCTGTAAGGACGCAACCTCACAGTTTACTGATACATCATTTACATGACACCATGATCGGTTTGGGAAAAGAAATATCCTACCTCTGAAACCAAAAGAAATCCTTTTGATTGGCACTTTTTATTCTGAATGAGGTATTTAGATGAATCATTTTCATTCTCAACTTTTAAACTGAATGCCATCGGTGTATTGGGCTCCATGTAAACATGGCCAGTGTCATGGCCATGTTTTCTACAGAAGAAAAATAAAAACCATTAAAGCCGCAAGCGGCGATGAAGGCCCTTGCGCCTCTCGATTTTAAATGGGAGGGTAGCCAAAATTTGGTGAGACTTTAAGCATGTTCAGGCCCCCAAAAATGCACTTCTTTTGACAGGAGAATAATAATAATAATAATCCGGAAAAAACGCTTGCATTTCAATAGGCCTTCGCACCGCCTTCGGTGCTCGGGCCTAATTAAACAAAAACAAAACAGATCATCACTGCAATGCATTATATATACTGTATGTATCATTTCTCCCGGAGATTCTCACATATATCTTGCTGTAAACCCCGACTGAAATTGAACTATTTTTAGGGTAAACGTCATTAGAATGGTTACATTATTGTTCAGGCAGGTTCTTGGTAGAGCCTGTGCGTTGTTATAGCCTTCTTACCTGCCCCGTAAAGAGTTTTAATATGTATGTCTCACATTTGGACAGAATAAAGTCCTGATAAAAAGTTAGACATGCAAATGGAATATTATTACTCCCCTGGCTAATGGCATCCCAGAACAGTTTAAGAATGGGAAAATGGTTAATACTGGATCTGGCAGGAGAAGAAGGGAGCGAATGAACAGACGAGAGAGGGAGAGTGAAGAGAGAGAGAGAAAAAGAAACATAGATATAAAAGATCAACTTGACAACCGGCTGCTACACTGGAAAGAGACGGAGACAAGAATCTGAAAACATAACTGTCGCTGTTGCTGATTAAACCTGCAGGACGAGACAGTGACTGAGTAACCACGTCTGTTAGGGAATGAAAGAGTGTCCAAAATGTAACGAAAGAGTGGTCGTAACTCTGGAAACTCCACTTAAGTTTCATTCTGGTTTAGGTAGAACTAGTTTTACTGATGTAAAAATACACTGAGAAGCTGAACCTTTAGTCGCCATCAGCATCAGAAGGTCAGCTGAGGGGTCGGCAACCCGCGATTCCGGAGCTGCATGCAGGTCCTTCGTCCCTCTGACGCGGCTCCCTGGCATTTGAAAATAATTAAAGTTGTACTTCCATGGTGATTTCATTAATATTTCTGTGTTCTCCATTATTATTGAATGCATTCTGCATCGTTTCTGTTTTAAAAAACCTTCTGGTATCTTTGTATCCAGCTGTATTTGTATACTAGAAGAGAGGCTTGTGGTCCAACGGCAGCTTTTCCGGGTCCTTCTCATGAATTTCCGTCTGATTGGCTGCCTCCCATCAGTGTATGAAGGAAGCTCCGCCCTCCGCTCTTATTTTGTTACAGACAGGAAATAGAGCCGACAAACAAGTTTGTTCCGCCATGCTAACAAACAGTTAGCTAATTAGCTTCTCAACTCTGAAGCTACAGTCGTGCTGTCTTTACTTCTAGTGTGTAGTGGAGGGTTACCTGCCTTCCAATGGACAGATAGAAACCCCACGTGGGATACGCTATTTGCAATGTGACGTAGAAGTGCGAGGCTGTTCCCGATTCGCTCTTTTCTTCGTATTGTTTCTCTGATGAGAAAGCACAGCCGACTGGTGGGAACGCAACGCTAGCAAGTCAGCATGTGTAAGTAAACAAGGGGAAACCCTCCGTATTTCAGAAGGAGCTAGTTAAACGGGTTTTCAGTGGAAGGCCTTTAATGATTATTTAAGTAAAATGTATTTCTGGTTGACCAGAATAGAGTTGGTCCGTATTTTTGTCTGGGTGGGCCAGAGTGGAGGAGATGATGTGGAACTGCTGTCGGCATTGAAATAGTCACGTATTTGCAGGGTGGAACTGAGCGGAGTGCACGCGCGTCATGTGGAATCTGGGGGTAAAGCCCCTGCTCCTCCACATCCAGAGAAACCAGACAAGGGGCAGGCATCTGAGGAAGCCTCCTGGATGCCTCCCTGGGGAGGTTTTCCAGGCACATTACGCACATTCGTACAGACAGGTTCTAAGATCAGTTCCTATATCTCTGCGTCTGGAGTTTGGTTATCAGAACTACCTTCCCCATCAGTCTGTGTTCGCACATAAGGGAGGACCTCGATAGGAACCATGTTTGATGCAATTTATGCCCCAGCAGATCTGTTACAAAACTGAGGTTTCTCATCTCTTTTATTCAGAGCTATTATAAATCACATTTGTATCACATTACGGAACAGCCCCCCCATTGGAAAGCTGCCCTACTAATGTCTTGTTTACCTTTTGTTGAAGTACGCCCGGGCACTTTAGTGGACGGACCAGGGTTCGTCCACTAAAGTGGTGCAGATTGTACCGACACAATTCACAACTGTATTTGGCTTTTCCATCTCTTTTAGTCAAAGCTATTATAAAAGCTAACTTACCAGCTTTCCCTCCATTTCCCCTGTTTACCTTTTGTTCAAGTGCGCGGAACTACAGGCGAATCAGAGGCGAAGCACTGCGAATAGTAGCAAAGGCAGCGCACAGCATCCCCAACTTCTGTAACAGGGTTGCCACCGGATGCTGCATGCGTGCTGCCTTTGCTACTATCCGTGGTTCTTCCCTGTGATTGGCCGGTACTTCTGCAGCATACAGTTCCCCTATTGAACGCCGCCTAGTCAGTCCTTTGATGTGAAATCGGCTTCTCGTTTGTACTCGATCAGAATGTGCGGTTCACGAAATGTAATTGTAAAAAATCTTGATTTAATTAGTTCACTTTCACTAAGTGATGCTAGTTGGAACCACCAGATTACAGCAACTATGCTAAGCTAAGCTAAAGTCAGTGCTGCCAGATTCAGAGAATGACTGAGTCGGTTAGAAAACACTTCTGCCCACTTGTCCAACTCAGGGGACTGTGGGGGAGGATAAATTTCACCCAGAGGTGGCATATGCCTTTAATGGAAAACAGATCCTCTGAAAGAGGGGAGGGCCGTTAGGACCTGGACCAGTGATGACCATTTTAATCTGAGTCAGGTGTGCTGGAGCAGGGACATGCCTAAAGTCTGCAGGACTCTGGTGGACCAGTGCTGCCCAAGCCTGGTCTACAAGGATGGTCTGATCAGAACCAGTCTAAAATTCTGAGCTGCTTCAGGCCTGGTCAAGACCTGGTTCTGGTTCTGGACTGGTTCTCCTCACTGGTGAGATGAATTTTAAATGTCTGCACTTCTTCTGAACGAGCGTCTCCAGTAGTTCTTGGAATGAAACGCAGCATGTTTTCATGATGACATGGTGGACGGGGGCCGTGGTTGGGAGGAAAGGTGAGGCGGGCAATAAAACGCACTGAAGATGTTGACATCAGTGTGACAGACAGACTGACACCAGTATAATTACATTTACATGAAGACGTCAGATGACTCATCCTGTCAGCTAACAGCGGGAAGTGTGTGCTGAACTCATTCTGTCACATCTGCTGTGTGTCGCTCCAGCATTAAACTTCAATCTTGTTCGGCCTGAATAAAACATTCCCCTCTCGTTTCCACGGCCATCTGCTGCTGCCACGCTGGAGACGAACTCGTCACAGCACATGAAAATATTCTGTGTCGGCCTGTTTCTGAGGTCAAAGAAGCGTCCACACTTCGTTTATCCCTCACAAGATGAGAGGTAACCCTAACCTGATCCTTATTTCCTGAAATCGTCTTCCTACTGAATAAAGCGAGTCGGAACAAACACTGGGCCTCATTCATCTACAGTGGGGGAAATAAGTATTTGACCCCTTGCTGATTTTACAGGTTTGCCCACTTACAAAGGCCATTAAACCCTAAATAAGTCTTGGGGTGGTTTTATTAGGAGGTTTTAGTCTGTTGGGACCATAGAACACCAGAAAAGACACTCCACACATTCAGAAAAGGGATTTTTGCATAATACGTCCCTTAAGAACAAATTTGAGATGATGGGTGAGCAGATATACAGTTGGGCAAATAAATATTTGATCCCTTGCTGATTTTACAGGTTTGCCCGCTTACAAAGAATGCAGCAATCTATCATTTTAATTGAATGTACATTGCGAGACAGAATCCCAAAGAAAACTACTGAAAATCACATCATACGAATTTATAAAAATGGAAAACCATCTGATAAGGAAAAATAAGTATTTGGCCCCCTACCAAATAGCCAGTATTCTGGCTCCTACAAACAAGTTAATCTTTCTTTTCAAACACACCCCCAATGCTACCCAAATATCTACATCAAATACACCTGCTTACCTTCGTTACCTGCATAAAAGACACCTGTCCACACCCAAATAACCAGCATCCAACATCTCCACCATGGGAAAGACCAAAGAGCTTTCTGCGGACATCGGGGACAAGATTATTGACCTGCAAAAGGCTGGGATGGGCTACAAGAGAATTGGAAAGCAACTTGGAGGGAAAAGATCAGCTGTCGGTGCAGTCATCAGGAAATGGAAGAAGCACCACACCACCCCCAACCTCCCTCGGTCTAGGCGTCCACACAAGATCTCGCCTTGTGAAGTGTCCCTGATCATGCAAACAGTAAGGAATCCTCCCAAAACCACAAAGGGGGGACCGATGAATCGGCTGAAGGCAGCTGGGACCACCGTTGGAAACACACGATGCCGTCATGGACTGAAATCCTGCAGCACACGCGAGGTCCCTCTGCTCAAGAAAAAACATGTCCAGGCCCGTTTGACGTTTGCCACTGACCATATGGATGACTCAGAAGAGGCCTGGAAGAAAGTGATGTGGTCAGATGAGACCAAAATGGAAATTTTTGGGCTCAACTCAACTCGCAATATTTGGAGGGCAAAGAACACCGAGTACAACCCAAAGAACAGCATCCCCACTGGCAAACATGGTGGTGGCAACATCATGTTTTGGGGGTGCCTTTTAGCCAAGGAGACGGGACACCTCCATCGTATTGAGGGAAGGATGGACAGGACCTTGTACCGTGGAATTCTGGACCATCAATGAGAGAGCTGAAGATGGGTCAAGGATGGGTGTTTCAGCATGACAACGACCCAACGGACACTGCCAAAGACACAGAAGAGTGGCTGAAGAAGAAGCACATGAAGTTCTGGAGGGGCGGAGACAGTCTCAAGATCTGAATCCAATTGAAAATCTTTGGAGGGAGCTTAAAATTTGAGTTGCTAAGCGACAGCCTGGGAACCTCAATGATTTGGAGGCTGTCTGCAGGGAGGAGTGGGCCAACATCCCTGCAGACATGTGCACAAACCTAGTCAGAAACTATGAAAAAAAAAAAACAGTGTGCTGGCCAATAATGGCTTTTCTACAAAATATTAAAATGCTGTTTGTCAAGGGGGTCAAATACTTGTTTTTCTTCATCAGATGGTTATCCATTTTTATAAATTCACATGATGTGATTTTCAGGAGTTTTCTTTGGGATTCTGTCTCCCACTGTTAGAATGTGCATTCGATTAAAATGATAGATTGCTGCATTCTTTGTAAGCGGGCAACCCTGTAAAATCAGCAAGGGGTCAAATATTTATTTGCTCAACTGTATATCTGCCCACCCATCATCTTAAATTTGTTCTTAAGGGACGTTTTATGCAAAAATCACTTTTCTAAATGTGTGGGGGAGTGTCTTTTCTGGTGTTCTATGGTCCCAACAGACTAAAACCTCCTCATAAAACCACCCCAAGACTTATTTAGGGTTTAATGACCTCTATACACAACTCCTCCTGAACATCAGCAGCTCCTCTTTCTCCTCTCTTTCATTACTGGACAAACTGATTAATCCAGGTGTGTCTGCAGTACGCTGATGGGGCTTCTCTCCTTGGTGGGGGCTGGTTTCAGGTGTTAGGAACAGGATGTGAACCACGGGGGGGGCTGGAGGAGCTATAGCTTCCCTTTATTAAAACATGAGCTCCCCTAGAAACATGATTTGTGAGATTAGGGGGGAGCTCTATAATACTGAAATAAAGCATGTTGATCTCTCTATGATTATGATAGTATGATTATTATGACCACTGAAACGTGGCAGCACTGCAAGTTAAACTTTTCCTACGTTACATAAGGCATAATGCCCGACAAGATGTCCATTGACTTTGCGGAGGCAACTTTCCCCCACTTCGTGTCAGATGGTTCACACCTCCAGGTCATCCATTAATTGCTGATAGGACACCTTAAAGGGCATACTATGGTCATTTAAGTGACAAACAGGCAAAATAATAAGAAATCAGGAAGGGGGAAACACTTTTTCACACAACTGTACATGTTTCAGATCATCAAACAAATTTAAATATCAGACAAAGATAACACAAGTAAACACAAAATGCAGTTTTTAAATGAAGGTTTTTATCAGTAAGGGGTAAAAATCCAAACCTCCATGTCCCTGTGTGAAAAAGTGATCTTCCCCTAAACCTAATAACTGGTTGTTCCACTTTAGCAGCAACAACTGCAATCAAGCGTTTGTGATAACTGGCAGTGAGTCTTCTACAGCGCTGTGGAGGAATTTTGTTCCACTCATCTTTGCAGAATTGTTGTAATTCAGCCACATTGGAGGCTTTTCCAGCATGAACCGCCTTTTTAAGGTCATGCCACAGCATCTCAATGGGATTCAGGTGGGGACTTTGACTAGGCCACTCCAAAGTCTTCATGTTGTTGTTCTTAAGCCATTCAGAGGTGGACTTGCTGGTGTGTTTTGGATCATTGTTCTGCTGCAGAACCCAAGTGCGCTTCAGCTTGAGGTCACCAACAGATGGCCGGACATTCTCCTTCAGGATTTTTTGGTAGAAGCAGAATTCATGGTTCCATTTACCACAGCAAGTCTTCCAGGTCCTGAAGCAGCTAAACAGCCCCAGACCATCACACTACCACCACCATATTTTACTGTTGCTATGATGTTCCTTTTCTGAAATGCCGTGTTACTTTTACGCCAGATGTAATGGGACCTCCACCTTCCAGAAAGTTCCACTTTTGTCTCGTCAGTCCACAGAGTATTTTCCCAAAAGTCTTGGGGATCATCAAGATGCTTTCTGGCTAAACTGAGACGAGCCTTTATGTTCTTTTTGCTCAGCAGCGGTTTTGGTCTTGGAACTCTGCCATGCAGCCATTTTTGCCCCCCAGTCTCTTTCTGATGGGGGAGTCGTGAACACTGACCTTCATTGAGGCAAGTGAGGCCTGCAGTTCTTGGATGTTGTTCTGGGGTCTTTTGTGACCTCTTGGATGAGTCGTCGCTGTGCTCTTGGGGTCATTTTGGTCGGCCGGCCCCTCCTGGGAAGGTTCACCACTGTTGTGGATAATGGTTCTGACTGTGGTTCTCTGGAGTCCCAAAGCTTTAGAAATGGCTTTGGAACCTTTTCCAGACTGATAGATCTCAATGAGTTTGTTTCTCATCTGTTCCTGAATTTCTTTGGATGGCAGCATGATGTCTAGCTTTGGAGGATCTTTTGGTCTACTTCACTTTGTCAGGCAGGTCCTATTTAAGGGATTTCTGATGGAGAACAGGTGTGGCAGTAATCAGGCCTGGATGTGGATAGAGAAACTGAACTTAGCTTTCCAAAGATGATAAACCACAGTTCATTTATGTTTAACAGGGGGGGCAATCACTTTTTCACACAGGACCATGGAGGTTTGGATTTCTTCCCCCTTACTAATAAAAATCTTCATTTAAAAACTGCATTTTGTGTTAACTTGTGTTATCTTTGTCTCATATTTAAATTTGGTGATCTGAAACATTTAAGTGTGACAAACATGCAAAAAATAAGAAATCAGTTGCAGTTATGGAAATGCAGTTAAAACTTAAATCAGGTCCATGCAGTGAACCTCATTCCTGGCCCATCATAAGTGCTGCGTGTCCCTTCATGGATGTAAGATGGCAGGTTACATGCATATCATCCTGTATTTAACCCAGAACCTGCCGGAGCACCATTGAGGACCGGTCTAGCTCTACGTTCAGAAGTCTGGATACTCACAGTTGATCTGGAACCAGAAACTCAGAACTGGTCCAGACTGGAACCCGTTAGTCAAACCTGCAGAACTTGAAATCTGCTTTGATCCAGACTGGGAAACCCAAACACAGGAAAATATTCACTGGAACTTTCTCATCCGGGTCCTGAGGTGACAGCAGTGACGTCATGTGCTCCAGACGTCCTGCATACGTCAGGAATAATGATGAGAACATCACTCTGCACGTCTGAGTGTAGCTCCCATGAAGAGAGACTGAGGGACGGATCTATCAAAGGATTGTGTGTGCAAAAACCTGCGTTATCTCACTGCACATGCAAAAATAATTACAAACTGATCTGTTAACAGCTAAAAGGCTTCCGTTGTTCAAACGTGCTAAATAGCGTCTCTAATCCATTTAGTACTTTTGCTCCAATGAATATGCAATATGGGGTGTTTACACGCAATTGTGGGTGTGATGGGAGTAGAAAATGTAAATATATTCATTTAGCACTTGCAAAGAGATTTATCAGCCATGAGACGCATGGTCTTGCTGGTTTTTATCTATATTTTAGTTTGTCTGAAAAGCAGGAGCAAGCTGGCTTCAGCTCTCATTCAGTCATCAATCTGATTCAAATTCATTTTTCATGAGCAGTGAGGGCCACGTATTTAGTTCTGATTGTTGAATGCAATAAAACGAACACAGCAAACGCCGTTATGCAACACGGTGGAAAATATTCTGGACAGATTAAACGGAACATTTGCAGCCGTTGCAGCTGAATAAGAACTAAAACTGCACTGATTTTGTCCTTTTAGTTCCCCTTTTTGCCAACGTCACATTGGCAAATGTGGGGGCGGGGGTGGTCCCCCCCGGCCCAATCGCTGACCACCCCCACGCCTAAACAAAAAAAAAAATTCAAAAAATAACTGGGAGGCGCTCAAGCAGTTACAGAGACACCCCCCCCCCCCCCCCCCCCCCCCCCCCCCCAAGACCCCCGCCACTGTTCCTCAGTATAACCCAGTGGGAAACGCACTCCTCCTGCATGCAGGTGGATCCGTGATCCAGACAGGAACCGGGTCAGAATCAGTCCAGTTCTGCGGCAGCCCGGGTCCATGCAGGTGGATCCGTGATCCAGACAGGAACCGGGTCAGAATCAGTCCAGTTCTGCGGCAGCCCGGGTCCATGCAGGTGGATCCGTGATCCAGACAGGAACCGGGTCAGAATCAGTCCAGTTCTGCGGCAGCCCGGGTCCATGCAGGTGGATCCGTGATCCAGACAGGAACCGGGTCAGGATCCAGGATCCGGGCCCGGCCTGCGTGGCTGTCAGCTTTATTCCCTGCAGCGTGATGATGTCATCATGGATTATGATGGCCGGTAATCCTGACTGCAGATGAAGTCGGGGTCTCCTGATCCAGATGAACGTTCCTGAACGATGCCGGATCGTCCCGGCTGACCTGAAAGCTGCTTTGCTGGAAGACGGAGCCGATGCAAACAGCAGCACGCTTATGCAACACGCAGAACAATCTTTCATTTCCATCCGCTGGATGAGAGGATGCAGCTGCCATGGCGGGATCAGACGTGAAGAGCGGAGCTTCAGAACCGCCACCTCCTCCAGGACTCCTGCACCGCACCAAGACCTCCTCCAGGACTCCTGCACCGCACCAAGACCTCCTCCAGGACTCCTGCACCACACCAAGACCTCCTCCGGAACTCCTGCACCGCACGAAGACCTCCTCCAGGACTCCTGCACCACACCAAGACCTCCTCCGGGACTCCTGCACCACACCAAGACCTCCTCCAGGACTCCTGCACCACACCAAGACCTCCTCCGGAACTCCTGCACCGCACCAAGACCTCCTCCAGGACTCCTGCACCACACCAAGACCTCCTCCGGGACTCCTGCACCGCACCAAGACCTCCTCCAGGACTCCTGCACCACACCAAGACCTCCTCCGGAACTCCTGCACCGCACCAAGACCTCCTCCGGGACTCCTGCACCGCACCAAGACCTCCTCCAGGACTCCTGCACCGCACCAAGACCTCCTCAGATCCCTACACGCTTCTGCAGGACGCACGGACCCTCTTCAACCTCAGGATCCTCCACCAGAACCAGACCTGAGAGGACGTGGAGTTATTAACCCTTTCAAACCTGAGGTTCCCCAGCCGGGGACTGGAGAACAGCTCAAACAAAAATGGTCATTGTGGAAATCTTGGAAAGTATCTGCAATAATATCTATTAATCCTGCATTTAATCCCAAACTATAATCCTGCTCCACTTTATCAGGCTTTGACTTTGCAGACATCATGTTCGCATACTGTGATGATTTCATAGATGTTTGGAGCGTGCATCAGTAGGATTTTCATATTTAACCTTAAAGTATTTGTTTTTCATCCAGCCTGATGCTTTTTTCATGTCTGCTAAGTGCCCTCTACATTTATTTTCACCAGTATGACATGTACTGATGCTGTATTTGCACATATCACACATCTCTCCTCACCATGACTTCTAAAGTATAAAGATATAATTTCATTATTGGGCGGATGATTTTTAAGCAGATGTTTTGAAAAGGCACGGGATTGAAAGGGTTAAACCACCAAAGACACTTTAACCCTGATATTTG
The DNA here is from genome assembly GCA_023101725.1 of Atherinomorus stipes. Lineage (NCBI taxonomy): Eukaryota > Metazoa > Chordata > Actinopteri > Atheriniformes > Atherinidae > Atherinomorus > Atherinomorus stipes. Next base: position 166,266 of record JALJCO010013696.1, read on the forward strand.
GTTTGGGTCATTTTTTGGCCCGTTTTCAACTTTAGGTGTGTAAAAAGTGCCGTTTGCCTTAACGCTTATTTTAATACAACAAAGGACATTTTAATCATTTCAGTCAAATAAGGGCCAATTCCACTTCCTATCTTAACCCTCAGTCTTGTGCTCAAACTGAACGATTTTCACCGTCACAGACTTCAGACTGGAAGTCTTTAGTAAATCTCAGGAGTTTTACTGGAGTTGCAGCGCGCCCCCGCAGCCTCGGTTGTCAAGTTTGAGATGGTAATCTACGCTGATTTAAAGCAATCTTTTCCGAGTCTTGGACTTGTGACGATATCAAACATGTTTGATATCGTCACAAGTCGTAGTGACGCAACACCATCAACAACCAACAGCTGGATGAGCTCTGACAGCAGCAGAAACAGTCCGACCTCCAGAACCGTCAGTACTCAAGAGCACTAGCGTAGATCTATCCCTGACATGCTGCAAAAAGTATCCTCTCACCTGCCGTGACCCACATCTGAGCTTCAGTAACATCCATTCCTGATCCGTCGGGTTCAGGATGACGTTGGTCCACCTCTGCAGCTAGAACAGCTTCATCTTCTGGGAAGGTTCTCCACAAGGTTTAGGAGTGTTTCTGGGAATCTTTGACCATCTTCCAGAAGCACATTTGTGAGGTCATACTGATGTTGGACCAGAAGGCCTGGCTCTCAGTCTCCGCTCTGATTCATCCCAAAGGTGTTCTATGGGGTTGAGGTCAGGACTCTGTGCAGGCCAGTCCAGTTCCTCCACACCAGACTCTGCATCCAGGTCTTCATGGACCTGCTGTGAGTCTCACATGAAATAACATGAAAAGCCTGTAACTGTAAAAAGACAGGAAGTTTCCATTAAAGAAGACGCCATTTCATTTCACATAAAAAAGAATGTTAAAATACATTTTCAATGTATTTTCTGGTAAAAATTTCTTCTTAGCAAAAGAAAAATGTTTTAATTTCATGTATTTACACTAAAACGAGTATCTATGCTATAGTTGATAGTAAAGACATTGATCTAACTTAATTATTTTGGTTTGGGGATTATAATTATTATTATTTTAGTCAAATCAACTTATAAACTCCTCTCTCTCTCTCTCTCTAATCTTAAACATGTTTTTACTTTCACTCAAACTAAATGTATTAAGTTGTTTCAGCTTAGCATGAACAACAAAGGGTGCGGAGCTACTTTCAAAACGCAACATATCAGGACCACAAAGGCTCATGGGAAAAGCAAATTGAACAGAAATGACCCTCTTATGATTGTTATCCTGTAAATCTGAGTTAAGTGTTTACTGGCTTTGTTATGTTCACATTCAGACGGAGTTGCTGAGAAAGTCAGTTAAGTTTGGATGTTAAAGTTGCACCATGAGTGTGAAGGCCAGTGAAGGAGATAAACTCATCATCATATTAATTGTTTCTTGATGTCCAGAACAGAACCAACGTAATTTATTTGAAAGTTGTGTTGCTGATCCATCAGACTCTGGATTTACTCATGCTACAAACTCTACCTGTGTAAATTTGCACTAAAAACAAATATTAATGCAGCAGCGGCGGCTTCTGGACCAGCCAATGGTGACGTCGCTCCCTGAAGAGTTGACAACAGTGATATTAACAGTTCTTACCGCACGTCCAGGTGATTTTCTTGTTATTATACATCTTAACGTCCTTCATTAAACCTTAAAATGCCAAAATAAAACAAAGATTTCATGTAAAAGCAAAGTTATAAACTGTATTTTTATGAGAAAGTTTTCTCTGTAATTTAACGGTACTTTTCCGGTGCCCCAGCTGCCGTTATAATACCGTTTGTTTACATGTTTGTTTGTTTTTTTTACAGTGATAATTCTATGAAACCAGTATGTTTTCATCACCATGGAAACGATGTAGAAAGACAGGAAAACTCAAACATGTGATTAAAAACAGCACCAGCTGTTTGTCAGTAGAAAACTCAGCATCATCGGGCCCCTTTAAGGGGTAAAACTCCTCCCCAAAGGATTGGTGCCCCCTAACCGACCCCCAAAAAGTCCTGTAAACCAAGCCTGTGGTCCTGCCTTCATGTCCCAACATCAAACCCCCCCAGATCCGTCCAGCTGCTGGATCTTTGGGTAAAACCCCCTTACAGGCCGAGGGGGGGGGGGGCTCTGTGGACCCTGATCTGGGATAATTTCAGCTTCGGAGTGGCTGATGAGAGTGAATCAGGCAGGAAATGACACAGCTGCAGACTCCCTCCATCAATCAGACTGAAAACTAATCTGATTTTAAAGCTCCTTCAGCCGCCGACACCTTCCAGATTAAACCCGTTTTAATCTCCGGTTTCACCACGAGGCACTTCTCGCTCTCTCAGCCTGAAAACGGGAAGTGGAGCAACTACTCTTCTATTTTACTTCATGTTTAGAAATGCACCACTTCCTCTCCAAAAATTCACTATGTCACCATCGAGAGTCCAGTTCCTCCTGCTGGGGGGGATCACCTGGTTTTATTGTTAGAAGGAAGAAACGATCCACCAAGCACGACTGCTGCAGTGGAAACCTGCAGCAGCTGGTTTAGCTGCACTTTCATCGGTTTAAATGGAGCAAATGTTTGTGGGAAAATGTCCCTTCATGCAGCTTTCCAGCAGCTCTGTCCAACGTCTGACCTTTCTGATCCCACGCTGAACTTCATCACCACGGAGACGTGGTCGTCCTGCCGCGTCCTCTCCTCCACTTCTTCTTTCCTCTCTGTGAATCACTTCACAGCAGCGTGTCACACATCAGCACGATGGCTGCGTTCACCGTCACCACGGCCGAGTCTTCGAGGACGAGGTTGGACGAAGACGGACAGAGAAGGAGGAAGATGGGAGACAGGAGTCGGCATCAGAGTTTACTGGCTGAAGAGATCTCTAGAGAAGAGATGGTCTCTGATTGGCTGTCGTTAGAGGAGATCTCTAGAGAAGATACAGTCTCTGATTGACTGTCGTTAGAGGAGATCTCTAGAGAAGAGACGGTCTCTGATTGGCTGTCGTTAGAGGAGATCTCTAGAGAAGAGACGGTCTCTGATTGGCTGTCGTTAGAGGAGATCTCTAGAAAAGAGATAATCTTTGATTGGCTGTCGTTAGAGATCTCTAGAGAAGAGACGGTCTCTGATTGGCTGTCGTTAGAGGAGATCTCTAGAGAAGAGACGGTCTCTGATTGGCTGTCGTTTGAGGAGATCTCTAGAGAAGAGACGGTCTCTGATTGGCTGTCGTTAGAGGAGATCTCTCGAGAAGAGACGGTCTCTGATTGGCTGTCGTTAGAGGGGATCTCTAGAGAAGAGACGTCTCTGATTGGCTGTCGTTAGAGGAGATCTCTAGAGAAGAGACGGTCTCTGATTGGCTGTCGTTAGAGGAGATCTCTAGAGAAGAGACGGTCTCTGATTGGCTGTCGTTAGAGGAGATCTCTAGAGAAGAGACGGTCTCTGATTGGCTGTTGTTAGAGGAGATCTCTAGAGAAGAGACGGTCTCTGATTGGCTGTCGTTAGAGGGGATCTCTAGAGAAGAGACGGTCTCTGATTGGCTGTCGTTAGAGGAGATCTCTAGAGAAGAGACGGTCTCTGATTGGCTGTTGTTAGAGGGGATCTCTAGAGAAGAGACGGTCTCTGATTGGCTGTCGTTAGAGGAGATCTCTAGAGAAGAGACGGTCTGTGATTGGCTGTCGTTTGAGGAGATCTCTAGAGAAGAGATGGTCTCTGATTGGCTGTTGTTAGAGGAGATCTCTAGAGAAGAGACAGTCTCACACTCAACACCCAGGATGATTGGAGCCCCCGGACCACTCCCCAGGCATGTGCCAGCACCCGCCCTGATGCCCCTGCCCCACACACCCGACACCAGGGCGCCACCACCGCTACCACCCCAGTCAGGCTGGGGCGGAGTCAGGGTTCCCGGAAATGTAGAGCTGGGTGTCCCCCTGCAAAACAGTGGAACTGGATGTTCTATTTGCGGAAGATATTGCCAAGCGGGAGGAGGTAAATTATGAACAGTAGGGGCCCCAGGACAGAACCCTGGGGCACACCTGAGGTGACTAGGGAGGGAAGTGATGTGAAGGATTCGAGCTGGATGAACTGAGCACTGCCAGTGAGATAGGAGTGGAACCAGTGAAGGGGGGTGTGGGTGATGCTGAGAGAGGAGAATCTGCTGAAGAGGATGGAGTGAGAGATGGTGTCGAAGGCCGCAATCAGATCGAGGAGGATGAGGATGGAGATGAAACCAGAATCAGCTGCCATTAGAAGGTCATTGGTGATCTTGATGAGGGCCGTTTCAGTGCTGTGGCGGGGACGGAAACTGGCCCTTATACCCTATACCCCCAACACTCCCCACACACACATGCATCGACCTGCCCCGCCCTCCAACCTTACACCCCCACACTGCTCCCTCCACCCCATGCACATACACCCCCACCTCCCTATACCCCCAACACCCACATACACTCCCCCCACACACATGCACTGCCCCGCCCCGCCCTCCAACCTTACACCCCCCACACTGCTCCCTCCACCCCATGCACATACACCCCCACCTCCCTATACCCCCAATACCTACATGCACTCCCCCCCACACACACATGCACTGCCCCGCCCTTTCCTCCGACCTGACACACTCATGCCCTTCTTCCTCCACCCCCTCGCACACATCTCCACATCACTCCACCCCCAACACACAAGCATACGCCTCCCTCCCTCCTCTCTTTTCTCCAACCACTTACCCACATCTCCTCCCTCTCCCAGCCCATATTCCTCACTCCCACACACACCCTGAGCCTTACATGCACACACACACACACACACACACACTCCCCACTCCTCCCTACTTACTTCTTCCTCCATACACATCCTGGACCCCCCCCCCCCCCTTCTTACACATCTCCCCCCTCCCGCATGGTCCTCCCTCCTGTCATTCTCCAACATTCTCTCTCTCCAACACCAATCTTTCTACACCTGCATACACCACACCCACTGATACACACCTCGTCCCCCTTATAAATGTCCTCTTTCACACAATACATTTGCTCTCACACACCCACCTCACTCTTACCCTTACCTCCGTGCCTCCTGAGTGATCACCTGGAACGGAGAAGGAGCTGCAGGCTCCAAACCCCCGGCAGCCCCCCACCCACACACACAGATGCAGCAGAACAGGCATCCATCAAGTCAGCAGACCCCCCACAATGCAGCTAGCCATGGCCGTCATTAGGGGAGATCTGTAGAGAAGATGTTCTCTGATTGGCCATCGTTAGGGAAGATCTCAGAGTAGAGACGAGACGGTCCCTGATAGGCTGTCATTAGGGTAGAGCTCTAGAGAAGAGATGGTTCCTAATTGGCTGTCGTCAGGCCGTCTCAGAGAAGAGATGGAGACGGTCCCTGATTGGCTGTTGTTAGGGGAGTTCGGTAGTGGAGCTATAGAAAGAAGAAAACTTCCAGTAAAACCAGTTAAACCAGTCATTGACCTGGAAAAGTTGTGGTTCTGATAAGGACAGCAAGTGATTTCTAAGTCCAGACACCAGAATCGATCCATCTGACATGAAATACAACTTTTAAAAAAATACTTTTAAAGTATGTATTTAGAAATATACAACAGGGCCTTTCTCAGGATACAATATTATCATATTTATTTTCTTTTACTGTTCTCAGTTTCATTTCATTCTGGTGAAAAATGTATTTAAATTTAAAAGGTTAAATGAGGAAGTTATCTGGCAGTTATTTTAAGCTTTCATGCAGTATTTTCCTCCTCCACCCACGAACAATGCGCTCTTAGTTCAGGTTTTACTTTGTGTGACAGTGTGGGGGTCCTTTCGAAAAATATTTTTAACATTTTTTTGTGAGTAAAATATATTCTACAAAGATACAGTTGTACTTGAAAGTTTCCCTCCCATCGAACAAAAGGCTAAATTCACAATTGTTATTCAAATAACAAGAAACTGAAAAAAAAAAAGAAATGATAAAAAAATTTACTAAATTAAAATTTAGTAAAATAAAATGTTGATTTGGAATTTTTGTGTTAATAATAATTTTAAAAACACAAACACGTTACAGAAAACACCCGATTGCACTGATTGTCTCAAAGTGTTGCTTAATAACATTTTAGTTTAGGAACCCCATCATGCTTGTTTACTTGTTTTATTTTTTGTGTGCTTGTTTTAAATATTTCTGTTGAACCAGAATTCAAAATCAATGTCATGATTTTCATAGAATTTTTGTTTATTATTACTTTTGTCAATTCAACCTATTTCAATCAAAGTTTATTTGTACAGCACTTTCCAACAAGACATGAACTTGATCCAAGTGCTTTACATAAAACAACTCTACGGGTAAAATAGAAAATAATAATAATAACAAGGCCAAATCAGTAATAATAAAACACTACAGCCTGTCAGGAAAGCTCGGTGTTTCTCTGCCTTCAGGAGTCGCTGAAGTGGAAACAAGTTTCCCTCCAGAAACACAGCGAGAGCTCACTTCCTCTTTCACTGGAGGTATAAAAGCAGTGATGCTGCTCTTCCTCTCCTCCTTTACTTCCCGTCTCATCTACACATCTGTCATCATGGGCAACTTTGTGGCCAACGAGGGGCTCTCCGTCTTCGTCATGGTGAGTACCCACGGTGGTCTGGGTGTGGTGTGGGGGTGAGTATCTACGGTGGTCTGGTTGTGATGCTGGGTGTGATGTGGAGGCGAGTATCTCGGGGTTGGATGTGGTGTGGGGGCGAGTATCTCGGTGGTCTGGATGTGGTGTGGGGGCGAGTATCTACGGTGGTCTGGGTGTGATGCTGGGTGTGATGTGGAGGCGAGTATCTACGGTGGTCTGGGTGTGATGCTGGGTGTGATGTGGGGGCGAGTATCTATGGTCTTGCTAGCTGGGGGTGGTGGGGGCGAGTATCTACGGTGGTCTGGGTGTAATGCTGGGTGTGGTGTGAGAGCCAGTATCTACGGTGGTCTGGGTGTGATGCTGGGTGTGATGTGGGGGCGAGTATCTACGGTGGTCTGGGTGTGATGCTGGGTGTGATGTGGAGGCGAGTATCTATGGTCTTGCTAGCTGGGGTGTGGTGTGGGGGCGAGTATCTACGGTGGTCTGGGTGTGATGCTGGGTGTGGTGTGAGAGCGAGTATCTACGGTGGTCTGGGTGTGATGCTGGGTGTGATGTGGAGGCGAGTATCTACGGTGGTCTGGGTGTGATGCTGGGTGTGATGTGGAGGCGAGTATCTATGGGGACGTCATCAGGAGACACGGCATTGACTTTCACAGCTATGCTGATGACACCCAGCTTTCCATCGCCGTGTCTCCTGATGACCTGGAGCCAGTTAAAACCCTTTTAAACTGGATTTTAGATATAAAGTCATGGATGGCAGAGAACCCCTTACAGCTCAACCAGGACAAGACTGAAGTTTTAATCATCGGTCCTGAAGACAAGAGAGAGACCATTTTACCAAAATTACAGAGTTTTGATCCTTCTCAGTGTGTGAGAAACTTGTGTGTTTTTTTCGACTCCGAGTTGAATTTTATGAATTTTAGAGTGTAAGGCATGTCATATTAGCTGTTTTTATTACTCTTAAGTCCATATTTTAATACTTATCGTTCTTATGTGTTCTTATTGACATTCATTTGATTTAGTCTTTTAACATCAACTCCTGTGTTTTCCTCATGGGGGGCCTCCACACTGGGAGCTTTGCCTTTTGATCTATGGGGTTGTTGCCATTGGGGGGCCCTCTTGGTTGGGATGGCTGGGGGGTCCTGCCCTGCAATCCTATGGTTGTGGTGTGGGCCTCTGGGGGGGTCCCCCTGGTGGTGGCTTCTGAGACCAGGATGGCTCCCAGTGTGGACGGATCCCCAAGATATGGTTTCCTCACAGCAGCAACAAGAAGGTGATATTCATGAAGCTATAACAAATACTGAGGGAGGGTGCGTGTACGTATGTATGTGAGTGTGTGTGTGTGTGTGTGTGGGGGGGGGGGTAAACAATGTGTAATTGTTTGTCTAATTGTCATTTTATTGAAATATTGCTGATTTTAATATGTTAAGCACTTTGTGCTACTTTTGTATGAAAAGTGCTTTATGAATAAATTTCAATCATTCATTTATTCATGCGGAGGTCTGGGTGTGGTGTGGCGGCGAGTATTTGTGGTCTTGCTAGCTGGGGTGTGGTGTGGGGGCGAGTATCTATGGTCTTGCTAACTGGGGCATGGTGAGGGTGGGGATATCTATGGTCTTGTTAGCTGGGGTGTGGTGTGGGGGCGAGTATCTATGGTGGTCTGGGTGTGGTGTGGGGGGCGAGTATCTATGGTCTTGCTAGCTGGGGTGTGGTGTGGGGGCGAGTATCGATGGTGGTCTGGGTGTGGTGTGGGGGTGAGTATCTATGGTCTTGCTAGCTGGGGTGTGGTGTGGGGGCGAGTATCTACGGTGGTCTGGGTGTGGTGTGGGAGCGAGTATCTATGGTCTTGCTAGCTGGGGTGTGGTGTGGGGGCGAGTATCTCCGGTGGTCTGGGTGTGGTGTGGGGGCGAGTATCTACGGTGGTCTGGGTGTGGTGTGGGGGCGAGTATCTACGGTGGTCTGGGTGTGGTGTGGGAGCGAGTATCTGTTGTCTTGCTAGCTGGGGTGTGGTGTGGGGGCGAGTATCTCCAGTGGTCTGGGTGTGGTGTGGGGGGCGAGATTGGGGGGGGGGGGTGGGGGGCTATCTCCGGTGGTCTGGGTGTGGTGTGGGAGCGAGTATCTATGGTTTTGCTAGCTGGGGTGTGGTGTGGGGTGAGTATCTACGGTGGTCTGGGTGTGGTGTGGGGGCGAGTATCTACAGTGGTCTGGGTGTGGAGTGGGAGCGAGTATCTATGGTCTTGCCAGCTGGGGTGTGGTGTGGGGGCGACTATCTCCGGTGGTCTGGGAGTGGTGTGGGGGCGAGTATCTCCGGTGGTCTGGGTGTGGTGTGGGGGCGAGTATCTATGGTGGTCTGGGTGTGTTGTGGGGGCGAGTATCTTTGGTGGTCTGGGTGTGGTGTGGGGGCGAGTATCTACGATGGTCTTGGTGTGGTGTGGGAGCGAGTATCTCCGGTGGTCTGGGTGTGGTGTGGGGGCGAGTATCTACGGTGGTCTGGGTGTGGTGTGGGGGCGAGCATCTACGGTGGTCTGGGTGTGGTGTGGGGGCGAGTATCTCCGGTGGTCTGGGTGTGGTGTGGGGGCGAGTATCTCCGGTGGTCTGGGTGTGGTGTGGGGGCGAGCATCTACGGTGGTCTGGGTGTGGTGTGGGGGCGAGTATCTCCGGTGGTCTGGGTGTGGTGTGGGGGCGAGCATCTCCGGTGGTCTGGGTGTGGTGTGGGGGCGAGCATCTACGGTGGTCTGGATGTGGTGTGGGGGGCGAGCATCTGTGGTCTTGCTAGCTGGGGTGTGGTGTGGGGGCGAGTATCTCCGGTGGTCTGGGTGTGGTGTGGGGGCGAGCATCTACGGTGGTCTGGGTGTGGTGTGGGGGCGAGCATCTGTGGTCTTGCTAGCTGGGGTGTGGTGTGGGGGGCGAGTATCTCCGGTGGTCTGGGTGTGGTGTGGGGGCGAGCATCTACGGTGGTCTGGGTGTGGTGTGGGGGCGAGTATCTCCGGTGGTCTGGGTGTGGTGTGGGGGCGAGCATCTACGGTGGTCTGGGTGTGGTTTGGGGGCGAGGTTCTGATCTGTGCTCTGCTTCCAGCTGGTGTGGCTCGCCATCAACGCCTTCCTGTTCGTCCACTTCTACATGGCCTTCCTGGTGGAGCGCTGGTTCTACACCAGAGTCCTGCTTGGGGTGAGTCCAGCACAGTGGGAGCGGTGCGTCGCCGTGGTAACAGCATAATAAGCACACACACACTTGATGTTCCTGTTTTATGTGGTGCTGCAGCCCTTGCTGGTGTGTTGAAGCTGGGATGGAGGTCTAGAGACCTCCATCTGTCCATGTCTGGGACACCTGGTCTTTGTCCTCATCATCCCAGCGTGGTGGCAGCTCTGCTGCTGGTTCCAGGCCAGACCGCCCGCCGTCAGACTGGGAAGAAGTCTGTTGGTGTGAAACCAGTAAAGCTGCAGCTGTGGAAGAACTGAAACTCCTCTCAGACCTGGTTCAGAGCCCCCGCTCTGAGTCTGAATGGGGCTGAGGGAGGCCCAGGCTCCACCCAGCTGGAGATCAGGTCAGCCTCCTCTGAGTCTGGCTCTGGGACCCCCACATGCTGGATTTACATATCTGGTCATCAAATCCAGCCCAGAGGATTTCAGGGTTCCTCTCAGTGTCCTGATTCTTGCCCTGGTTCTGGTCCTGGTTCTGGTTCTGATTCTGGTCCTGGTTCTGGTTCTAATTCTGGTTCTAGTTTCACGAAATCTTATCAGGATAATTTCGCTTGTTCTATTGGCAGATTTTTTTTTCTTATTACAAGCAAAAGCAAAATGTTGCCACTCTTAAAATAAGTTAAAAAATTCTTCCAATAGAAGAAGCAAAAGTTTTTTGATCAGATTTCTTGAAATCAGATGCATTTGCCTTAAAGCAAGTTCCTTTATCTCACTGAAATGTTTCTCTTTAGGTGATTTTGTCTGATTTTGAGTCTGATGAGATATTTTGGAAATTAGAAATTTACAGCCATGGAAAAAAGGAAGAGACCAGCCTTGTTTTCTCATATTTCTTGGTCATTTTAATGTCTGTTACTACTGAAAGTACATTTGTCTGGACAAATATAATGATAACAAAAAATAGTTCATAAGAGTTTAATTTAAGAACTGATATCTGCCATTTTCATGCTTTTGTTGATGAGTGGTTGAGTTCTGCATCTGTGGGATTGTGCTGCCAAAAACAGCTTTTATCCAGTCTAGATTTCTTTTCTGTCTCTTTTAGTCATATGATTCACACCACAGTTGGTACCTGTTTGCATAACCTTTATTTTTTTTATGACAAGGATGGTCTCTTCATTTTGGGAAGGGGAGGGGGGAGTTTTTCTCCCTGTCTGGAGTCTCCATGTTTTTTCTTATTTCTGGAAATCTTAGCAAGTGTAATTATCTTCCTGCACGGACGGATAATCTACCTTTATTATCATCTGATTCTTCTCAGTTTCAGTGTTTTTAAGAACACTAAATTTTGCCATGTAAAGAGAAACGTTTCAGTGATACACAGGAACCTGTTTGTAGACAATGCAACTTAAAAGCGTTACAGAAGATGTTTCTTTCAACAACTTTTGCAATATTGTATATATTGGGTCGCATTTTAGGACTAAAATATCATCTACTTTTAAGTCAATAAGATCTGTAACACTCTGCTCCCGTCTCTGCAGTGGACTCCTTCCCTCTCTCAGAATCCAGACTCAAACTCCGGCACAGATTTACTATTATTATTATCACTATTATTATTATTATTATTATTATTATTATTATTATTATTATTATTATTATTATTTGCACTTTTATTATTGTGCACACTTTTCTTATTATTGTGCACACTATTATTATTATTATCATTATTATTATGATTATGTAGGTACTGATCAGCCTCGGAGCTTCTGCGGTTGCTCGTTGCTTCACAGTCAGACGTGACGGAGCTACGAAGCTAAATGCTGCTGTTTGTTATTTTTGGCCAGATCTTCATCCTCCTCCTCCTCCTCCTCCTCTGTAGCAGGAGGCGGGGGGAACGTGACGCTGTCCTTTCTGCGTTGTGCCAGCTGATGTTCCCACGTAGTTTATCTAAAAAGCTCATCAAACGTGGAGTAGTGTGAAATAAATGTAAATAACTGCCGGTTCGGTCGATCCGGGAGTCGCTCGCATATTTCACGCAAAGGCTCATGGGAGACAGGAATAAGGTGGATATCAGCCTTTGTCAAAGTGGGTGCCGGGGCACACTGGGGTGCCTCCTGACAGCGTCAGGGGTGCCGCCAAAAAATACACATTCTGACTTTTTAATTTAAAAAAATCTGACATTTCATGTATAAATGTATTTGAATACATGAATTATTTTTATTATTTTTATTTTATTTTTTTTTTTTTACATATAAATGGATTGGTAAAATTGTACATTTATTTTTGATGAATAAATACAGAAAATTAACCATAAAAATCTGTCTCATGTACCCATTGTCAGTGGCATGACGTCCCCACTGGGGTCAGCCAGTTTTGAGTCCTTCAGAAGATTAACGCTGAGTCGCCCTTCAGTGTTCCTCCTGTATCACGGCAGAGACGGACGGGGCAGCCTCTGTCAGACATTATCTGCAGTAAAACTCCTTCATCTCATCAATGCTTTAAGGAGAATGAACGAAAAAGTACTTTTTTCCTGTGAGTCCAGATTTAACATTAGTTATCAGGGTTTCTACACACTTTTCAGGGCCGCTCGTTCACGATGCGTTTCCGTAGTACAGCTGAGACGATCAGCTGCTACCCAGACAATAAAAACACGATTAGAGAAACTCCGAACTCACAGGACAATAGTACTTATTCATTCCTTCATTCTACTTAAAGTATTGATGAGATGAAGGAGTTTTACTGCAGATAATATCTGATACATGATACAGGATGTCCACCGAAGGGCGACTCAGCATAATATCTTCCCAAGGACTCAAAGTGATGCAGAAACTTTACCGGTGATTAAATGCACGTAGAAACTCCTAGAAATAAGATCCAGGTTGGAAAAATAGAAAGTTCTCCTTTAAAACTGCAAAAACTCAAATCTTAGCAAGTAGATTTTTCTTTTTTCTAGACAAAATATCTCACCACATTTAAAATAAGACAAAATTGCTTAAATAGAAACATTTCGGTGAGATATGAGATCTTGTTTTAAAGGGACTTGAGGCAAGATTAAGAAACGAAACTCGCAACTGCCGCGATTGGCGCTTCAGGTAACTGCAGCCCCCACCAAGCCGTCACAGAGCACGAACTGAAGCTAGAATGTTGTTTATTCACCTTTTCTTCGTAGTTCCACTTGTGCTTTCAGTTGTCTGGTCGCTCACGGCGACAACTAGACAGGTTTGAATTTACCGCGACCGTCTTCTTCCTGCATAGAATTGCGGATGTAGCGTCATTTGACGGCACGTTGATGGAGGCGGGAATTAGACACCGAATTGAGTTATGCAGCACACAGCCTGTTCAAGGCAACGGAGAGAAACGGGTGGACGTTTTTTGGTTTTAGAGCTTCATCACCTTAGTATGAAAAAAAGGGACATTCATGTTTGGTTTTTTTCAAATTCCTGCCTCAAGTCCCTTTAAGACAATGCAAGACATTTCAAGACATCAGGAAAATTTAACCTGACCCCTCTTGTTGCCCCCCAGCACGCGCTGTCCTGGGCCAGAGCTCCGGCCGCCTGCCTCAACTTCAACTGCATGCTGATCCTGCTGCCGGTCTGCCGCAACCTGCTGTCCTTCCTGCGCGGCTCCGTCCAGGTAGCTCCCCGGTCCGGGTCCGGGTCTGGGTCCAGGTCAAGTCCTTGACCCGTTTCACCCCCACCGCTCCCTCACTAACAACTCTCTCGTTCTCAGTACTGCAGCCGGACTGCGGCTCGCCAGCTGGACCGGAACCTGACTTTCCACAAGCTGGTGGCCTACATGATCGCCTTCCACACAGGTAGGTCTCCCCGTGAGACCAGGTCCCCGTGAGACCAGGTCTCACCATGAGACCTGGTCTCACCAGAACCTGACTTTCCACAAGCTGGTGGCCTACATGATTGCCTTCCACACGGATAGTTCTCACTGTGAGACCAGGTTCCCGGTGAGACCAGGTCTCATGGTGACACCTGGTCTCACCGGAACCTGACTTTCCACAAGCTGGTGGCCTACATGATCGCCTTCAAGGTAGGTCTCACCGTGAGACAGGTTCGGTGAGACAGGTCTCATGGTGACACCTGGTCTCACCGGAACCTGACTTTCCACAAGCTGGTGGCCTACATGATCGCCTTCCACACGGGAAGGTCTCACCGTGAGACCAGGTCCTGGTGAGACCAGGTCTCATGGTGAGACCTGGTCTCACCTTGAGACCTGGTCTCACTAGAACCTGACTTTCCACAAGCTAGTGGCCTACATGATTGCCTTCCACACGGGTAGGTCTCACCGTGAGACCAGGTCCCGGTGAGACCAGGTCTCATGGTGAGACCTGGTCTCACCATGAGACCTGGTCTCACCAGAACCTGACTTTCCACAAGCTAGTGGCCTACATGATCGCCTTCCACACGGGTAGGTCTCACCGTGAGACCAGGTCCTGGTGAGAGCAGGTGTCATGGTGAGTTTTCCATCCGGGACGTTGCAGCACCCCGTCACTTACCAGCAAACAGACATGAACCAGACATGAACACAGCGGGTGTTTGAACGCATCACGTACCAGCAAACGGACATGAACCCGACATGAACACAGCGGGTGTTTGAACGCATCACTTACCAGCAAACAGACATGAACCAGACATGAACACAGCGGGTGTTTGAACGCATCACGTACCAGCAAACGGACATGAACCCGACATGAACGCAGCGGGTGTTTGAACGCATCACGTACTAGCAAAACGGAGATGAACCAGACATGAACACAGCGGGTGTTTGAACGCATCACGTACCAGCAAACGGACATGAACCAGACATGAACACAGCGGGTGTTTGAACGCGTCACTTACCAGCAAACGGACATGAACCAGACATGAACACAGCGGGTGTTTGAACGCATCACGTACCAGCAAACGGAGATGAACCAGACATGAACACAGCGGGTGTTTGAACGCATCACGTACCAGCAAATGGACATGAACCAGACATGAACGCAGCGGGTGTTTGAACGCATCACGTACCAGCAAACGGACATGAACCGGACATGAACACAGCGGGTGTTTGAACGCATCATGTACCAGCAAACGGAGATGAACCAGACATGAACACAGCGGGTGTTTGAACGCATCACGTACCAGCAAACGGACATGAACCAGACATGAACACAGCGGGTGTTTGAACGCATCACGTACCAGCAAATGGACATGAACCAGACATGAACGCAGCGGGTGTTTGAACGCATCACGTACCAGCAAACGGACATGAACCAGACATGAACGCAGCGGGTGTTTGAACGCATCACGTACCAGCAAACGGACATGAACCAGACATGAACACAGCGGGTGTTTGACAACTCACGTACCAGCAAACGGACATGAACCAGACATGAACACAGCGGGTGTTTGAACGCATCACGTACCAGCAAACGGACATGAACCAGACATGAACACAGCGGGTGTTTGAACGCATCACGTACCAGCAAACGGACATGAACCAGACATGAACACAGCGGGTGTTTGAACGCATCACGTGCTAGGAAACGGACATGAACCAGACATGAACACAGCGGGTGTTTGAACGCATCACGTGCTAGGAAACGGACATGAACCAGACATGAACGCAGCGGGTGTTTGAACACATCACGTGCTAGCAAACGGACATGAACCTGACATGAACACAGCGGGTGTTTGAACGCATCACTTACCAGCAAACGGACATGAACCAGACATGAACACAGCGGGTGTTTGAACGCATCACGTGCTAGCAAACGGACATGAACCAGACATGAACACAGCGGGTGTTTGAACGCATCACATACCAGCAAACGGACATGAACCAGACATGAACACAGCGGGTGATTGAACGCATCACGTACCAGCAAACAGACATGAACCAGACATGAACACAGCGGGTGATTGAACGCATCACGTACCAGCAAACGGACATGAACCAGACATGAACACAGTGGGTGTTTGAACTTATCACGTACCAGCAAATGGACATGAACCAGACATGAACACAGCGGGTGTTTGAACGCATCACGTACCAGCAAACACACATGAACCAGACATGAACACAGCGGGTGTTCTTTTTCCAACCTGGATCTTATTTCCAGGAGTTCATACGTGCAGTTACTCACCGGTGAAGTTTCTGCATCACTTTGACTTCTTCAGAAGATATTATGTTGAGTCATCCTTTGGCTTACATCCATATAACGGCAGAGAGGGGGCAGCCTCTATCAGACATCAGCTGCAGTAAAATTTCTTGATTTCATCAGTACTTTAAGTAGAATGAAGGAATGAATGAGTACTATTGTCCTGTGAGGTCAGAGTTTCACTAATCGTGTTTTTGTTGTTATCTGGGTATTAGCTGATCTTCTCAGCTGTACTGTGGAAGCGCATCGTGAACACGCGGCCCTGAAAAGTGTGTAGAACCCTGATAACTAACGGAAAGATGAATCTGGACTCACAGGACAATAGTACTCATTTGCTCGTTCGTTCATTCTACTGAAAGCATTGATGAGATGAAGGAGTTTTACTGCAGATGGTGTCTGACAGAGGCTGCCCCGTCTCTGCCATTTTACTGGATGAACACTGAAGGGCGACTCAGCGTCATATCTTCCGAAGAACTCAAAGTGATGCAGAAACTTTACCGGTGAGTAAATGCACGTATAAACTCCTAGAAATAAGGTCCAGGTTTGAAAAAAAAGTGGTCCTTAACCATCTGGAACAGCAGCTGGGTGGTGGAGCAGGTCGTCTGGTTCTCAGAAGGTTATGAGTTCAAGTCCCAGGTCATCCAAACCAGTTTGACTCTTGGTGAAAGAAGCCTTCGCCAAGCTGCATTCAGGTACATGCGGGTTGTGCTGCCATACAAAAAGGCTTTTTAGTAACTCTCACATTTTAAAAAAATTCTTTTTAAAACGATTTTTTTACTTTAAGATGTTAAAGAACACTGAGAAGAAGCACCATCAGACTAGTTTGGAGGGATTTTTCACTAAATGAGGGACTTGAGATGAGTTTTACTACGTGTTCAAAGATATTTCTCCCCGTCTAGAGTCCTGGTATGTTTTCCTATTTCAGCTAATCTTAGTGAGTGTAATTATCTTCCTGCATGGACGATAATTTCACCTGATTATAGTCTGATTCTTCAGTGTTGTAACTCGTATTAAGACCGGTCATGTTTGCAGTGGTTGTTGCTCATCAGCACTGCTGACCATCATCATCATCATCTGTCTTCCTCACAGCCGTGCACATCGTTGCTCACTTGTTCAACTTCGAGTACTTCATGGACGCGCAGCTGAACCGGAACAGCAGCCTGCTGCCCTTCATCCTGTCGGAGATCGGCAGCGGGGACAACGCCTCCTTCCTCAACCCCATCCGCTCCAACGAGACGGTGAGTTCCAGCGCGGCATGGACGCTCTTGCTAAACTCTGTGAAATCCCAACTCTTCACTTCTTCAACTCGCTGAGAAGTACAGTAATACTCTAGTGTTATGAAGTAATACTTCCTCTTTGTGGTGTTTTGAGAAACTTCTTTGCAGATTGAGGATGTAACGGCCACGAACTTCTTCAAAAGCAGGTAGATG
This sequence comes from Atherinomorus stipes, assembly GCA_023101725.1. Lineage (NCBI taxonomy): Eukaryota > Metazoa > Chordata > Actinopteri > Atheriniformes > Atherinidae > Atherinomorus > Atherinomorus stipes. Next base: position 183,588 of record JALJCO010013696.1, read on the forward strand.
AAAGGTTTCCTTCATGAAGCTGCGAGTCCTGCAGGTGCTGCACTGCAACAACTCAAATCTTACCAAATATCTTCCTCATTTCTACTCAAAATATCATCACACTCAAAATGAGACAAAAGTACCTAAAGAGAAACATTTCAGTGAGATATAGGAACTCATTTTAAGACATATGCATTTTTTTTAAAGAAATCTTAGCAATAAAATTTTACTTGTTCCATTGGCAGAATTTTTATTTATTTATTTATTTTTTGCTTATTACAAGCAACAAATTTTTTTTTTAAATTTATTTTAAGAGTGACCAAGATTTTTTTTTTTTTTTTGCTTGTAATAAGCAGTGAAATGTGTGCGTGTCACAAACAAATGACTTCACACAACTTACATGACAACCTCACTCACGCTGTTCATGATAGCTGAGACGCCGCAGCTGTAACGTGAACAAACTAAACGGGGCAGTGTGGTGTCGGCCAATCAGGGCCGGGTAAGTAGGTGCAGTTCTGGGTGGAGCCTTCATGGATGAATATGCATAAGAAAGGACGAGTTAATCAGACGTAATAGACCTGTGGGGGACTACGGTAAAAGAGCAATGGCAGAAAATGGAAGTTCTAGTGTAAGATTTTTTATTTCTACTAGCTTTTATAGATTTTACATTCAAATATAAGCAAAGCTGTGCCGTGTTAATAGTACATAAATGTTGATATCAATGAAAATATATTTTTTTTTATTATCATTTTTGCTGGGGTGGCCAGCCTTTTGTCCAGGGTGGCCATGGCCACCCCTTGGGGGGGCGCCAATGGCAGCGAGGACACATGGAAGTCTAGCAAGCCTCCTTCGCTAAGACGACACATTCATCAGTTACAACTCCAACCCGAAGCTGGCCTGTGTATGAACGTACGTGGATACAAACGCAGCGTTTCAGAGTCGCAGAAACTTGTAAAATAGTGACGATGCTGAACTTATAATATCAGAGAATCAGGAGGAATCTCTGTGCGTCAGAGACGAGGCTGGAGTCCCTGCCAGGTCCAAACAAATGGAGGCTAAAGCTCAAGCCCTGACCTTTACACGAGCACATCCCATAATAAGCTGCTGCTGTACCCGTGATCTCAGAGCAGCTGCCCACACAGGAAAATCCCCGGTGGATAATCTGGATGCTTTAACTCTTTCAGAGCAAGGTTATAATTTCATTAGTTTTTAGTAGTTTTAGAGCAGCTTTCCTAGTTTTTACAAGTTTTTATTTTTGGAAAAAGCTAAGTTTTACTTTAGTTTTTATTAGTGGTAGTTTGAATATTTTGGTTTTTTTTGTAAATTTTAGGTAAAGTTTCCTCACAGCAGCATCGAGTCAGATGTTTAACTGTCAGTGTTTGTATTCTGTTCACTTAAGAGACAGAAGTTAGGCGTTGGGAGTGTGTAGACCTGTGTGTGTGTGTGTGTGTGTGTGTGTGTGTGTGTGTGTGTGTGCGTATGTGTGTGTTTTGTGTTATATACTTGGATGTGTGTTTTTCTTACATGATGCACTTTGTGTTGCCTTTTACTGGCATAGGTGCTGACCCGCATATGTAACCGTGACACAGCCCCCACCCTGACCCGCTCATCTAACCGTGACCCAGCCCCCACACTGACCGTCTCGCTACCATGACCCAGCCCCCACCCTGACCCGCTCATCTAAACGTGACCCAGCCCCCACCCTGACCCGCTCATCTAATTGTGACCCAGCCCCCACCCTGACCCGCTCATCTAACCGTGACCCAGCCCCCACACTGACCGTCTCATTACCATGACCCAGCCCCCACCCTGACCCGCTCATCTAAACGTGACCCAGCCCCCACCCTGACCCGCTCGTCTAACCGTGACCAAGCCCCCACCCTGACCCGCTAATCTAAATGTGACCCAGCCCCCACCCTGACCCGCTCATCTAACCGTGACCAAGCCCCCACCCTGACCCGCTCATCTAAACGTGACCCAGCCCCCACCCTGACCTGCTCATCTTAACGTGACCCAGCCCCCACCCTGACCCGCTCATCTAACCGTGACCCAGCCCCCACCCTGACCCGCTCATCTAACCGTGACCAAGCCCCCACCCTGACCTGCTCATCTTAACGTGACCCAGCCCCCACCCTGACCCGCTCATCTAACCGTGACCAAGCCCCCACCCTGACCCGCTCATCTAACCGTGACCAAGCCCCCACCCTGACCCACTCATCTAACCGTGACCAAGCCCCCACCCTGACCCGCTCATCTAACCGTGACCAAGTCCCCACCCTGACCCGCTCATCTAACCGTGACCAAGCCCCCACCCTGACCCACTCATCTAACCGTGACCAAGTCCCCACCCTGACCCGCTCATCTTAACGTGACCCAGCCCCCACCCTGACCCGCTCATCTAACCGTGACCAAGTCCCCACCCTGACCCACTCATCTAACCGTGACCAAGCCCCCACCCTGACCCGCTCATCTTAACGTGACCCAGCCCCCACCCTGACCTGCTCATCTTACCGTGACCCAGCCCCCACACTGACCGGCTCGTTACCATGACCCAGCCCCCACCCTGACCCGCTCATGTCACCATGACCCAGCCCCCACCCCTGACCCGCTCATCTAATTGTGACCCAGCCCCCACCCTGACCCGCTCATCTTAACGTGATCCAGCCCCCCACCCTGACCCGCTCGTTACTGTGACTCAGCCCCCACCCTGACCTGCTTGTTACCGTGACTCAGCCCCGACCCTGACCCGCTCATCTAAAAGTGGCCCAGCCCCCACCTTGACTGGGTCGTCCCCCCGTGACCCCCCCTTGTGTCCTCTGCTGCAGAACCCCACCATCGTCATGTTCACGACCATCGCGGGGCTGACGGGCGTGGCCATCACGCTGGCCCTCATCCTCATCATCACCTCGTCCATGGAGGTCATCCGCAGGTCCTACTTCGAGGTCTTCTGGTACACCCACCACCTCTTCGTCATCTTCTTCATCGGCCTGGTGTTTCACGGTTTCGGGTAAGTCTGGCTCGTCTCTGACTCACCATCGTCAGACATCCTCCAGACTCCCTGAAGACCTGATGCTGAATCCAATATGACCCCGTATCACGTAGACTCTTGTCTCTGAAGTCCCTAGAACTGGACCTGGTTCCTCTTCCTTTGTCTTTGTCTCTGGTTCCTCTTCCTTTGTCTTTGCCTCTGGTCCCTGTTCCTCGGTCTTTGTCTCTGGTCCCTGTTCCGCGGTCTTTGTCTCTGGTCCCTGTTCCTCGGTCTTTGTCTCTGGTTCCTGTTCCTCGGTCTTTGTCTCCTGTTCCTGTTCCTCGGTCTTTGTCTCTGGTCCCTGTTCCTCGGTCTTTGTCTCTGGTCCCTGTTCCGCGGTCTTTGTCTCTGGTTCCTGTTCCTCGGTCTTTGTCTCCTGTTCCTGTTCCTCTGTCTTTGTCTCTGGTCCCTGTTCCGCGGTCTTTGTCTCTGGTCCCTGTTCCTCGGTCTTTGTCTCCTGTTCCTGTTCCTCGGTCTTTGTCTCTGGTTCCTGTTCCTCGGTCTTTGTCTCCTGTTCCTGTTCCTCGTCTTTGTCTCTGGTCCCTGTTCCTCGGTCTTTGTCTCTGGTTCCTGTTCCTCTGTCTTTGTCTCTGGTTCCTGTTCCTCGGTCTTTGTCTCTGGTTCCTGTTCCTCTGTCTTTGTCTCTGGTTCCTGTTCCTCGGTCTTTGTCTCTGGTTCCTGTTCCATGGTCTTTGTCTCTGGTTCCTGTTCCTCGCCTTGTCTCTGGTTCCTGTTCCTCAGCCTTTGTCTCTGGTCCTGTTTCTCTGTCTTTGTCTCTGGTTCCTGTTCCCCGGCCTTTGTCTCTGGTACCTTGTTGCTGAGTCTTCACCAGGTTCTTTCTCGGTTCTCCGCCGTAAACCTGCCGGTCTGTGTGGTGTTGCAGACGCATCGTTCGTGGACAGACGGCGGCCAGCCTGGAGACAAACAAGCCCGACGTCTGTGCCAGCAGGTTCCAGGACTGGGGCCAGAACGGGTCGGGCTGTGCCGTGCCCGTGTTTGCTGGAAACCCGCCCATGGTGAGTTGAACGTTCACCTCCCCCTCGCGTGTCTAGCTGCTCCTGACGTTCTCCTGCTCTCCAGACCTGGAAGTGGGTGGTGGGCCCCATGTTCCTGTACCTGTGTGAGAGGCTGGTCCGGATCTACCGCTCCCATCAGAAGGTGGTCATCACCAAGGTGGGCGTTTGCGTTTGCGTCAGCGCCGTGCTGTTGTGCCGTTAGCCCTCAGCTGACGTCTGACCGGCCCCGCAGGTGGTGATGCACCCCTCCAAGACGCTGGAGCTGCAGATGAAGAAGAAAGGCTTCAGGATGGAGGTGGGACAGTACGTCTTCATCCAGTGTCCCTCGGTGTCCCGGCTGGAGTGGCATCCCTTCACCTTGACCTCAGCCCCTGAGGAGAACTTCTTCACCGCCCACATCCGGATCGTCGGGGACTGGACTCAGGCGCTGTACGAAGCCTGTGGAGGAGACAAGTCTGAGCCTCAGGAGGCCTGGAAGCTGCCCAAGTAAGACCAGGGGAGGGGGTCATGGGTGGGGGGAGGGGGGCATTGTGTCTGCACTTCCCCAGATTTAGCACTTCTGAGAAAATCTGTGGAGAAGAGTGAGTTCAGAGCCGTGGGGAGTGATTGTGAGTGTCCATCATTTCAGAATCACGTAGCGAAGCAGGAACCTGCAGAAATCGTACAATAGCGACAGAACGTGTCCCATTATGGTGGTCCTGCTGTGCATTCTTCTCCTTCTGTACAGCAGACAATGACAGAGCTGAAATTACCCGGACACTCGGCCCCTGTATGCTTGTATACGCTCACACCCCCACGCTGATTGAATCCTCAAACTGCTCTAAAATGAAGTAACTACGTCATTTCTGACTTGCTCCGTGGCAAAAGCAAGCACATGATGGAGACTCGCAGAGTTCCAGAAGCAAATCCAGGCTGACGGCTCCGTCTTTCACAGGCTGGCTTGTGTTTCTAAATGAAGGAGCTAATAAGATGCATAAATGCAGCTAGAGGAGGTAAAGAGGCAGAAAACATGGATTTATTCCTCCATTAAAGCAGCTGTATCAGGAATTTACACGTTTTATCTGTCAATATTATTATTGATTATATTATTTCATGTGATTTAGTGCTGTATGGTTTGTTTTGATTTCTTTTCTTCTCTTTTATGGACCCTGAGCTAATAGACTGTAATAGACAGCGTAGATAGACTGTCTGTCTATCTACTGTATATATCTATCTGGTTGGATCACCAGCACATGGCGGTAGGCGTCACAGATGGTTTCCCCTTCTGTGCCGTGCGACCAGCTGGTCTCTGCAGGTCTGGTCTGGTACATCTGTCCATCTGGACCGTGTGACCTTCTGCTCTGTCTCTGCAGGGTGGCCATCGACGGCCCGTTCGGAACCGCCAGCGAGGACGTGTTCCGTTACGAGGTGGTCATGCTGGTGGGTGCAGGAATCGGAGTGACTCCGTTCGCCTCCATCCTTAAGTCTGTTTGGTACAAGCGCATCCAGCAGAACAAAGATGTGTTCACCAAGAAGGTGAGAGACTTGTTGCTGGTCTGGACGAGTCCTAGTTCCTGACCGGAGCTCAGATGAAGCTAACTGGTCTCCGTTCCAGATCTACTTCTACTGGCTGTGTCCCGAGACCCAGGCCTTCGAGTGGTTCGCAGACCTGCTGCAGTCGCTGGAGCGGCAGATGACGGACAAGGACATGGCCGACTTCCTGAGCTACAACATCTACCTGACCCGCTGGAAGGAGACCGAGGTAGGACACCTGTCCTCCGCAGACCGCGGACCAGGTGCTGGTCTGACTGCATCGGGGTCCTGGTCTTCCACTAACATGTCCACTTCCTCAGGCGGCTCATTTCCGAGTCCACCACGAGGCCCAGAACGACCCGATCACCGGCCTCAAGCAGAAGACGCTGTACGGGAAACCCAACTGGGACAACGAGTTCACCAACATCGCAGCACAGCACCCTGGGTAAGCTCCGCCCACAGCAGGGTCCCGGGGTAAGCTCCGCCCACAGCAGGGTCCCGGAGTAAGCCCCGCCCACAGCAGGGTCCCGAGGTAAGCTCCACCCAAAGCAGGGTCCCGGGATAAGCTCAGCCCACAGCAGGGTCCCAGGGTAAGCCCCACCGACAGCAGGGTCCCCGGCTAAGTTCCCCCCACAGCAGGGTCCCAGGCTAAGCCCCGCCCACAGCAGGGTCCCGGGCTAAGCTCCGCCCACAGCAGGGTCCCCGGCTAAGTTCCCCCCACAGCAGGGTCCCGGAGTAAGCTCCGCCCACAGCAGGGTCCTGGGGTAAGCTCCACCCACAGCAGGGTCCCGGGGTATGCCCCGCCCACAGCAGGGTCCTGGGGTAAGCTCCGCCCACAGCAGGGTCCCGGGGTAAGCTCCGCCCACAGCAGGGTCCCGGGATAAGCCCCGCCCACAGCAGGGTCCTGGGGTATGCCCCGCCCACAGCAGGGTCCTGGGGTAAGCCCTGCCCACAGCAGGGTCCTGGGGTAAGCTCCGCCCACAGCATGGTCCTGGGGTAAGCTCCACCCACAGCAGGGTCCCGGGATAAGCCCCGCCCACAGCAGGGTTCTGGGGTAAGCTCCGCCCACAGCAGGGTCCCGGGATAAGCCCCGCCCACAGCAGGGTCCTGGGATAAGCCCCGCCCACAGCAGGGTCCTGGGGCAAGCTCCGCCCACAGCAGGGTCTGGGGTAAGCTCCGCCCACAGCAGGGTCCCGGGATAAGCCCCGCCCACAGCAGGGTCCTGGGATAAGCCCTGCCCACAGCAGGGTCCTGGGATAAGCCCCGCCCACAGCAGGGTCCTGGGGTAAGCTCCGCCCACAGCAGGGTCCTGGGGTATGCCCCACCCACAGCAGGGTCCCGGGTTAAGCTCCGCCCACAGCAGGGTCCCGGGCTAAGCCCCACCCACAGCAGGGTCCCAGGCTAAGTTCCGCCCCCAGGAGGGTCCCGGGGTAAGCCCCACCCACAGCAGGGTCCCGGGTTAAGCTCCGCCCACAGCAGGGTCCTGGGGTAAGCTCCGCCCACAGCAGGGTCCCGGGGTAAGCCCCACCCACAGCAGGGTCCAGGGGTAAGCTCCCCCCACAGCAGGGTCCTGGGGTATGCCCCACCCACAGCAGGGTCCAGGGGTAAGCTCCCCCCACAGCAGGGTCCTGGGGTATGCCCCACCCACAGCAGGGTCCTGGGGTAAGTTCTGCCCACAGCAGGGTCCTGGGGTAAGCTCCGCCCACAGCAGGGTCCTGGGGGTAAGATCCGCCCACAGCAGGTCCCGGGGTAAGCTCCGCCCACAGCAGGGCTCAAAGGCCAGAGCAGCTTTTACCGCAGCTGTGTGGGACCAGGTCTCAGCTTCTCATGCAGACTTTAATTCTGCAGTTCCCATTTAGAATTACGCTATCTTCCTTCTGGGTGGGGGGTGGGGGGGGGGGCATTTAGGTCAGAGTTCAGGAATTCACCAGTCCGAGTAACAAGTACCTTTCCAGTACCTCTGTACTCCTGCAGGAACATGTAAGTACTTTATCCAGGGTCAAGACCAGAGTCAAGACCATCATCTTTAGATTGTCTCAAGTCTGCAGGTTTTCCGGGCACCTGATCCAGGTCCTCATCTCCGAGACCAGCGTTTCCCAGTCCTGGTCCTCGAGGACCCCATCCCTGCAGCTTTTTGCAGACTGTGGTCCAGGTGTGGTCCAGGTTTGGGGAGACCTGACGAGCAGCTTGGTTGACCTGGATCCGGTCTGCTGGAGTTGAACTAACTAAAACCTGCAGCGTACCTGAGGACCAGGACTGGGAAAGCCCGTCCACCACTACCCGTCCCGTCCAGCAGTGATCCTGTCTCTGCCTGCAGGACCAAGGTGGGCGTGTTCCTGTGTGGACCTCCTCAGCTCGGGACGTCTCTGGAGAAGCAGTGCATCTCCCACTCCGAGGCCGACGTCAAGTTCATCTTCAACAAGGAGAACTTCTAGAGGACCTTCATCCTCCTCCTCCTCCTCATGTCAACTGTTGCTTAGAACCTGCAGAAACCTGTTCTCAGCTTCTTCCTCTTTTGTTTTTACTCAGTTATCCTGAATCTTCCATAAGGGATAACGTCTGGAACGCGGGTCATTATCGGGATCTACGGACCGACGGGGCGAATGCAGACCCCGACGCGAAGCGTTCCAGACATTATCACGATTATTAAACGGCTACTTGTAAAAAACAAAATTCTAATTAAAGTCTTCTATTTTTCCAAGGGGTCAAATAACTTTCTGATGTTTTACGCTAAGAATAAAATAGTTCCCCACAGTCGGGGCACTTGTTGCTTAGCAACGTTTGCTACGTTTGTTAAGTGAGTCATGGTGGCTGGAATTTGTGCTAGCACCTTTGGCTAGCAGCAGCTATTCCTGTATGTTGAACTGGACATTTCCTCTTCTGCTGGTAGCTGTATGCGTCTTACCACTGTTTTTTTTTTTTTCGTTATAGAGAGGGTGAATCCTTCAACTGGACCCAGCGCTCAAAATCACCACACTCGCCAAAGATGTTCAAATTAATTGGGAAGTCGTCCATTTTTGGTCAGGAGGTGTCACTTGGTGCTCATTCGCTGTTTTTGTTGCTGTTAAGTGACCAGACTACTTGCGATGCGGAGGGATTGCTTGTCTTGCTCAGCATGAGGATGAGGAAAAGATGAAGGAGCATCATTCTGTGGGTGTACTGTTCCTTTAACACACTTCCAAAATGTGTGCATGTGCACCAGTTTCTACGTTACACTTAGAGCAATGTGAACCCAGGCCCGGCGTATGAGTAAAGTGGAGTCTGGAATATCTTACATTCCCAGAGGAAAGTCTGAAATGAGATCTCCAAAATGTCTCATTAGACAACTATGAGATATGTGTGACACCAAAATGAGACTAAGGTTTATTTCTCCTGCGTCTCAGTTTGTTCTCTGGAGCAATAACATGTACTAAAGCTCGATTTTGTCTCCTTTCAAGTTTCAGAAAAGCTCTCAAATCATTCTCAGAGTTTCTCAACTTTTGTGTCTCTTTGTGATCCCAAGCGGAGAAATCAGAGATCTCTCTCTATGGACTAAATCTGGTCTCATCATATCCTGTTAAGGAGTGTTGCTTTTGTATTTTAGCATGGGGTCTGTCCCAAACTTGAGCACTTCAAACACTGTTTTTGAGTGTGTAGTGCACACATGGTGTCATTTAAGCGACAATTTCAGTGCACTGAAAGTACCAGGATGTTCCCTAATCACGCCCAAAAATGCAGTGCAGAATGAAGCACACTACTCGCACTAAACGGACGCCATCTTGTGAACGTGGAGGAAGAGGCGGGACTTTCAAACTGCTTTCAGAGCTGAATAATGGCGATGAATGACGCGGTGGCGACCCCTGCTGCATCGGAGGCGGTATTTTACTTGATTTAAGTAACGATTATGAAATGATTTGGACATATTCACTGATTTATATTGTAGCATGCTACCAAGCTGTTCACTCCATGATGACAGTTATGATCTGGTCGTGTGTTTGAGGCCGCGGTTATACCGGCTCAGTAGAGTTAGCTTACGTTAGCGGGCCATGCTAGTCCGTCACTTCCTGTAAGTGCAGTGCTCTGTTTGGGTCAGCATTTAGGAACAATAGTGTGCACTACAAACAAAGTACACAGTGCACACTATGCACTGAATTCCAGTGCACTCAGGCAAGTGTGCGGTTTGAGACCCGGCTTCTGTCATGTATAACAGATCCACCATCCCTGCAAACATCTCATGCCTTTTGATAGCATCGTAGGTATGTATTGATCATTTAAAGGTGTCATAAGCTGCTGTTTTACATCCACAATCCTTCTTAAATTATCTTCAAATGAATTTTTAATTCTAGTTGGGTGGGAGGAAAATTAAATGAGCTCATTTTAACCTCTTTTTATCTCCAACTTTTGTTTGTGGCGAGAATACGTACGAGAATCAGACCTGTCTGTAAGCGCGTTCACGAGGCAAACGTCAAAGTCAAAACAAAGTTTTATCAGGACAGAGCAGGTGAAGGAAATGATGTCCCAGCAGAGAAGAACGTGATAAAAACGTAACGGTGCGGTTGATAGAGAGGATCCGGAGTAAAAGGGCTGGACTCTGATGAATATAAGGAGCGGACGTCTGACGTGAAGTTAACCAAACACTGTTAGCTTCTGTAGCTACATTAGCAGCTTGTCCGCTCGTCTACCACCGTTTACTGGTCTCTGACACAAAAGATAATAAGTTACACAGCAGCAACACTTACCGACTGCACATCCTCACTGATAAATGTAATCCACTGCTCCCTGGTAAAGCTGTCCCTCCTGTTACACTGAAAACTGATGAATTTCTGCTGAAGCAGCTCAGCACGGTTATCTCCCTCCTCCTCCTCCTCCTCCTCCTCCTCCTCCTCCTCCTCGTCGCCGGCGTCCTTTCTGACAAAGCTGGTCTACTCTGCACCAGGTAATCAGCTGCTTTTAGGTGGCGCTAAAGAGGCTAGCTTAGCAGCTAGCAGCCTCTCTCATTCACGTCATTGGGGGAAAAAATCCAAACGGCGTACTGTGGAGAGCGCGTGCTTGTGGCCGGTTCTGGTGAGAAGAGAGAGCCGCACTCAAAGACGAAGTCACTTTCGCTCTCCGGAGTTTCTGGCACGTTATAACTGAGGTCCTGTTCCAGTACACATGTTTAACGTGAAAAAGTGGCATTTCCGGGCGATGACACCTTTAAAACAGCATCTACAATTTCAGATGTTTATTTTAGTTTAATATGGTTTTTGTGAAAGTCCTGTTTGATTATGAGGTAACTCAGCTAAATTATGACTCGAAACCTCAAATACTGTTTTTAGACGGTTCTCAATTCATCCAAGTGTGTTTGAGATAAATCAGCAGACCAACAGTTCATGATGTGGAAATATTCATCTAAAAATTACACTTAAAGTAAAAACTAATGTGCTGTAATATTAAAGAAAGAAGATGCTTTAGTTGTTTGTTTGCATTGTACATGTTTACCCGGACCTTTTCCTAAGCATAAAGCTCATTATGGTTTGTACATTCCCACGGACCCACCACCCGCGAGAGGGGCCATAGGGGTCGGGTGCATTGTGAGTTGGGCGGCGGCCGAGGGCGGGGGAGATCCTGGTGGTCTGACCCCCGGCTGCAGAAGCTGGCTTCGAGGCGTTTCTGGTCCACCATACGGCGACTCAGGAGGGGGAAGCAGTACACCATCAACACTGTGTACAGTGGGGATGGTGGGCTGCTGACCGCGACTCGGGACGTCGTGGGCCGGTGGAGGGAATACTTTGAAGACCTCCTCAATCCCACCAACACGTCTTCCGAGGAGGAAGCAGAGTTTGGGGACTCAGGGGTGGACTCTTCTGTCACTGAGGCTGAGGTCGCCGAGGTGGTCAAAAAGCTCCTCGGTGGCCGGGCCCCGGGGGTAGATGAGATCCGCCCGGAGTTTCTTAAGGCTCTGGATGCTGTGGGGCTGTCTTGGTTGACGCGCCTTTGCAGCATTGCGTGGACATCGGGGGCAGTGCCTCTGGACTGGCAGACTGGGGTGGTGGTCCCCCTCTTCAAAAAGGGGGATCGGAGGGTGTGTTCCAACTTCAGGGGGATCACACTTCTCAGCCTCCCTGGTAAAGTCTATTCGGGGGGTACTGGAGAGGAGGATCCGTCGGATAGTCGAACCTCGGATTGAGGAGGAGCAGTGTGGTTTTCGTCCTGGTCGTGGAACAGTGGACCAGCTCTACACTCTCTTCAGGGTCCTGGAGGGGGCGTGGGAGTTCGCCCAACCAGTCTACATGTGCTTTGTGGACTTGGAGAAGGCGTTCGATCGTGTCCCCCGGGGATTCCTGTGGGGGTTGCTCCGGGAGTACGGGGTGCCGGACCCCCTTATTCGAGCTGTTCGGTCCCTGTACGACCGGTGCCAGAGCTTGGTCCGCATTTCCGGCTGTAGGTCGAATCCATTCCCGGTGAGAGTTGGACTCCGCCAAGGCTGCCCTTTGTCACCGATCCTGTTCATAACCTTTATGGACAGGATTTCTAGGCGCAGCCGAGGTGTTGAGGGGATCCGGTTTGGTGGCCTCAGGATCGGGTCTCTGCTGTTTGCAGATGATGTGGTTCTGTTGGCGTCATCGGGCCGTGATCTCCAGCTCTTGCTAGGGCGATTTGCGGCCGAGTGTGAAGCGGCCGGGATGAGAATCAGCACCTCCAAATCCGAGACCATGGTCCTCGCCCGGAAAAGGGTGGAGTGTCCTCTCCGGGTCGGGAGTGAGGTCCTGCCCCAGGTGGAGGAGTTCAAGTATCTCGGGATCTTGTTCACGAGTGAGGGAAGGATGGAGCGGGAGGTGGACAGACGGATCGGTGCGGCGTCTGCAGTGATGCGGACGTTGCATCGGTCCGTCGTGGTGAAGAAGGAGCTGAGCCAGAAGGCGAAGCTCTCGATTTACCGGTCCATCTACGTTCCCACCCTCACCTATGGCCATGAGCTGTGGGTCATGACCGAAAGAACGAGATCGCGGGTACAAGCGGCCGAAATGAGTTTCCTCCGCAGGGTGGCCGGGCTCTCCCTTAGAGATAGGGTGAGGAGCTCGGTCATCCGGGAGGGACTCAGAGTAGAGCCGCTGCTCCTTCGTATAGAGAGGAGCCAGATGAGGTGGCTCGGGCATCTGATTAGGATGCCTCCTGGACGCCTTCCTGGAGAGGTGTTCCGGGCACTTCCCACCGGGACCAGACCCCGGGGTAGGCCTAGGACACGCTGGAGGGACTACGTCTCCCGGCTGGCCTGGGAGCGCCTCGGGATCCCCCCGGATGAGCTGGCGGCTGTGGCCGGGGAGAGGGAAGTCTGGGCTTCCCTGCTTAGGCAGCTGCCCCCGCGACCCGACCCCGGATAAGCGGAAGAAGACGGTACGGTACGGTACGGTACATTCCTTCAGTTCTTACAATTTCAATAAACCTGTGGGCAAAAAGCAGAGTGTCTTCAGTCTTGATGAAAGGTGTTTATCTGACTGTCAGCATATAAAGAAGACGAGGACGGCAAACGCAGTGTTTTTGGTTTTCAAGAATGAGAAAGAATTGTATAGCTTAAAAAAAACAAAAAACCTAGAGGTGTATCCAAACCACACAAAAAACAATATTTTTGACATTTTTTTTGTTTGTTTTTTTCTCCCCTTCATTCATTTTAATGTTTTATTATGTGTATTATTTGAATGTTGTCATACTTACATATGTATTTTCAGTCTGGATAAATAGTTTATCAGTGTTTTTCTTGGAATGTATTGCCAGAATTTGTTAAATAAAGTTGTTTGTATCTCCTCTAAGTCTCAAGTATGACTAAATATTGTCTCACCTTATTTCTCCTTGAGCATTTTAGGAGAAACACATTTGAGACTAAACAGAAACTAAAACTAGAAAACTGCTGTTATTACGTAACAGCGCTGTGAATGCACCGATGCTGAAGCTGGTAAACTGGGATGCGTAGATGCGAAAACACCTTTTAAGAATAAAACAATGACTGAAAATGGCATTTCATGTTTAAAGCTGAAACTGGAACGCTAGAATGATGCTGACTGGACCTCAGAAATTAAGCTGAACCAGGTGGACACTCGATACATGATGACCACTCTGACTCAGTGGGAGCCGGCTCTTTGGTTGTGACGGGCCACTCTGGAGGCCGTGCTGCCGGTCACATTTGAGCTTATAGGTTTGTAAAGTATATGACAGAGACAAAGGCTGTTCCACTGCAAGTGGAGACAGCAGTGAGCGGTGTGGAGAGAGCATGGCAGTATGCTGTAACATAACCATGTGACACCTGAAAGTTTCAGCCTGCGCACACACCAAACGTGATCTGGGCATCAAGTTTTCACGCCGAGTCAATGGTCAACGCGCTTCCACCACCGACCTGTGGTTTTAGTTTCTGACAATCACACTACATTTAGTACCACAACAGCTCATATGACATGTTACCGCTAAACACCAGCCAGTAATGATTGGGCCTTTATCTCCATACATGTCCTTCACACTCATGGTGCAAGTTTAACGTCAAAATATCACAGAATTTCTCATAAACTTTCACTGACTGTGGACAAAACCAAGGCAGTAAAGCAAAGACATCAAATTTATAGAATAACCATAAAATAAACATGCACAGAGTTTTAAGGCTAATCATAAAAATACTGACTTCAAAAAAGTTTTTAACACAAACCATTAATTTATTGCAAAATGAAGGGCAAATATAGAGCTGTAAATATCTCAAATTAAGAGCTAATGGTAGGGATGTTCTGCTCGAGCCCGTCTCCATCTTATGAATCAGAAGTCTTGCGCTGTTTTGGTGGAAGTGTCAGCATGCTGAAAGCCACGTGACCACGAACCGAGGCCTCGTTACGTCATCCGCGAGTGTTGAGCTGAAATCCTAAAGAGACTGGGTTCATTCATCTGTCAGTGCTTAATATGGGTTCCAATCACTCGGGAATTTATTGAAAAATACTTAATTTATCACAGAGGATCATTCCGAGATATGAACCACAAAGGAAACACTAACAGAAGGTGGATCAGAGACGAGCCAGCTCCAGGCAGCTTCTCTCAGCTGCAGTACCATCCACGGCCAGAAGATGGAGCTCATGCTCACGGTCTCAAGACTTCGTGTCTATCTCTTCACAACTGTGTCAGAATAGCTAATGAGGACAAGATGGATCCGACATTTCTGTAGGAGCTGAATCCCTACTGTTTATGTTCTATTGAGAATTAAACATGTTTACGTTCTACTGGGAATAAAACATGTTTACGTTCTACTGGGAATAAAACATGTTTACGTTCTATTGAGAATTAAACATGTTTACGTTCTACTGGGAATAAAACATGTTTACGTTCAACTGGGAATAAAACATGTTTACGTTCTATTGAGAATTAAACATGTTTACGTTCTACTGAGAATAAACATGTTTATGTTCTATTGAGAATTAAACATGTTTACGTTCTACTGGGAATGAAACATGTTTACGTTCTACTGAGAATTAAACATGTTTACGTTCTACTGGGAATAAAACATGTTTACGTTCTACTGGGAATAAAACATGTTTATGTTCTACTGGGAATAAAACATGTTTATGTTCTACTGGGAATAAAACATGTTTATGTTCTACTGGGAATAAAACATGTTTATGTTCTACTGGGAATGAAACATGTTTATGTTCTACTGGGAATAAAACATGTTTATGTTCTACTGGGAATAAAACATGTTTATGTTCTACTGGGAATGAAACATGTTTATGTTCTACTGGGAATAAAACATGTTTATGTTCTACTGGGAATAAAACATGTTTATGTTCTACTGGGAATAAAACATGTTTACGTTCTACTGGGAATAAAACATGTTTACGTTCTACTGGGAATGAAACATGTTTATGTTCTACTGGGAATGAAACATGTTTATGTTCTACTGGGAATAAAACATGTTTACGTTCTACTGGGAATGAAACATGTTTATGTTCTACTGGGAATAAAACATGTTTATGTTCTACTGGGAATGAAACATGTTTATGTTCTACTGGGAATAAAACATGTTTATGTTCTACTGGGAATAAAACATGTTTACGTTCTACTGGGAATGAAACATGTTTATGTTCTACTGGGAATGAAACATGTTTATGTTCTACTGGGAATAAAACATGTTTACGTTCTACTGGGAATAAAACATGTTTACGTTCTACTGGGAATAAAACATGTTTATGTTCTACTGGGAATGAAACATGTTTATGTTCTACTGGGAATAAAACATGTTTATGTTCTACTGGGAATAAAACATGTTGGGATGTGGAAACCACCGTATTGCGTTAAAAATGGTGTATTACACAACACACTGATGAATACATTCATTTTTCCACTTTGTTTTTATTTTTGTTTCATTCTAAATCAGATTTTTGTCTGAAATCTTGAATCAAACAGCAGCTGAGTAAAAACGACTCCTTCTGCTGCAGCTCTGACTGTTACACTGATAGCACATGTGACGTGAAGCTGACATGGTAAGACTCCCACATGCATGACATGAAGCTTGACAGGGCGTCCGTGGGTCTTGGGGGCCCCCTGCTGGTCAAGGGACAACACTGCAGCTCTCCTCTGATGGTGCTACACGATGGCCACGGCAAACACGCTGACCACACAGTACATGGTACGGTTCTCCCACCTGACGGTGCAGCTGCCTGCAGACACAACACAGCATGTTAGAACAGTTCCTGGATCAGAACCTCCGGTCTGTCTAACATCACAGTTACAGTCACAAGCATGTTAGAACAGTTCCTGGATCAGAACCTCCGGTCTGTCTAACATCACAGTTACAGTCACAAGCATGTTAGAACAGTTCCTGGATCAAAAAAAAAATAAGCAAGATCAAAGAAAAATGGAAAAATGAGGAAAAATAAAAAACAAAAAAAAGAAAAAAAGAAAGATGAGAAAAATAAAAAATAAAAAAGAAAATGGGGATGAGAATAGTAAAAACAAAGGAAGAGAGATTTAAGAAAAAATTATGACAATGATAAATAGGAAAAAAAAAAGAGAAAGAAAAAGAAAAAAAAAAAAAAAGAATAAAGACAAAAAAGAAAACAGAAAGGAAAGAGAAAAAAGAAAACAAGAAGAAAAGAGAAAAAGAAAGAAAGAGAGAAAAAAGAAAAAAAGAAAAAGAAAAAAAAAAAAAAAAAAAAAAGAAGAAAAAAAAGAAAGAGAGAAAGAAAAAAGGAGAAAAAGAAAAGAAAAAAAGGAAAAAAAAAAAAAAAAGAAAGACATTATAAATACCACAATACATATCAAAGAACACTGAAACATTCAATAACAATGTCTTCAAGAAATAATCATAGATATCATTGTTCAACCACTGTACACTTAGTTGCTCATTCCATTTTCATTGGGTTATTTTTAACATAGTCTCTTAACAGTTTCTTAAAACGTCTCTTACTGAATTCATTAGTGACTATACAAGGCAAGGTGTTCCACTTTGTTATGGCCCTATACATTACAGATCTGCGTAAAGCATCTGTTCGGGGTTTATATCTTTCAATAAAGCCACTAACTGCCTGCCTAGTATTATGACTGTGTTGATTTCTTACATAAATTATTTGCGAATATAGACAGTTTGGTTGCATACTGTAACAAATATTTCTGAAAAAACCCAATAAATTACATGCCAACCTTTCTTCTCCTCTGAGCCATGAGAGGCTGGTATGAAGTTTTTCTGTGCTGTTCCTTACACCCATTGGACAATGCAAAGCCAGTCTTGCGGCTTTATTCTGAGCTATTTGAAGCTTAGACAGATGTTTTTTGACTACACCCGACCAGACAGCAGAGCAGTAGTCAAGGTGTGATAGTACTAATGTTTGTGTCACTAGTACTCTAGAAGCAGGGGTAAGAAATGGGGAACATCTTCTGATGCATGAAATCCCAACACCCATTTTCTTAATAATATTTTCAACTTGCTTATCCCAGGATAAATATCTATCTAGAGTAACACCAAGCAGTTCACCGGGGTCCGAGCCAAAAAGGTCCATAAAAGTCCACAAAAACGTGTCAGTATTCCTCCATACTGCTCGTCCCATGTAATCCAAGTGTCCTGAGTGGGTAGCGTCCAGCATTTACTGGAAACCATCATTTAGTAGATTTTTAGACTAAACAGTAGAACATCGTACTTTCGTGAAGCGCGCATATGCGTGTTCACGAAACTACGGAAGCCTCGGCGTTCAGAGCCTACTCTGCCGATAATAAAGCGTAGAAGAAGAAATTCACTGTTTACATTGTGCTAAGAGCGACAGAGCTGCAGACAAACCGGGACAAACACAGGAGGGTCCAAGAGAGGTTGATATTGATTTAAAACAAAGAAAGAAAGAAAAAGAGAACGCACGATCTCGTCTGCCGCGGCCTCCATAGTTTCATGAACGTGCACCACGTGCTCGCAGGAGATGTGATGTAGTACTGATGTAGTACTGTTTAGTCTATAAAAATCTACTAAATGATGGTTTCCAGTGAATTCTGGACGCTACCCACTCAGGACACTTGGATTACATTGGACGAGCAGTATGGAGGAATATTGACAAGTTTTTGTGGACTTTTATGGATCTTTTTGGCTCGGACCCCGGTGAACTCCATTATATGAAAGTTGGGGGGAAACGAGAAGCCTTCCTGATCGCCGGCTGCATTTGAGATATTAAAAAAGTGCTGCAGAGTCTTTCTCACCATGAGGGGAAGTGGAAGATAAAGTTACATCATTCTGTGGGTGGAATGGTCCTTTAATGAGTCACTGACTAGTCACATGAACTGGTCAACGAGTCCTGGATGCTTTCGCATAATGGAGGCTGCGTGGACGAGGCGTTAAAACCCCCTCATCCTACCAGATCCTGGGAACCTTCGGCAGGCGTAGGAACGCTGGGGGGGGCTGGATGTTTGTGGCAGGAGGTCGTTTTCGCGTTAATGACTGAAATTAATGAGTTTTACTGGTTCTACTGGTCACAAACTGCAGTTTACTCAAAGGGGCACCTACCATCGGTGGTGGTGTCCCAGTAGCAGGAGTTGGCTGTGTGGAGTCCAGCACCTGTTTTCTGCATCACGGCACACGTTACTATGGAAACAGAAGCGGGTGGTTACCATGGTTACGGTGCGTCTCCGCCCCTCAGAGCCGCTCTGACCAACATACCCATGAACTTGTAGGGCTTCCCCAGCTTGACCAGCTGGGTGAGGCAGCGCTCCACGATGCCGGCGGTCCACTTGTTCACCAGGTTCTGGCTGTAGTCGTCAGCCCCCACCACGCTCTCAATGCTCTGCACACACCAGCATAGGGGGGGGGGGGGGACATACAGAGCAGCACTGTTCAGCGTCACAGAGACAAGCATGTGACAGCACGAGGTCCAGACCTGCCAGCATCTTCCTCAGCTGCACTCAATAAATAAATATGTAAATAAATATGCGGATAAATAAAAAATGCGCACAATAAACAAACATGTAAATAAATAAATATGCAAATAATAAACAAATATGTAAATAAATAAATATGCAAATTAATAAACAAATATGTAAATAAATAAATATGCAGATAAATAAATATGTATAGGAATAAATTAACGTCTGCTGCCCTCTAAATTTACATAAATAAATATGTAAATAAATGAATATTTGGATAAATAATTAACAGTTCTGTCATTATCTTCCTCAGTTGCCCTCAATATGTATGTAAATAAATAAACATATAAATAAATATGTGCATGAATAAATGTGTAAATAAATAAACAAATATTTAAATAAAAAAATAGCAGATCTGTCAGGATCTTCCTCAGCTTCCCTCAATATGGACGTAAATAAATAAATAAATATGCGGATAAATAAAAAAATATGTAAATAAATACATAAATATGGGGATAAATAAAATATGTAAAAAAATAAATAAATATGCAGATAAATAAAATATGTAAATAAACCAATATGTAAATAAATAAAGATGCAAATAAATAACATCTGTCAGGATCTTCCTCAGCTGCTCTCATATGTACTTAAATAAATATGTAAATGAATAAACAAATATGTAAATAAATAAATATGCGGATAAATAAACAAATATGTAAATAAATAAATATGCAAATAAATTAACATCTGCTGCCCTCAATATTTACATAAATAAATATGTAAATACGTAAATAAATGAATATTTGAATAAATAATTAACAGATCTGTCATTATCTTCCTCAGTTGCCCTCAATATGTATGTAAATAAATAAGAATGTAAATAAATAAATGAATAAATAAATAAATATGTAAATGAATATGTATGTAACTAAACAAATATGTAAATAAATAAATAACAGATCTATCAGGATCTTCATCAGCTTCCCTCAAAAGGTATGTAAATAAATAAGAATGTAAATAAATAAATGAATAAATAAATAAATATGTAAATGAATATGTATGTAAATAAATAAATATGTAAATATATAAGAATGTAAATAAATAAATTACAGATGTGTCAGGATCTTCCTCAGCTACCTTCAACATGTAAACAAATAAACACGTGTCACCGGGCAGAAGTCGTCAGTCACGTGACAAACCCTGATGAAGATGAAGTATGATGGTACCTCTTTCACGATGCTGTCCGCTTCTTCCGAGCTGAAGGAACCCTGAATGCAACACCAACAACACTGTTAGCATTTAGTTAAAGAGACCATGAACGCAACACCAACGACACTGTTAGCATTTAGTTAAAGAGACCATGAACGCAACATCAACGACACTGTTAGCATTTAGTTAAAGAGACCATGAACGCAACACCAACAACACTGTTAGCATTTAGTTAAAGAGACCATGAACGCAACACCAACAACACTGTTAGCATTTAGTTAAAGAGACCATGAACGCAACACCAACAAGTTTATTGTCATCTAGACCACCTAAGACCAGGTCTGAATCAAAAACCTCATTACTGAGAGTCTTCAGCCTGGACTGCAGTTTTCTAGAAAGCAGGAAGATTCATTAAAACACCGTTTCTGATGTGTGAAAACTTTATTTCACACATGGAAGTTAGTGATGAGCCCACTCAGATGTGTGTTTAACCGCTTTCCTGTAGGAAGTTCACCAGTATGACAGATCTACGATACAATCAAGATATTAAACCTCACAAGAACGGATTCACTGCAGACGTGGAGCGTGTGAGTATCACAGACGTGGAGCGTGTGAGTATCAGACGTGGAGCGTGTGAGTATCACAGACGTGGAGCGTGTGAGTATCAGACGTGGAGCGTGTGAGTATCACAGACGTGGAGCGTGTGAGTATCACAGACGTGGAGCGTGTGAGCAGGGCTTGAAATTCACTTCTCAAAATGGGGGGGAATTCCCCCTTACATGCTTCACCAAGGGGGGATTTGGAGACTTTGGGGGGGATATTTACAGGGCGCTTTACCACAGGTCTTACAGCGTCCTACCCGTACCTCAGATTAATAAGGAGCATTAATTTGTCTTTTTCATCCTTCTTAGTTTTCATTTTAACCAGCTCTCTTGTCCCGTCTCCATTCTCTTTATCAGCTATCATCAGTTTTTACCAACTTAATATAAAAAGTACATATTGCAGTAATCTGTTGCATCTTTCAACTGCATAATTATAATAAGTGGTTCTGGTAGTTCTTTCTTCCAGTTCTGTTCTGTTCCCTCTCCTCTACGTAATCTCTTGCATTTGATAAAAGTTCTGTTAAAATAAAACTGGTCTTGGGGAGGACAGAGCATCTTCTACATGCAAGGCTAGAAAACTGTCAGAAACTTAATGAATATAATAACACATTTAAGAATACCCTAAGATACTTTATAGGAAAGAAAATGGAAAAACAGAGAAAACAATAAAGAAGCTGAGATAAACAAGAACAAGTGAAGAGCAGTGAGAATGTGAGAAAATGATGAGGAAACATCCCCAAAATCAGCTTCTTTCTCCAAAATAATACAAAATTTAGATTTTTATTATGTCATATTTAATGCTGTTTAGCCTGATGCGTCAAAATATAAAATGTGTTCCTAATATCAAACTATTATTTATCAATATTATCTTTATCTATGAATCGATCTCACATTCAGCTGCTGTGAGAAACGGTGACGCAGCGCTGTTGGTCTCATCACACCAACATTAAACTGAGCAGCTCGTGCCTTCGTCATTATGATGAAACACGGATATTCTGAGCCAGTTAGGCTAAAACTTTTCTTTGAGCTGCTTGTTACCGTAACCAGCACCGGCGCTACCTGAGGATCCGGAGGATTTGGGTCGTAAACGAGACCGACACCGGCGCCGCCACAGTGCAGGTCTTTACTGGTGTTGGTCCAGACCAGGTTCCCTTCAGGGGACCCGAAGTTACATTTACGTTATAAGACTCCGTGAAAGTATCGTCTTACCGGCGGGAAATCCGCCAACAATGGCTGGTTTATCAACATGAGGGAAGCTGCGACATCTGACGGGTCAGAGAGGGAGAGAAAGAGAAAGGGAGCGCGCGCTTTATTAAAGGGCCGACGCGGGAGGCGACGTCACTCCTTCTGAATGAAAGGAGAGGGAGCGATGTCGCCTCAAGCGTGTCGAGTCCTTTATTCTACGTTATTTTATGGCTCCGATGCAAACGCTCACTGCACATTACGTCGCTGCAATTGCAAGCGGGAATTTCCCGCATTATAAGAGCGAAGTTTGCGGGAATTGATGGTATTATGCGCGATTCCCGCAATCCCGCAGCGAATTTCAGGCCCTGCGTGTGAGTATCACAGACGTGGAGCGTGTGAGTATCACAGACGTGGAGCGTGTGAGTATCACAGACGTGGAGCGTGTGAGTATCAGACGTGGAGCGTGTGAGTATCAGACGTGGAGCGTGTGAGTATCACAGACGTGGAGCGTGTGAGTATCACAGACGTGGAGCGTGTGAGTATCAGACGTGGAGCGTGTGAGTATCACAGACGTGGAGCGTGTGAGTATCACAGACGTGGAGCGTGTGAGTATACAGACGTGGAGCGTGTGAGTATCACAGACGTGGAGCGTGTGAGTATCACAGACGTGGAGCGTGTGAGTATCAGACGTGGAGCGTGTGAGTATACAGACGTGGAGCGTGTGAGTATCAGACGTGGAGCGTGTGAGTATCAGACGTGGAGCGTGTGAGTATCAGACGTGGAGCGTGTGAGTATCAGACGTGGAGCGTGTGAGTATCAGACGTGGAGCGTGTGAGTATCACAGACGTGGAGCGTGTGAGTATCACAGACGTGGAGCGTGTGAGTATCACAGACGTGGAGCGTGTGAGTATCAGACGTGGAGCGTGTGAGTATCAGACGTGGAGCGTGTGAGTATCAGACGTGGAGCGTGTGAGTATCACAGACGTGGAGCGTGTGAGTATCAGACGTGGAGCGTGTGAGTATCAGACGTGGAGCGTGTGAGTATCAGACGTGGAGCGTGTGAGTATCACAGACGTGGAGCGTGTGAGTATCACAGACGTGGAGCGTGTGAGTATCACAGACGTGGAGCGTGTGAGTATCACAGACGTGGAGCGTGTGAGTATCACAGACGTGGAGCGTGTGAGTATCACAGACGTGGAGCGTGTGAGTATCACAGACGTGGAGCGTGTGAGTATACAGACGTGGAGCGTGTGAGTATCAGACGTGGAGCGTGTGAGTATCAGACGTGGAGCGTGTGAGTATCAGACGTGGAGCGTGTGAGTATCACAGACGTGGAGCGTGTGAGTATCACAGACGTGGAGCGTGTGAGTATCACAGACGTGGAGCGTGTGAGTATCAGACGTGGAGCGTGTGAGTATCACAGACGTGGAGCGTGTGAGTATCACAGACGTGGAGCGTGTGAGTATCACAGACGTGGAGCGTGTGAGTATCAGACGTGGAGCGTGTGAGTATCACAGACGTGGAGCGTGTGAGTATCAGACGTGGAGCGTGTGAGTATCAGACGTGGAGCGTGTGAGTATCAGACGTGGAGCGTGTGAGTATCACAGACGTGGAGCGTGTGAGTATCACAGACGTGGAGCGTGTGAGTATCAGACGTGGAGCGTGTGAGTATCAGACGTGGAGCGTGTGAGTATCACAGACGTGGAGCGTGTGAGTATCAGACGTGGAGCGTGTGAGTATCAGACGTGGAGCGTGTGAGTATCACAGACGTGGAGCGTGTGAGTATCACAGACGTGGAGCGTGTGAGTATCACAGACGTGGAGCGTGTGAGTATCAGACGTGGAGCGTGTGAGTATCACAGACGTGGAGCGTGTGAGTATCACAGACGTGGAGCGTGTGAGTATCACAGACGTGGAGCGTGTGAGTATCAGACGTGGAGCGTGTGAGTATCACAGACGTGGAGCGTGTGAGTATCAGACGTGGAGCGTGTGAGTATCACAGACGTGGAGCGTGTGAGTATCACAGACGTGGAGCGTGTGAGTATCACAGACGTGGAGCGTGTGAGTATCAGACGTGGAGCGTGTGAGTATCAGACGTGGAGCGTGTGAGTATCAGACGTGGAGCGTGTGAGTATCACAGACGTGGAGCGTGTGAGTATCAGACGTGGAGCGTGTGAGTATCACAGACGTGGAGCGTGTGAGTATCACAGACGTGGAGCGTGTGAGTATCACAGACGTGGAGCGTGTGAGTATCACAGACGTGGAGCGTGTGAGTATCACAGACGTGGAGCGTGTGAGTATCACAGACGTGGAGCGTGTGAGTATCAGACGTGGAGCGTGTGAGTATCACAGACGTGGAGCGTGTGAGTATCACAGACGTGGAGCGTGTGAGTATCAGACGTGGAGCGTGTGAGTATCACAGACGTGGAGCGTGTGAGTATCACAGACGTGGAGCGTGTGAGTATCACAGACGTGGAGCGTGTGAGTATCACAGACGTGGAGCGTGTGAGTATCACAGACGTGGAGCGTGTGAGTATCAGACGTGGAGCGTGTGAGTATCACAGACGTGGAGCGTGTGAGTATCAGACGTGGAGCGTGTGAGTATCACAGACGTGGAGCGTGTGAGTATCACAGACGTGGAGCGTGTGAGTATCACAGACGTGGAGCGTGTGAGTATCACAGACGTGGAGCGTGTGAGTATCACAGACGTGGAGCGTGTGAGTATCACAGACGTGGAGCGTGTGAGTATCACAGACGTGGAGCGTGTGAGTATCACAGACGTGGAGCGTGTGAGTATCACAGACGTGGAGCGTGTGAGTATCACAGACGTGGAGCGTGTGAGTATCAGACGTGGAGCGTGTGAGTATCACAGACGTGGAGCGTGTGAGTATCAGACGTGGAGCGTGTGAGTATCATAGACGTGGAGCGTGTGAGTATCACAGACGTGGAGCGTGTGAGTATCACAGACGTGGAGCGTGTGAGTATCACAGACGTGGAGCGTGTGAGTATCAGACGTGGAGCGTGTGAGTATCACAGACGTGGAGCGTGTGAGTATCACAGACGTGGAGCGTGTGAGTATCACAGACGTGGAGCGTGTGAGTATCACAGACGTGGAGCGTGTGAGTATCAGACGTGGAGCGTGTGAGTATCACAGACGTGGAGCGTGTGAGTATCACAGACGTGGAGCGTGTGAGTAACAGACGTGGAGCGTGTGAGTATCACAGACGTGGAGCGTGTGAGTATCACAGACGTGGAGCGTGTGAGTATACAGACGTGGAGCGTGTGAGTATCTCAGACGTGGAGCGTGTGAGTATCACAGACGTGGAGCGTGTGAGTATCAGACGTGGAGCGTGTGAGTATCGTCAGAGTATCGGTATCGGTCAGGTGAAGTCCAGCTTTCCATGATCCACTGGAATTTTCAGAGAAGTCAACTCTTTCTTTCTTTGTTTTTGCATTTTCACAACCATAATCAAAGTGTCACAAATCAGAAACGGTGTTTGGATAACTCTTAATCCTGTGTAGAATATGTCAGTCCGGATGTCAAAAGTCTCCGTCCTGCAGTTTTTTCCTCAGAACCTGGTTCACTGCAAGGTTAGAGGTTAGGTCTGGATTTTTCATCAGTTCAGTTTTTGTTTAGTTTTGACTTTTTGTTTTATAATTCAGTTAGTTTTAGTTAGTTTTTTGGAGCAGATTTGTTAGTTTTTATTTTTTGGAAAATGTTTAGTTTTAGTTTAGTTTTTATTAGTTTCAGACTTCGTGTTAGTTTTGGGGTATTTTCTTTTTTGATAATTGTACGTATTTGTCTGGGGTGACATTCAAATTCATCAGAAACAGATTTCATATCAACCCCAAAGGCTGATGTATAAATAAATCTACAAAAACTAAAACTAGGGATGTTTTTGCAATAATATTAGTTTTAGTTCGTTTTTTAAAGACACAATAGTTTCAGATTGTTATCAATGTTGTTGAAAAACTGTCATTTTAGTTGTTATTTCAGTTAACAAAGTTTTTGTTTTTCGGTTTTAGTTTTGGTTAGTTTTAGTTAACTATAACAGCCTTGGCTCACTGCTGTCAGGAATAATTGGGTGGAACTGCCCTTTAAGCTAAACCGGACCACCGGGACCGGGTTTATATTTCAGCCTCGCGCACCTGATTTTAGGCTCTGTCATGTTAAACAGACTCTCTGCTGACTAAACATGATCACACATGTAACATACATGTAGAAATGCTAGCTACGTTAGCTTCAGCTAGCTAACCAGAACCAGAACCAGAACCGCGAGCAGGGACGAACCTCGTTGCCGTTCTGGTACTCCTCCATCCCGGTTCCGCCTCCTGCACGCTTCCTGAACGGGACAAAATGCGCAGAAAGCAGCTCGAGCGCAGCGACAGGATAGATAAATAAAACAAACAGGGCTGGTCAGGACTTCCGCTTAGCCGTCAGCGACGTCATCAAAGAGCGGCCGCCGGTGGAGGGCGCGCGCCCCCTGCTGGAAATTAGATTAATACAAAAATAGAAACGCTTTAAATTATTATTATTTCACGATTATTTTAATGAATTTCTGGCCGTTATTAAATATAAAATACAAAAATAGACCAAATATAGTACATGAAAGTATTACATACATACATTATACATATGAGACACAAACTATTCAAACACAAGTACAGAACTGAAAACAGTTAGAAAATAAACAAAAATGAGGTTCCTGATTGAACAACAAATTAATAACGTATTACAATACAGCCTAAAATACAGAAATGTTAAAGCAAACATTTCCTCAACATTATTTAAACCCTCCAATTAAAGAAAAGGCTAAATTCACAACAGTAATCCAAATAACGAGAAACTAATTAAACTAATAATAAATAAAAATGTACTAAATTATAATGTAGTGAAATTTAATATTGCTTTTGAATTGTGGTTGGAAATAATAATGAAAAACAAACAAACAAAACTGTCTCAGACACATCAGAGCATCTTTCCATGAACATGGACCAACATACCTGTCAGCAGGTGCAGACGTCTGATTGGACGTTACAGAAACACCTGATTACAGTGATTGAATCAACACCATTTTAGCTTCAGAGCCCCATCATGCTTGTTTACTTGTTTATTTTTGTGTGTTAGTTTTTCATATTTCTGTTGAACCATAATTCAGAATCAAAGTTGTGATTATAGATTTTTTATTTATTATTATTTTTGTCAGTTTCATCTTGTTTCACTGATGGATGACTTTGTTCCTCGGTTAGCTGGAGGGTGTGAATCATTTAGAGGACGACTGCAGCTCCAGCAGGCTGCTGGCAGACCGGTCCACCGTCGCCCCCTCGTGTCTGGCCTCTGGATCTTCTCCAGGCTCCAGGATGGTGCGGTCCACCCTCCTCATCTGGACCTGCCCCCCCTCCAATCATCCGTCTCCAGACGTCCTCCTCCGTCTGAGGCTGTGGGTAGAATCCTCTCAGTCTGGTTGGAGACCCCACAGACGGAGTCCAGGCTCGTCGTGGGTTCAACCTGGAACATGGAGGTCCTGGAAAACCTTGAACAGCCTTGTGAGAGTCAACCTCCTGAGCTGCCCTGGATGTGACGGTTGACCGTGTGGGGATGTGAACGAGGACTCAAGCTCGGCTTCGTACAAATCCTCTTTAATGTCACAACCCAGAACCCAGAGAGGACGGTCGAAGGACATGACGGTGATGAGAGGACGTCTCTCACCCGCGTTCACGCCGGACACCGGTGATGAGAGGACGTCTCTCACCCGCGTTCACACCGGACACCGATGCAGTTATTCACATGTTAAGTCAAAGTACAGACGTGAACCGACGCGCGTCTTAAGCTAGGTCCACACTACAGGATTCCTGACACCTTCATAGATGCAGAGACCACACACTTGATGATTGCAGAAGACACATCACACCAGATTTGTCGTGGCTGTATGACGGAGAGGTGGAGGTGGATAAAAATGGCCACAAAGTATTCAGTTTGGTGTAAGACCGGTGTAGTGTTCAGTTTGGTCTCAGACTGGTGTAGTATTCAGTTTGGTCTCAGACCGGTGAAGTATTCAGTTTGGTCTCAGACCGGTGTAGTATTCAGTTTGGTCTCAGACTGGTGTAGTATTCAGTTTGGTTTCAGACTGGTGTAGTATTCAGTTTGGTTTCAGCCTGGTGTAGTATTTAGTTTGGTTTCAGACCAGTGTAGTGTTCAGTTTGGTCTCAGACCGGTGTAGTGTTCAGTTTGGTCTCAGACTGGTGTAGTGTTCAGTTTGGTCTCAGACTGGTGTAGTATTCAGTTTGGTTTCAGACTGGTGTAGTATTCAGTTTGGTCTCAGACTGGTGTAGTATTCAGTTTGGTCTCAGCCTGGTGTAGTATTTAGTTTGGTCTCAGACTGGTGTAGTGTTCAGTTTGGTCTCAGACTGGTGTAGTATTCAGTTTGGTCTCAGACTGGTGTAGTCTTCAGTTTGGTCTCAGACCGGTGTAGTGTTCAGTTTGGTCTCAGACTGGTGTAGTATTCAGTTTGGTCTCAGACTGGTGTAGTATTCAGTTTGGTCTCAGACTGGTGTAGTATTCAGTTTGGTCTCAGACCGGTGTAGTGTTCAGTTTGGTCTCAAACTGGTGTAGTATTAAGTTTGGTCTCAGACTGGTGTAGTATTTAGTTTGGTTTCAGACCAGTGTAGTGTTCAGTTTGGTCTCAGACCGGTGTAGTGTTCAGTTTGGTCTCAGACTGGTGTAGTATTCAGTTTGGTCTCAGACCGGTGTAGTGTTCAGTTTGGTCTCAGACTGGTGTAGTGTTCAGTTTGGTCTCAGACCGGTGTAGTGTTCAGTTTGGTCTCAGACTGGTGTAGTATTCAGTTTGGTCTCAGACCAGTTTAGTGTTCAGTTTGGTCTCAGACTGGTGTAGTATTCAGTTTGGTCTCAGACCAGTGTAGTGTTCAGTGTGGTCTCAGACTGGTGTAGTGTTCAGTTTGGTCTCAGACTGGTGTAGTATTAAGTTTGGTCTCAGACTGGTGTAGTATTCAGTTTGGTCTCAGACCAGTGTAGTATTCAGTTTGGTCTCAGACTGGTGTAGTATTCAGTTTGGTCTCAGACTGGTGTAGTATTCAGTTTGGTCTCAGCCTGGTGTAGTATTTAGTTTGGTCTCAGACCGGTGTAGTGTTCAGTTTGGTCTCAGACTGGTGTAGTTTTCAGTTTGGTCTCAGACTGGTGTAGTGTTCAGTTTGGTCTCAAACCGGTGTAGTGTTCAGTTTGGTCTCAGACTGGTGTAGTATTCAGTTTGGTCTCAGACTGGTGTAGTATTCAGTTTTCTCAAATTCTGAGAGGTGGAGGCGAGGAGACGGCAGACTCTTGTTAAACTGAGCTACAACAGAGAGAAGAGGGTTTGCTGGAAGTTTAGCGTTAGCTTACTGACAGAGGCCATGTTCTTTAGCTGGAAGTTTAGCTGTTAGCTGGGAGTGCAGCTAGCTTACTGGCAGAGGCCATGTTCTGTAGCTGGAAGTTTAGCTGTTAGCTGGAAGTGCAGCTAGCTTACTGACAGAGGCCATGTTCTGTAGCTGGAAGTTTAGCTGTTAGCTGGAAGTGCAGCTAGCTTACTGACAGAGGCCATGTTCTTTAGCTGGAAGTTTAGCTGTTAGCTGGAAGTGCAGCTAGCTTACTGACAGAGGCCATGTTCTTTAGCTGGAAGTTTAGCTGTTAGCTGGAAGCGCAGCTAGCTTACTCACGGAAGGCAGATGGACAGATGCTCAGCAGCTGGAATACAGCGCCTGTAGTTTGTATCCTGAGGGATATGCAGCACCGATCCTCCCTTACAGATCATTTAACTGGGGGGGGGGGATAATAAAGTACTGAAATAATTATTAATTCTGCCATGTTCACCTAACTGTGGTGGCTGACGGGAGACAACCCCCCCACCCCCCCCCCACCCCCCACACACACACACACACACACTGTAGAAAGTTCAACCTGACGCGCAAATGAAGCGTTTTATTCACGCGTCTTATTCGCTCCATTTTATGTGGAAAAAACGCGAGTAAAGTTAACATCCAGAATTCAGCGCTGAAATCTGAGACGGAGGCGTCCAGTGTGAACGCGGTCACACACTGAAAAGTGCTTATGTGCTCCAGGACATGTCCCAATAAATAACCTACGTCCTCACAGTAGCTGAGGCCCAGCAGGACCAGGACCAGGAGGCTGGGGGCCCAGTCCTGGTGCTGCTGGGGGGGACGATGGACGACGCTGGATGCTGTCCCACCGCTGCAGGCTGGAGTCTGCCGTCTACACCCAGCATCAGAGAAACTGCTCTGACCACCCCAGAGTCCCCCACAGTCCCCCAGAGTCCAGGAGAGTCGACCAGACTCCAGCAGAGTCCAACAACGTCCACCACAGTCCCCCAGAGTCCAGGAGAGTCTACCAGAGTCCAGCGGGGTCCAACAAAGTCCAGCACAGTCCCCCAGAGTCCAGCAGAGTCCAGCAGAGCTGGGTCAGAGCACGCTGCAGGCGCCAGAGCGAGGTCCTCTGGGTCCAGAGTCCTGCAGGGTCTCAGCGGCCGGGCACGGAGGCTCTCTGTCTGGGGGGGCGTCGGTGGTCGGCTTGGACCTGGAGGAGGACGACAGCCGTCTGAAGAGGGACAGCTAGGGTAGAGGACACGTCTCCTGGTTAGAACACTACAAAACTCACATCTGACCACGTAGATTTTTATCATTTCCGGTAAAAATATCTCCTCACACTCCAAAGAGACACGATCAGTGAAAGACAAACGTTTCAGTGAGATATAAGAACTCGTTTTAAAGGGGAATTCCTCTGTTTGTTTAACCTGGGGTGTTTTCATCTATGCTTTCATATATGTGAGTGAACGTTCCAGATAGCTCCAGTATGTATCCAGCAGCAGCCTAGCATCAGCTAGCAGCAGCTAATAAGTATGGGGCAACTGGGGCTCGGATAGTCTCAACAAGTGTCCGAAAAAATAAAGTACTGGGATAGTCCCAACGAGTGTCTGACACCATGAAGGACTCGGATAATCTCAATGAGTGTCTGACACCATGAAGGACTCGAATAGTCTCAACGAGTGTCCGACACCATGAAGGACTCGGATAGTCTCAACGAGGGTCCGACACCATGAAGGACTCGGATAGTCTCAACGAGGGTCCGACATCATGAAGGAGCTCGAATAGTCTCAATGAGTGTCCGACACCATGAAGGACTCGAATAGTCTCAATGAGTGTCCGACACCATGGAGGACTCGGATAGTCTCAAGGTGTGTCCGACACCATGAAGGACTCGAAGAGTCTCAACGAGTGTCCGACATCATGAGGAGCTCGGATAGTCTCAACAAGTGTCCGACACCATGAAGGACTCGGATAGTCTCAATGAGTGTCCGACACCATGAAGGACTCGGATAGTCTCAACGAGTGTCCGACACCATGAAGGACTCGGATAGTCTCAACGAGTGTCCGACACCATGAAGGACTCGGATAGTCTCAACGAGTGTCCGACACCATGAAGGACTCGGATAGTCTCAACGAGTGTCAGACACCATGAAGGACTCGGATAGTCTCAATGAGTGTCCGACACCATGGAGGACTCGGATAGTCTCAACGAGTGTCCGACACCATGAAGGACTCGGATAGTCTCAACGAGTGTCCAACATCATGAAGGAGCTCGGATAGTCTCAACGAGGGCGAAGGACTCGGAGTGTCCGACACCATGAAGGACTCGGATAGTCTCAACGAGTGTCCGAAACCATGAAGGACTCGAATAGTCTCAACGAGTGTCCGACACCATGAAGGACTCGGATAGTCTCATCAAGTGTCATACAACATGAAGGACTCGGATAGTCTCAATGAGCGTCCGACACCATGGAGGACTCGGATAGTCTCAATGAGTGTCATACACCATGAAGGACTCGGATAGTCTCAACGAGTGTCCGACACCATGAAGGACTCGGATAGTCTCAACGAGTGTCCGACACCATGAAGGACTCGGATAGTCTCAATGAGTGTCCGACACCATGAAGGACTCGGATAGTCTCAACGAGTGTCCGAAACCATGAAGGACTCAAATAGTCTCAACGAGTGTCCGAAACCATGAAGGACTCGGATAGTCTCACCGAGTGTCCGAAACCATGAAGGACTCGAATAGTCTCAACGAGTGTCCGACACCATGAAGGACTCGGATAGTCTCAATGAGTGTCCGAAACCATGAAGGTCTCGGATAGTCTCAACGAGTGTCCGACACCATGAAGGACTCGGATAGTCTCAACGAGTGTCCGAAACCATGAAGGACTCGGATAGTCTCACCGAGCATCCGACACCATGAAGGACTCGGATAGTCTCATCGACTGTCTGACATCGTGAAGGACTCGAATATTCTCAACGAGTGTCATACAACATGAAGGACTCGGATAGTCTCATCGAGTGTCATACAACATGAAGGACTCGGATAGTCTCATCGAGTGTCATACAACATGAAGGACTCGGATAGTCTCAATGAGTGTCTGACACCATGGAGGACTCGGATAGTCTCAACAAGTGTCCGACATCATGAAGGACTCGGATAGTCTCAACGAGTGTCATACACCATGAAGGACTCGGATAGTCCATCTTATATCTCACTGAAATGTTTCTCTAAGTAATTTTGTCTTATTTTGAGTGTGATGACAAATTTAGACAAGAAATAAGTAAAAAATATAGTTGGTAAGACTTGAGTTGTTGCAGTGTATGTTGCATGTATTTGATTTTACACATTCACGCTGCTGTCTGGTAAATAAATGTCTTCATCAACATTTCATCAATCGGAAAAAGAAGACGATTCAAACGTGATCCTGAAGACTCAATCAGCTCTGCAACGTGCTGTTCTGACACTGAGGACAAATCCTGACGGAAAACTGTTTTTTTCAGAGTTTTCTGGTCAAATTCTGCAAACTGGCCCCTGATCTCTAACTCACTCATGACCTGCATCTCTAATTCTTCATGGTGTACCACAAGGAAACTGTTCAAGACCACCTCTATTTCCCCCATGATGACCACACCAAATCACATATGATCACGTATGCAGATGACACACATCTGTTTCAACTAAACGAGCGTGTGCCATGGACAATGTGTTTAGTGACAAAACTCTAGAAAAGTACAAACATCCCAGAACTACATGAGCTGTTCCAGACATCAGGAGGCACTTTCGGACTGTAGGAATCTTCTGGAGTTCCTGGAAAATTTTCGGGAACCAGGCCGTTTTTTTGCATTTTCGTACATAAAGGAACTAGGGACCTCGGCCCTCAGTTCCTAGAACCTTTTTAGCTCCTACTCCGAGGCAGGGTCTTCTCAGGGTTCCATAAGAACTGAAATACGTAGGTGTTTGGTGATTGGTAGAACTGGCAAGCCCCACCCCTTGTTTGATCTCCACTTCTTCCGGGCCCGCCATATTTAAAAAGTCCCACAGCTGTTACAGCTGTTTACCGCAATCGTAATGACAACAAGAACCATTACAATAGGAGTGTACCAATTCATTATTAAATCCATCACAATGGTATACGTCGGGAATCCAGAACTATTCTGAAATGTCCAAAAGCAATTATTTTATACTAATTCAAGTGTGACAGTAGAATCTGGTCCGTCCAGTAAAGTGTCCCGGCGTACTTCAACAAAAGGTAAACAAGACGTAACGTGATACAAATGACCGTGATGAGGGAAAGCTGGTAAGCTAACCTCAGTTTTTGTATCAGATCATCTGGGGCATAAATGTGTCTCTGTCTCAGACGATTGTGTCAAACATGGTTCCTATCAAGGTTCTCCCTAATGGGCAAACGCAGACTGATGGGGAAGGTAGTTCTGATAACTAAACTTCAGACGGGGAGTTCTAGGAACCTAGATCCTGATCCTAGAACATCCCTCTGATCCTAGAACCTCTCTGATCCTAGAAACCTCTCTGATCCTAGAACCTCTCTGATCCTAGACCCTCTCTGATCCTAGAACCTCTCTGATACTAGAACCCCTCTGATCCTAGAACCTCTCTGATCCTAGAACCCCTTTGATCCTAGAACCTCTCTGATCCTAGATTCTCTCTGATCCTAGATCCTCTCTGATCCTAGATCCTCTCTGATCCTAGAACCCCTCTGACCCTAGAACCTCTCTGATCCTAGAACCCCTCTGATCCTAGAACCTCTCTGATCCTAGAACCCCCTCTGATCCTAGATCCTCTCTGATCCTAGAACCTCTCTGATCCTAGAACCTCTCTGATCCTAGAACCCCTCTGATCCTAGGACCCCTCTGATCGTAGAACCCCTCTGATCCTAGAACCTCTCTGATCCTAGAACCTCTCTGATCCTAGAACCCCTCTGATCCTAGACCCTCTCTGATCCTAGAACCTCTCTGATCCTAGAACCCCTCTGATCCTAGAACCTCTCTGATCCTAGAACCTCTCTGACCCTAGAACCCCTCTGATCCTAGATCCTCTCTGATCCTAGAACCTCTCTGATCCTAGAACCTCTCTGATCCTAGACCCTCTCTGATCCTAGAACCTCTCTGATCCTAGAACCCCTCTGATCCTAGAACCTCTGTGATTATAGAACCCCTCTGATCCTAGAACCTCTCTGATCCTAGAACCCCTCTGATCCTAGAACCCCTCTGATCATAGAACCTCTCTGATCCTAGAACCCCTCTGATCCTAGACCCTCTCTGATGCTAGAACCTCTCTGATCCTAGAACCCCTCTGATCCTAGAACCCCTCTGATCATAGAACCTCTCTGATCCTAGAACCCCTCTGATCATAGAACCTCTCTGATCCTAGAACCCCTCTGATCATATAACCTCTCTGATCCTAGAACCTCTCTGATCCTAGAACCCCTCTGATCCTAGAACCCCTCTGATCATAGAACCTCTCTGATCCTAGAACCCCTCTGATCATAGAACCTCTCTGATCCTAGAACCTCTCTGTCCGAATGCTCCTATTATATACGTATATACGTTCACACTGCTGTGTGGTACATAAATTTATTCATCAACATTTCATCAATCAGCAATGACTCCACGTAAACGAATGAATGTCTCGTTATTGTTTACTGTACCTTCTTGCTGGGGGCTGATTGGCTGTTGGAGGTGTTCTCTGCCTCCCCATTGGTGGGTTTCAGGTCATCATCCATGTCTTCCTCCCCAGCTGGCTCAGGCTGCTCGCTGATGTCAGCTGTTGGGACAGCAGACATCGTCAGTCCCTGACAGTCCAGTCCGGTAATCACGCAGCTGAGGAAACTCACATTTCTGCTCTCCACCAGGATCACACTCCTCCTCCAGCTGCTCTGGCTGCAGGACAGATCACACGTCACCAGTCAGCACCAGCACAAACAACAACCACCACCACCATGCCTGAATCATTTACAGGAGCTCCCTCTGAGCATGCGTCGTTCTCCTCTTCCTCTGCTTCCTCCTCTTCTTCTCCATCGTCTTCATCTTTACTGCACGTCTCCACCACATCCTGACAGCCATAAAACATGAAGGACAGAGTCAGTGTGACTCTGTGAACCCCAGCAGGAACCCAGGTCCATCTCTGCAGCTACGGCTAACGGGGCAGGAAGGCTAATGCTAACACAGCCTGAACTGGGACACAACTGTTCCAGACTACAGTGGGAGGGTGACAGGGGGACCTCAGCTGGAAGGGGGGCAAACACAAGGGAGGAAAAAAACTAATCAAACCTGATCCTGAAGACTCAATCAGCTCTGCAACGTGCCGTTCTGAGACTGGGGACAAATCCTGACGGAAAACTGGTGTTGAGTTTTTCTGGTCAAATTCTGCAAACTGGCCCCTGATCTCTAACTCACTCATGACCTGCATCTCTAACTCTTCATGGTGTACCACAAGGAAACTGTTCAAGACCACCTCTATTTGCCCCATGATGACCACACCACATCACATATGATCACGTATGCAGATGACACATGTCTGTTTCCACTAAAACAGACGTGGAACCCTAGGCTATGTGTTTAGGGACATAAAACTCTGGAAAAGTACAAACATCCCAGAACTACATGAGCTGTTCCAGACTTCATTAAAGGTGAAGAACCTCAACGGACCTGCTGCTGAAGAACAAGCTAACCGCTAACACGCATATCCAGAAAGGACAACAAACGGGGAGTAAATGCTGTTTTCATTTCATTACCGCAGAAAAAGGAAGAAATCCCCGGAAATATTTACGTAAAAAAAAGGCTTATTCTCATAGTTTAGGAATCGACTTTTAAAATGGTGGTCTAGAGGTAAAGGAGGTGGGATTTGGAGAAAGACACCCCAGTTCTTTACGTTCTACTGGAAATAAAACATGTTTACGTTCTACTGGGAATGAAACATGTTTATGTTCTACTGGGAATAAAACATGTTTACGTTCTACTGGGAATAAAACATGTTTACGTTCTACTGGGAATAAAACATGTTTATGTTCTACTGGGAATAAAACATGTTTACGTTCTACTGGGAATGAAACATGTTTATGTTCTACTGGGAATGAAACATGTTTATGTTCTACTGGGAATGAAACATGTTTATGTTCTACTGGGAATAAAACATGTTTACGTTCTACTGGGAATTAAACATGTTTATGTTCTACTGGGAATAAAACATGTTTATGTTCTACTGGGAATAAAACATGTTTATGTTCTACTGGGAATGTAGAACATGTTTATGTTCTACTGGGAATAAAACATGTTTACGTTCTACTGGGAATGAAACATGTTTATGTTCTACTGGGAATAAAACATGTTTATGTTCTACTGGGAATAAACATGTTTATGTTCTACTGGGAATAAAACATGTTTATGTTTTACTGGGAATAAAACATGTCTATGTTCTACTGGGAATGAAACATGTTTATGTTCTACTGGGAATGAAACATGTTTATGTTCTACTGGGAATGAAACATGTTTATGTTCTACTGGGAATAAAACATGTTTATGTTCTACTGGGAATGAAACATGTTTATGTTCTACTGGGAATGAAACATGTTTATGTTCTACTGGGAATAAAACATGTT
Source organism: Atherinomorus stipes (assembly GCA_023101725.1). Lineage (NCBI taxonomy): Eukaryota > Metazoa > Chordata > Actinopteri > Atheriniformes > Atherinidae > Atherinomorus > Atherinomorus stipes. Next base: position 220,443 of record JALJCO010013696.1, read on the forward strand.
TATGTTCTACTGGGAATAAAACATGTTTACGTTCTACTGGGAATGAAACATGTTTATGTTCTACTGGGAATAAAATACGTTTATGTTCTACTGGGAATAAAACATGTTTATGTTCTACATAGAAGTAAAACATGTTTATGTTCTACTGGGAATAAAACATGTTTATGTTCTACTGGGAATAAAACATGTTTACGTTCTACTGGGAATAAAACATGTTTATGTTCTACTGGGAATAAACATGTTTATGTTCTACTGGGAATAAAACATGTTTATGTTTTACTGGGAATAAAACATGTTTATGTTCTACTGGGAATGAAACATGTTTATGTTCTACTGGGAATAAAATATGTTTAGGTTCTACTGGGAATAAAACATGTTTATGTTCTACTGGGAATAAAACATGTTTATGTTCTACTGGGAATAAAACATGTTTATGTTCTACTGGGAATAAAACATGTTTATGTTCTACTGGGAATAAAACATGTTTATGTTCTACTGGGAATGAAACATGTTTATGTTCTACTGGGAATAAAACACGTTTAGGTTCTACTGGGAATAAAACATGTTTATGTTCTACTGGGAATAAAACATGTTTATGTTCTACATGAAACAGTAGAACATGTTTACGTTCTACTGGGAATGAAACATGTTTATGTTCTACCGGGAATAAAACATGTTTATGTTCTACTGGGAATAAAACATGTTTATGTTCTACTGGGAATAAAACATGTTTACTTTCTACTGGGAATAAAATATGTTTACGTTCTTCTGGGAATAAAACATGTTTACGTTCTACTGGTAATAAAACATGTTTACGTTCTACTGGGAATGAAACATGTTTATGTTCTACTGGGAATAAAACATGTTTATGTTCTACTGGGAATAAAACATGTTTATGTTCTACTGGGAATAAAACATGTTTACGTTCTACTGGGAATAAAACATGTTTATGTTCTACTGGGAATAAAACATGTTTATGTTCTACTGGGAATAAAACATGTTTATGTTCTACTGGGAATGAAACATGTTTATGTTCTACTGGGAATAAAACGTGTTCACGTTCTACTGGGAATGAAACATGTTTATGTTCTACTGGGAATAAAACATGTTTATGTTCTACTGGGAATAAAACATGTTTATGTTCTACTGGGAATAAAACATGTTTATGTTCTACTGGGAATGAAACATGTTTACGTTCTACTGGGAATGAAACATGTTTATGTTCTACTGGGAATGAAACATGTTTACGTTCTACTGGGAATGAAACATGTTTATGTTCTACTGGGAATAAAACATGTTTACGTTCTACTGGGAATAAAACATGTTTATGTTCTACTGGGAATGAAACATGTTTATGTTCTACTGGGAATAAAACATGTTTACGTTCTACTGGGAATAAAACATGTTTATGTTCTACTGGGAATAAAACATGTTTACGTTCTACTGGGAATGAAACATGTTTACGTTCTACTGGGAATGAAACATGTTTATGTTCTACTGGGAATAAAACATGTTTATGTTCTACTGGGAATAAAACATGTTTACGTTCTACTGGGAATAAAACATGTTTATGTTCTACTGGGAATGAAACATGTTTATGTTCTACTGGGAATGAAACATGTTTATGTTCTACTGGGAATAAAACATGTTTATGTTCTACTGGGAATTAAACATGTTTACGTTCTACTGGGAATAAAACATGTTTATTGTTCTACTGGGAATGAAACATGTTTACGTTCTACTGGGAATAAAACATGTTTATGTTCTACTGGGAATGAAACATGTTTACGTTCTACTGGGAATAAACATGTTTACATTCTACTGGGAATAAAACATGTTTACGTTCTACTGGGAATAAAACATATTATGTTTCACTGGGAATGAAACATGTTTATGTTCTACTGGGAATAAAACATGTTTACGTTCTACTGGGAATAAAACATGTTTATGTTCTACTGGGAATAAAACATGTTTATGTTCCACTGGGAACAAAACATGTTTATGTTCTACTGGGAATAAAACACGTTTATGTTCTACTGGGAATAAAACGCGTTTACGTTCTAGTGGGAATAAAACATGTTAATGTTCTACTGAGAATAAAACGTGTTTACGTTCTAGTGGGATTAAGCCTGTCTCAACTATTAACTGGTACTCTTAAATGTCTGGGAGTTTACATTCATTCCCTCTATCCGTTTTGACTTCTCCAGAATAACTCCTAACCGCTGAGCTGCACACACTTCTTATTTCTAAAAAAACCTTGTTCATTTGTTGTTTACATGTTCAAAGAAGAGAAGAAAGATGAGTAAGTACAACCTTGAATGTAGACACAAAAAACCCCACAAAAACATCAGAGAAAACAAAGTAATATTTATTACAAACATATGAAGCAACAGAAAGAAGTGACAAACAACTACAGACACAAAAAATCAGATTAAGGCAGATGTTAGCAGATAAAAGCTGCTAGATAGAAAAAAATAATAAGACAAGACAAAAGCTTGGAGGTAAGGAAGAAATCTGAATTACTAATCATTTCTGCTCAAGAAAAGAAGTGAGAGATAACAGGCACAGTGGATGAGAAGTCACCACAGAGGGTCAGTCTGAAACGTTTCTGCAGAGATGCATTCAGGAAAACAGCCAGAGGGCAGGAATCCTCAGACCTCAGCTTCTATCAGATTCTAGCTTCTGTGTCACATGATGGTGGTAGCCTATCAGATTCTAATATCACATGATGGTGGTAGCCTATCAGATTCTAATATCACATGATGGTGGTAGCCTATCAGATTCTAGCTTCTGTATCGCATGATGGTGGTAGCCTATCAGATTCTAGCTTCTGTGTCACATGATTGTGGTAGCCTATCAGATTCTAGCTTCTGTGTCACATGATGGTGGTAGCCTATCAGATTCTAGCTTCTGTACCACATGAAGGTGGTAGCCTATCAGATTCTAGCTTCTGTGCCACATGATGGTGGTAGCCTTTCAGATTCTAGCTTCTGTGTCACATGATGGTGGTAGCCTATCAGATTCTAGCTTCTGTACCACATGATGGTGGTAGCCTATCAGATTCTAGCTTCTGTGTCACATGATGGTGGTAGCCTATCAGATTCTAGCTTCTGTATCACATGATGGTGGTAGCCTATCAGATTCTAGCTTCTGTATCACATGATGGTGGTAGCCTATCAGATTCTAGCTTCTGTGTCACATGATGGTGGTAGCCTATCAGATTCTAGCTTCTGTACCACATGATGGAGGTAGCCTATCAGATTCTAGCTTCTTTATCACATGATGGTGGTAGCCTATCAGATTCTAGCATCTGTGTCACATGATGGTGGTAGCCTATCAGTTTCTAGCTTCTTTATCACATGATGGTGGTAGCCTATCAGATTCTAGCTTCTTTATCACATGATGGTGGTAACCTATCAGATTCTAGCATCTGTGTCACATGATGGTGGTAGCCTATCAGATTCTAGCTTCTGTATCACATGATGGTGGTAGCCTATCAGATTCTAGCTTCTGTATCACATGATGGTGGTAGCCTATCAGATTCTAGCTTCTGTATCACATGATGGTGGTAACCTATCAGATTCTAGCTTCGGAGTATAGTTGTGTATCTTGTCTGCAAAGATCTGTATCGGTGATATCGCAAATTAAGGTTTCGGCAATATTGGTGGATCGATATCGGTATTAAAAAAACAAAATAAGTAGCATTTCTCTGCTTTCTGGAGATCTTCGTGTTTTAAACGGCGGCATGTCTGAGAAGGAGCGAGGGCTGAGGATGTGCTGTAGCCATGGAAAAGCCAATCAGCTCCTGTCTCCGTGGTCATGTGATCTTCCTTTCCCACCTGTGCTGTCGGCCACGTTCCAGAGGGATCCGGTGATCCGAGGTCACTTGAGGTTGAGGTACTGAGGAAGAACGTCGTCCCAGAACTCCTCTTCCTCATCGGCCGTCGGGCCACTTCGTCCTCGTCTGTTTCCAGACTTCACACTCTGTTTTACCGACGAAGACTTTTTCTTTTTCACAAACTCCTCCTCTTCCTCACTTTCCTCCTCCTCCTCTCTCTCTTCCTCCTCTTCTCCTTCTTCCTCTTCCTCCTCCCCCTCTTCCTCCTCTTCTTCACTTTCCTCTTCACTTTCTTTTTCTTCTTCTTCATCTTCTGCTTCCTCACTCTCTTCTTCCTCTTCCTCAATGCTTTTCCCCTCTTCCTCCTCCTCCTCCTCCTCCTCCCCTGTTTCACTGTCTTCTTTTTCCCCCAAAGTCTCACTTTCATCCTCCTCCTCTTCCTCACCCTCACTTTCTAACTCCTCCTCCTCCTCCTCCTCTTCCTCCTCATTTTCAGTGTCTGCTCCTTTGCTCTCCGTCTCCTGACTTGACCCTTCCTCCTCCTCCTCCTCCTCCTCCTCCTCCTCCTCCTCCCCCTCTTCCGTTTCACTTTCTGCTTTAGACTTCAACGTCTCTTCATCCTCACCCTGGCTTTCCTCCTCCTCTTCCTCCTCCTCTTCCTCGCTGCTCCCCGTCTCCTGACTTGGACCTTCTCCCTCCTCCTCCTCTACATCTCCACCCTTTCTTTCTTTCTCCTCTGTTTCAGTTCCACTCGACTCCTCCTCCTCCTCCTCCTCCTCCTCCTCTTCCTCACTGCTCCCCGTCTCCTGACTCGGACCTTCTCCCTCCTCCTCCTCTACATCTCCACCCTTTCTTTCTTTCTCCTCTGTTTCAGTTCCACTCGACTCCTCCTCCTCTTCCTCAGCACTGCTCACACCTTCCTCCTCCTCTTCCTCAGGTTGAGACACATTCTCTGACTGAAGACTGTCTCTGTCTTTGTCCTCATCTTCTTCATCTTCTCCAGCTTTTTCAGTACTCTGACTGGGCTCCTCCTCTTCCTCCTCCTCCTCCTCTTCCTCCTTACTGATCTCTAGACTGCTTCTCTGATCTTCATCCTCCTCATCTTCCTCCTTACTGACCTCTGGACTGCTTCTCTGATCTTCGTCCTCCTCCTCTTCCTCCTTACTGACCTCTGGACTGCTCTTCTGATCTTCGTCCTCCTCCTCTTCCTCCTCTTTCTCTTTGGCTGATATGGGGTGGGTCAGCTCCTCATCTTCATCCAGACTCAGGTCCTCTCCGTCCAGACTGGTATCCTTCTTGTCCTGACTCATGTCCCCGTCCCTGTTTGTCCCGTGCTCTGGACTCTCCGACGCAGGACTGATGTTGATGCTGACGACGTTCTTGCTGCTCCCGTCGGTTCTCTGGGATCCAGACTCTCCACTTCTGGATTTCGTGGACGTGTCCTGAGGGACGCTGTCCCTGTCCAGTGGGGACGGGGACCTGGATCGGTTCCTGGCTGCCATCTGGTGGCTGATGACGGATCCGGCGACGGCTCCGGCGAGCAGACCCAGACCTGCCTGAGCAGCTTTCCTGTTCCTCTCGTTCTTGGAGGTTTTGGACAGATCGGTCCGGTCTTTGGGGTTTCTGGGGTCCCGGTTTTCCTGAGCCAGTCTGGAGCTCGCTGAACTGTCCTCATCACGCTGGCTTTGAACCAACGTGGGTTTGCTTTTAGTCGTCACCTGCTTGGCTCCTGAAACGGTCTTCCTGGTGTCCGGATGATCTGGTCTCCGGTCTGCTGCTGGTCTTTGGTCTGCTGCTGGTCTCCGGTCTGCTGCTGGTCTTTGGTCTGCTGCTGGTCTCCGGTCTGCTGCTGGTCTCCGGTCTGCTGCCGGTCTCTGGTCTGCTGCCGGTCTCTGGTCTGCTGCTGGTCTCCGGTCTGCTGCTGGTTTTCTGCGGACCCCGACCAGCTGCTGTCCATTGGGAGCTGCTTTGGGACGCTGCTTGGACGTGGGCTTCCTGATGTCACCGACGCTGGGAGGCTGGTTTTTCCTCCTCTGCAGCTCCTCCACAGCTAAGACCAGCTTGTCCTTACTTGGACTGCTGGTCTTCTGTCTTTGAGGACTCTTAGAGGACAGAGCGCCACTGCTCCTCAGGAGCTCGGTGGGCAACGCCCGACGAGGGGAGGCGGCGGCGCGCTGACGGGACGGTGAAGACAAGGAGAAGCTGCTCTGGTTCGAGAGCTTTTTCTCTTTGCGTTCGCTCTGCAGCGCAGCAGGACTACCCTTCCTCTGTCCACAGCAGTTAGATGAGTTAGAGAGGACATGCAGAGAGACAGACATGCGTGAGAGAGACAGACATGTGTTAGAGAGACAGCCATGCGTTAGAGAGGACATGCGAAGAGACAGCCATGCGTTAGAGAGGACATGCAGAGAGACGACAGAGAGGTCAGGCAGGTCTTTCAGGTTGTTTCTGGTCTTGCACATATGCAGAACAGCAGGTTCTTTACGTGGCAGCAGGTCCACACAGACACTGAGACCTCTACCGTAAACTAGTATCCATCATATACCAGATATTTTACTAGTTCTGGGTGACGAGGTTGTCCTGAGGAAACTCTACAGATCAGCGTGCGTGAAATCAACTGGAAAGGGTTGGAGACCCTGGAAGAACAGGGTGAGCAAGCTCCCTCCCTTCCCCAATAAAGCCACGCCTCCAGACCGATACCCCCACTAAACCCTACAGTTCGGTCCCAGTACCCGCACCAAACCCTATGATCTTGTCCCAGTACCTGCACTAAACCCTACAGTCCGGTTCGAATACCCACACTAAACCCTATGGTCCTGTCCCAGTACCCACACTAAACACTATGATCCTGTCCCAGTACCCGCAATCAGCCCGTCGATCCAATCCGAATGCCCACACTACACCCTACGATCCAGTCCCAATACCTACACATAACCCTACGATCCTGCCCCAATACCCGCACTAAACCCTATGATCTTGTCCCAGTACCTGCACTAAACCCTACAGTCCGGTTCGAATACCCACACTAAACCCTATGGTCCTGTCCCAGTACCTGCACTCAGCCCGACGATCCTATCCAAATACCCACACTACACCCTACAATCCTGTCCCAGTACCTACACATAACCCTAAAGTCCAGTCCCAATACCCACACTAAAACCTATGATCCTGTCCCAATTCCTGCACTGAACTCTGCGGTCCTGTCCCAGGACCTGCAGTAAGCCCTACGGCCCTGTACCAGTACCCGCACTAAACCCTATGGTCCTGTCCCAGTACCCGCACTAAACCCTGCGGTCCTCTACAAGTACCTGCACTAAACCCGGCGGTCCTATCCCAGTACCCACACTAAACACTATGTCCTGTCCCAGTACCCGCAATCAGCCCGTCGATCCAATCCGAATGCCCACACTACACCCTACGATCCAGTCCCAATACCTACACATAACCCTACGATCCTGCCCCAATACCCACACTGAACCCTATGATCCTGTCCCAATACCCGCACTAAACTCTACGGTCCTGTCCCAGTACCCGCACTAAACCCTACGATCCTGTCCCAATATTCGCACTTAACCCTACAATCCTGTCCCAAAACCCACACTCAGCCCTACCATCCTGTCCCAGTACCCAAACAAAACCCTACAGTCCTCTACCAGTACCCAAACTAAACCCAAGGTCCTGTCCCAGGACCAGCACTACAGTACTGTCCCAGTACCCGCATTAAACCCTATGGTCCTGCCCCAGTACCCCCTCTACACCTTATGGTCCTCTACCAGTACCTGCACTAAAATTGACAGTCCTGTCCCAGTACCTGCACTAAACCCTACGGTCCTGTCCCAGTACCCGCACTTACCCGGCGGTCCTATCCCAGAACCCACACTAAACCCTATGTCCTGTCCCAGTACCTGCTCTAAATCCTACAGTCCGGTCCAAATACCCACACTTAACCCTACGGTCCTGTTTCGATACCCGCATCGAACTCTACGGCCCTGTTCCGATACCCGCACTGAACCCTACGGTCCTGTCCCAGTACCCGCACTAAACCCTACAGTCCGGTCCCAATACCCACACTAAACCCTACAGTCCTGTCCCAGTCCTGCACTAAACCCTACACTCCGGTCCCAAAACCCACACTAAACCCCACGGTCCTGTTCGGATACCCGCACTAAACTCTACAGCACTGTTCTTATACATGCACTAAACCCTTCGGTCCTGTTCCGATACCTACATTGAACCCTACAGTCCTGTACCAATACCCGCACTAAATCCTTGGTCTTGTCCCAGTACCCACACTAAACCCTGTGGTCCTATCCCAGTACCCACACTAAACACTATGCCCGTCCAGTAACCGCACTCAGCTTGCGATCCTATCGAATACCCACACTAAACCCTATGATCCTGCCCCAATACCCACTAAACCCTATGATCTTGTCCCAACCGCACTTAACTGCGGTCCTGTCCCAATACCCACACAAAACCCTATGATCCTGCCCCAATACCCACACTAAACCCTATGATCTTGTCCCAATTCCCGCACTAAACTCTGCGGTCCTGTCCCAGTACCTGCAGTAAGCCCTACGGCCCTGTACCAACACCAGCACTAAAGCGTACGGTACCATACCAATACCCGCACTAAATCCTATGGTCCTGTCCCAGTACCCGCACTAAACCCTGCGGTCCTCTACAAGTACCAGCACTAAACCCTACAGTCCTGTTCCGATACCTGCACTGAACCCTACGGTCCTGTACCAATACCCGCACTAAATCCTATGGTTCTGTCCCACTACCCGCACTAAACCTCGCGGTCCTCTACAAGTACCAGCACTAAACCCTACAGTCCTGTTCCGATACCTTCACTGAACCCTACGGTCCTGTACCAATACCCGCACTAAATCCTATGGTCCTGTCCCAGTACCCGCACTAAACCTCGCGGTCCTCTACAAGTACCTGCACTAAACCCAGCGGTCCTATCCCAGTACCCACACTAAACACTATGATCCGGTCCCAGTACCCACACTCAGCCGGACGATCCTATCCAAAAAAAAAAAACACACTACACCCTACAATCCTGTCCCAATACCTACACATAACCCTATGGTCCAGTCCAAATACCCACACAAAACCCTATTGTCCAGTCCAAATACCCACACAAAACCCTACGATCCTGCCCCAGGACCAACACTAAACCCTATGATCCTGTCCCAGTACCCACACTAAACCCAGCGGTCCTATCCCAGTACCAACACTAAACACTATGATCCTGTCCCAGTACCCGCACTCAGCTCGACGATCCTATCCGAATACCCATACTACACCCTACAATTCTGTCCCAATACCTACACATAACCCTAAGGTCCAGTCCCAATACCCACACTAAACCCTACGGTACTGTTCCGATACCCGCACTAAACCCTACGGTCCTGTCCCAGTACCCGCACTAAACCCTACAGTCCGGTCCCAATACCCACACTAAACCCTACGGTCCTGTTCCGATACCAGCATCAAAGTCTACGGCCCTGTTCGGATACCCACACTAAACCCTATGATCCTGTCCCAATTCCCACACTACACCGCCCCCCCCCCCTATGGTCTTGTCCCAATTCCCACACTAAACTCTGCGGTCCTGTCCCAATTCCCACACTAAACTCTGCGGTCCTGTCCCAGTATCTGCAGTAAGCCCTACGGCCCTGTACCAACACCAGCACTAAACCCTACGGTCCTGTACCAATACCCGCACTAAATCCTATGGTCCTGTCCTAGTACCCACAGTAACTGTGCGTTCAGACCAAGAGCGACTTAAGCTGTAAAATAGCTTTTGTCGCTCATAAAAACAGCTGCTACAAAATATCTGTTCGCTTTTGTCGCTCAAGTTGCTCATGACATCACGTTCAATTTTGCATATCCTTCTTAAAGGACCGTCTGCTTTTTACCATTAGCAGAGCTTTTGCAGTGATGCTTTTAGTGATTGCTGCCTTGCACTTTGACAAGTTGTAGCCTGTGATTAATCAGAAATCTGTCTCCTACTGAAAAACAACGGTCTGGACATAACTGATTAAATTACACCCCAAAACAAAATAATGTTGTAGCTTAGTTAAGTACATCATCTTCACTGATCTGCATCTGCAAATCTTCACTCATTCATCTCTCACTCTCAAACTAAATGTCAAGACGAGGGACAAAAGGGAAAAACGTATTTTTATCTTTGTCAATTATTATTATTATAACATTGTACTTTCGATATTTATAAATGATATCGTCCCATTCACATAGCATGCTAGGCGCTCGATTAGCAGGCAAGTTTCGCACCTATTTTAACAATAATTTTATCAACTTACCGGACAAACCAACGGCACGTGATACCTCTTCCCAGGCCAGAGCCTTCTTTTGGAGATCCCTACAGGCGTAAAGCAGGGATCCCCAATTCCGGTCCTCGAGGGCCGGTGTCCTGCAGGTGTGAGGAGCTCCCTTGCTGCAACATACCTGACTCCAATCAGTGGGCAATTAGCAAACGTGCAGAGCTTGACATCAAGCTCTGCACATGTCACAAGGTGTGTTGCAGCCGGGCAGCTGATAATACCTGCAGGACACCGTCCCTCGAGGACCGGAATCAGGGATCCCTGGCGTAAAGTGTGAGGTCATACAATACTGGGTGGCCAGCGACAGCAGTTATCAGCGTTTCTGTTGTCATTCTGACTCGGAACCAAAATACGGCACCAGAGTTCAGTGTTCGTTTCCGCTGGACTCCCGGAAGTGAACAATGTCTACATTCCAATTGGTTGTCAGGGTTTTACAGCCGAAACATGTCATAGCCAATTTGCATAAAGTTAAACTATTTTTAACTTTGTTTGGTCGCTCTAATCGCTCAACTTTTGTAGCTCGTCGCTTCTGTCGCTTTATACGCTCTTGTTGCTCCTGTCCATTGAAAGTGAATGACTTCTGGCGAATTTACAGCTTTGGCCGCTCTTGATCTGAACGCACAGAAAGCCCTACGGTCCTACCCCAATACCCGCACTGAACCCTACGGTCCTGTCCCAATATCCTCACGAAACCCTCCGGTCCTGTCCCAATATCCTCCCGAAACCCCACAAACCTGTCCCAATACCTGCACTGAACCCTCCGGTCCTGTCCCAATATCCTCACGAAACCCCACAAACCTGTCCCAATACCCGCACTGAACCCTCCGGTCCTGTCCCAATATCCTCACGAAACCCCACAAACCTGTCCCAATACCCCCACTGAACCCTCCGGTCCTGTCCCAATATCCTCACGAAACCCTACAAACCTGTCCCAATACCCGCACTGAACCCTCCAGTCCTGTCCCAATATCCTCACGAAACCCTACAAACCTGTCCCAATACCCGCACTGAACCCTCCGGTCCTGTCCCAATATCCTCACGAAACCCCACAAACCTGTCCCAATACCCCCACTGAACCCTCCGGTCCTGTCCCAATATCCTCACGAAACCCTACAAACCTGTCCCAATACCCGCACTGAACCCTCCGGTCCTGTCCCAATATCCTCACGAAACCCCACAAACCTGTCCCAATACCTGCACTGAACCCTCCGGTCCTGTCCCAATATCCTCACGAAACCCTACAAACCTGTCCCAATACCCTCACGAAACCCTACAAACCTGTCCCAATATCCGCACTGAACCCTCCGGTCCTATCTCAATATCCTCACGAAACCCTTCAAACCTGTCCCAATACCCGCACTGAAACCTCCGGTCCTGTCCCAATATCCTCACGAAACCCCACAAACCTGTCCCAATACCCGCACTGAACCCTCCGGTCCTGTCCCAATATCCTCACGAAACCCCACAAACCTGTCCCAATACCCGCACTGAACCCTCGAGTCCTGTCCCAATATCCTCACGAAACCCCACAAACCTGTCCCAATACCGGCACTGAACCCTCCGGTCCTGTCCCAATATCCTCACGAAACCCTACAAACCTGTCCCAATACCCGCACTGAACCCTCCGGTCCTGTCCCAATATCCTCACGAAACCCTACAAACCTGTCCCAATATCCTCACGAAACCCCACAAACCTGTCCCAATACCCGCACTGAACCCTCCGGTCCTGTCCCAATATCCTCACGAAACCCTACAAACCTGTCCCAATACCCGCACTGAACCCTCCGGTCCTGTCCCAATATCCTCACGAAACCCTACAAACCTGTCCCAATACCCGCACTGAACCCTCCGGTCCTGTCCCAATATCCTCACGAAACCCCACAAACCTGTCCCAATACCCGCACTGAACCCTCCGGTCCTGTCCCAATATCCTCACGAAACCCTACAAACCTGTCCCAATATCCTCACGAAACCCTACAAACCTGTCCCAATATCCTTACGAAACCCTACAAACCTGTCCCAATACCCGCACTGAACCCTCCGGTCCTGTCCCAATATCCTTACGAAACCCCACAAACCTGTCCCAATACCCGCACTGAACCCTCCGGTCCTGTCCCAATATCCTCACGAAACCCCACAAACCTGTCCCAATACCCGCACTGAACCCTCCAGTCCTGTCCCAATATCCTCACGAAACCCTACAAACCTGTCCCAATACCCGCACTGAACCCTCCGGTCCTGTCCCAATATCCTCACGAAACCCTACAAACCCATCCCAATATCCTCACGAAACCCTACAAACCTGTCCCAATACCCGCAGTAAACCCTCCGGTCCTGTGCAGTTGGTAAAAGTGCACATTAAAGGGATAGTTCACCCACAGAATGATGGTCCTTCATTTTCTACTCACCCTCATGGTGAGAAAGACTCTGCAGCACTTTTTTAATATCTCAAATGCAGCCGGCGATCAGGAAGGCTTCTCGTTTCCCCCCAACTTTCATATAATGGAGTTCACCGGGGTCCGAGCCAAAAAGGTCCATAAAAGTCCACAAAAACTTGTCAATATTCCTCCATACTGCTCGTCCAATGTAATCCAAGTGTCCTGAGTGGGTAGGGTCCAGAATTTACTGGAAACCATCATTCAGTAGATTTTTAGAGCCTAAACAGTGGAACATTGCACTCTCTCTTTACGCGTTGCCGCTGCTTCCGCAGTATCGTGAACTCGCAGGGGCGCGCTTCGCGGCAGCTAGATATAGTATCCAAAGCAAAGGAAGGTGTGAAATTTTAAAGAAATCCCGCCCAATCTATCTGGACTATCCTGGTGTGAATGCAGCCTTAAAGCTCCTTCAGAGATGAAACCGAAACCAGAAACAAGCTGAAGAGATGAAGGTGAACAGCTGGATTCATGGATGGAGTGATGAAGAGAGAGAAGCAGGAGTAGAGATGGAGAGTTACCTTTTGCAGAGGAGACAGAGTCAGAGTTTGATCTCCAGGGTCCATCTTCATCACGTGTGTCTGTCAGGGAGACGGAGGACAAATAAGCTGGTGTTTCTGTTACCGGGCAGATATCAGGAGGAGGAGGAGCTCCTGTCTCACCATGTTCAGGAAGTCGCTGGTCTCGCCCAGGTCCTTCACGCTGTCAGCGTCCGTCACGCTCTCCACAGCGCTGTCTGCCTCGGTCTGCTCTGCAACACAGGACACCTGGTCACCATGACGACCACGATGCTGAGTCCAGTATTCCACAGACGTCAGACTCTACATGACATCAGTTTCCTCATCACAGTGAGCTGACTTCACTTTGGAGACCTGCAGCCCAGCTGATCGCGTCCTCCTGCTCTGACATCATCACTTATTATTTTTACTCGTGTACCTTGATCTCCTTCCACTGTTTTTAATGTTATTAGAGTTCCTAATAATTTACTTCATTGTGTTGGTTTTAAACAGGACTGGGGATAAAAATTAGCTCTGCTTTAATCCTGCATATTTACATTTTATGCTCATTAATATGCAAAATCCCTTTTTAAATAAATAAACTCAAGGGAAAACAGTGAAAAGAGCTTTAACTCTCAGAATAACGACTAAAAGATGGAGTTGTTAGCAGAGAATTAGTCTGTGATGATGCAGAAAACAACTAGATTTAATTGTATTACTTAACTAGTCAATGTACAGTAAGATTGAAGTATAGTAAATAAGAAAATATGTTTTTAAAAAAGGAACAGAAACCACATTTATACAATAAAATAAACCTAATTAAATTAAGAAACACAGGATAAAATAAATAAAAACTACTGTTTTAAACTGATAAAACTAAAAGAAAAAATCAAAATACATAAAGAAAGTTTAATGGAAAATATGAGAGCAAAATGAATTAAATAAAAATTTTGTTATGCAATAAATTAAATTAATTAAAATACAAGATAAATTAGGATGAATTTAAAGAGAAGAGAAACCACGTAAAATAAATCAATAAATTAACAAAATAAAAATAAATTAAGAAACAAGATAAAATAGATAAAAATACCATTTCTAAACTGATAAAACTAAAAAAATTAAAAATATATAGATAAAAGAAAGAAGTTTTCATTAAAAATATGAGATAAAAATTAATTAAAAAAATATTTTCTTACACAATAAATTAATTTGTGAAAAAAAATGAGAGGAAATTTAAAAATGAACAGAAACCACATCAAATAATGCAATAAAATTAATATAATAAAATTAAATTTAGAAACACAAGATAAAATATAGCTGCAAGCAGCAATGTGGGGTCCAAGCACATCAGCCATTGGTGAATGCCGCAGACATGCAATGTCATCACGTTGAGACAAAGGCCAGAAGCGTTGATGAGAAATTTGGCCCGTACATGCAAAGGATTGGCAGAAATACGAGTAGATTTCCTGTTTGGCTGCTTTGCCGCTGATTTTGATTGGCTGTCGTGGGCAGAAGGATTGGACAATGAATATGCCTTTAAGTCACTGTCGTGCAGTGTGGTCTAAAGATGGTCTGTGCCGATTTTCATGACAATCTGACAAACTATGGGCTTTCTGAGAATTTTTGTTCGCTTTTAACAAAAATCCAATATGGCGGCTGAATTCTTGCGATTACCTGGAAAGTTTTGTTACATCTTGAAAGGGGACATTCTGCAGTATCAGTGGACGTCAAATTTATTCTCAAATCCAAAGAGGTTAAGAGAAAAGAGCAAAAATGCAATTTTATTCATTACAGCGCCCCCTTGTGGCCAAATGACAATTTTTATTGCACACTTCAAAGGGAGTCCCAAAGCGTCACACCAAGTTTGATCTTCAGAAGTCAAAGCGTTGCAGAGATACAAGCAAACTTCCTGTTTGGCGGCTTCGCCACTGATGGCGGTTGGCGAACACGTGTAGTTGGCATCAGCTAGCAATGCCACACCCCCAGTACCTGCAGATACCAAAATTTCTAACAAAAACGCAACAGATATGAGCAAAAACGATGTTTTGCTGATTACAGCGCCACCTAGTGGTTTAATGACCCTAAATTCGTTGTGTCCCCTTGGGAAGGGGTCTAGACATGTCCCACCAAGTTAAGAAGTCAAACCATTGCTGAGATATGAGCCGACATCGAAATTGGCGCCTACACCGCCAAGTTCGATTGGCTGTAGCAAGCAAACGAAGTCGAAATTCAAAAATCCGCCAGGGTACTTTTGTGCGGCTTGGTCTAAAGATAGTCTGTGCCAATTTTCATGACAATTGGACAAAATTTGTGACCCGTGAAAACTTTTGAAGGTTTTTGACTAAATCCAAGATGGCGGAAAATCTATCATGACGGATTATGACGTCATAGGGTGCGTTGAACTCGGCATGATCCAATGATTCCATAGATACCTTGTTTTTGACAATCGGACTTACGGGTCAAAAGTTACATACACAAATGTACTTACAACTTTGACCCGTTGGTGGCGCTAGAGCGCTCAAAGTGGCTTCATATAACTCAGCCAAATTTAATCTCTATCTGTCCTTAATCAATGTGCCAAATTTCACAACTTTTTACCATATGGTTCTATGGGCTGCCATAGACTCCAATAGCAGAAGAAAGAGGAAGAAGAAGAAACGGAACAAACTCAATGGGCTTCGCTGCTTGGACCCCCAAACAGGCAGAAAAAAATAGTTTTTAACTGATAAAACTAAAAGAAAAATCTAAATATATAAACAAAAGAAGAAAGTTTTCCTTAAAAATATGAGATCAAATAAAAAAAAAAAAAAATTATGATACAATAAATTTAATTCATTTATCAAAATAAAAAAATTAATTAGAGGATATTCTAAAAAATGAAGAGAAACCACACTAAATAATACAGTAAAATTAATATAATAAAATCAAAATAAGAAACACAAGATAAAATAGAAAAAAAAAATACTGCTTTTAAACTGATAAAACTAAAATAAAAAATAAAAAATATATAAATAAAAAAAGAAAGTTTTATAATAAAATTGTTTTGTTATATATAAATTAATAAACTAATTAAATCTTATTTAAATAAATTTATTAAAATAAAATAATAATTTGGATGAAATTCAAGAATGAAATGAAACTAAACTTAAAGTACACTTTAATCTTAAATTAAATGAAATTAAATCCAAATAACAAAACAAATAAATAGAAGATGAAAATTTTATTTTATTAAACAAATTGAATTAAACAAAATCATTATAATAAATAATAACCACCCTGATCTCTTTCTGATTGGCCAGTATAAAGGCTCTAATAAGATCTGTTGCTACGGAAAACATGTGGATCTGTTGGGGTGTTTTGTTTTGTTTTTTGCTTAACTGCGTATTTTCACTGTGAGTTTTCAAAGTGACGGAAATGAGCCAAAGATAATTTAAGACCGACCATATGAAATCTGAGACCACACCTGTCAAATGTAAGGACTTTTTAAGGTATTCAATGCAGATTTCTTCATTTAAGACTTTAAAAGGAAGCCCCCAAAGGCTGGCCAGTGCCCCCCTAAACAAAAAGCCGTCCATCCCGGCAAAAATGATATTTTTTTCATCTATATCAACTTTTATGTTCTGTTAACACGGTGCAGCTTTGCTTATATTTGAATGTTAAAATCTTTAAAAGCTAATAAAAATAAATTACTAAAGATATTACAGCCCCCCCCCCCCCCAGTTCATAATGCTCCTTTCACATCAGCACCTGTCAGCCCCTCATTGGCCGACACCTCAATACCCCTGTTTAGTTTGTTCACATTACAAGTGAGGAGTGTTCAGTTCTGGTTTCAGTGTGAGTGAGGTCATAGTGAAGTTTGTGATGTCATTTGTTTGTGACACACACACACACACACACACACACACACACACACACACACACACACACACACACACACTCACACTGAACTGCTTACTACACACAAAAACATCTTGGCCGCTCTTAAAATAAGTAAAAAACTATTTTCTGTCAATGGATGAAGTGAAATTTTTTTTTGAATAATAATATTTTCTTAAATAAGATGCATTTGTCTTAAATTAAGTTCCTACATCTCTGAAAAAAATCTCTTTAGGTGAGTTTGTCTTATTCTGAATGCGATGCGATATTCACAAGAAGGTGGAGGATGTAGAAGGGATGGAGAATGTGGAGGAGGAGAAAGTGGAGGAGGTAGGTTAGGAGGAGAATGTGGAGGAGGGGGGAGGTGGAGGAGGAGAAAGTGGAGCAGGTAGAAGAGGAGGAGAATGTGGAGGAGGGGGAGGTGGAGGAGGAGAAAGTGGAGGAGGTAGAAGAGGAGGAGAATGTGGAGGAGGGGGGAGGTGGAGGAGGAGAAAGTGGAGCAGGTAGAAGAGGAGGAGAATGTGGAGGAGGGGGGAGGTGGAGGAGGAGAAAGTGGAGGAATTAGAATAGGAGGAGAATGTGGAGCGGGTAGAAGAGGAGGAGAATGTGGAGGAGGGGGGAGGTGGAGGAGGAGGTAGAAGAGGAGGAGAATGTGGAGGAGGGGGGAGGAGGAGAAAGAGGAGGAGGTAGAAGAGGAGGAGAATGTGGAGCGGGTAGAAGAGGAGGAGAATGTGGAGGAGGGGGGGGGGTGGAGGAGGAGGTAGAAGAGGAGGAGAATGTGGAGGAGGGGGGAGGTGGAGGAGGAGAAAGTGGAGGAGGTAGAAGAGGAGGAGAATGTGGAGGAGGGGGAGGAGGAGAAAGTGGAGGAGGTAGAAGAGGAGGAGAATGTGGAGCGGGTAGAAGAGAGAGGAGAATGTGGAGGAGGGGGAGGTGGAGGAGGAGGTAGAAGAGGAGGAGAATGTGGAGGAGGGGGAAGGTGGAGGAGGAGAAAGTGGAGCAGGTAGAAAAGGAGGAGAATGTGGAGAAGGGGGAGGTGAAGAAGGTAGAAGAGGAGGAGAATGTGGAGGAGGTGGAGGAGGAGAAAGTGGAGGAGGTAGAAGAGGAGGAGAATGTGGAGGAGGAGAAAGTGGAGCAGGTAGAAAAGGAGGAGAATGTGGAGAAGGGGGAGGTGAAGAAGGTAGAAGAGGAGCAGAATGTGGAGGAGGAGGGGGAGGTGGAGGAGGAGAAAGTGGAGGAGGTAGAAGAGGAGGAGAATGTGGAGGAGGAGAAAGTGGAGCAGGTAGAAAAGGAGGAGAATGTGGAGAAGGGGGATGTGAAGAAGGTAGAAGAGGAGCAGAATGTGGAGGGAGGGGGAGGTGGAGGAGGAGAAAGTGGAAGAGGTAGAAGAGGAGGAGAATGTGGAGGAGAAGGGGGAGGTGAAGAAGGTAGAAGAGGAGGAGAATGTGGAGCAGGGGAGGTGGAGGAGGAGAAGTTAAGGAGGAGAAAGGAGAGGAGGTAAAAGAGGAGGCGAGGGTGGAGGAGGGGGAGGTAGAAGAGGAGAAGGGGTAGGAGGTAGAGGAGGAGGAGAAGGAGGTGGAGGAGAGGGAGGAAGAGTAGGAGGGGTAGAAAAGGAAGAAAGTAAAAGAGGAGGTGGAGAAGGTAGAACAGGAGACAATGTGGAGTAGGGGCAGGAGGAGGTAGAAGAGGAGAAGAAGGTGGAGGAAGTAGAGGAGGAGGAGGGGGGAGAAGGTAGAAGAAGAGGAGAACGTGGAAGAGGAGATGGAAGTGGAGGAGGTAAAAGAGGAGAATGTAGAGGAGGAGGAAAGTGGAAGAGGTGGAGGAGTGGGCGGAGGGGGAGGCGAGGCAAGGTAGGTACCCTGGTGGATTGACCCCTGGTGGTGAGTCCCGTTCAGCACCTTTCTGTGGGCCAGCTGGGGTGGGGGCAGTCTGGGGGGGGCGGTCTGGCTGGAGACGGGCGGATGGAGGAAGCCTGACGTCACGGTCCGGAACATGGCTCCGAACTGGTCTGGAGACCGCTCCTGGAGGAGAGGGAGGAGTCAGCATGGCATCAGGACCCTGTAAGGGGAGTACCGAAGAACGGTCCGGGACCAGAACCAGGACCCACCCGCTCCCTCCTGCGGACCCGGGCGGACAGACTCCTCTGCAGGGAGGAGGACCCGTCCATGCTGCCCAGCAGATCCACGTACGGCTTCTCCAGGAGGTCCTGGGTCACGTCGTCCTCCTCCAGAGTCACGTCAGCGCTCCCAGCAGGTCTGGGCCGGGCCAGAACCACCATGTGACAGCCGCCGCACGTCACCTGGACAGACCAGAGACCATCAGAGACCTGGACAGACCAGAGACCATCAGAGACCTGGACAGACCATCAGAGACCTGGACACACCAGAGACCATCAGAGACCTGGACAGACCATCAGAGACCTGGACAGACCAGAGACCATCAGAGACCTGGACAGACCAGAGACCATCAGAGACCTGGACAGACCAGAGACCATCAGAGACCTGGACAGACTAGAGAGCATCAGAGACCTGGACAGACCAGAGACCATCAGAGACCTGGACAGACCAGAGACCATCAGAGACCTGCACAGACTGGAGACCATCAGAGACCTGGACAGACCAGAGACCATCAGAGACCTGGACAGACCAGAGACCATCAGAGACCTGGACAGACCAGAGACCATCAGAGACCTGGACAGACCAGAGACCATCAGAGACCTGGACAGACCAGAGAACATCAGAGACCTGGACAGACCAGAGACCATCAGAGACCTGGACAGACCAGAGACCATCAGAGACCTGGACAGACCAGAGACCATCAGAGACCTGGACAGACCAGAGACCATCAGAGACCTGGACAGACTAGAGACCATCAGAGACCTGGACAGACCAGAGACCACCAGAGACCTGGACAGACCAGAGACCATCAGAGACCTGGACAGACCATCAGAGACCTGGACAGACCAGAGACCATCAGAGACCTGGACGGACCAGAGACCATCAGAGACCTGGAGGGACCAGAGACCATCAGAGACCTGGACAGACCAGAGACCATCAGAGACCTGGACAGACCAGAGACCATCAGAGACCCGGACAGACCAGAGACCATCAGAGACCTGGACAGACTAGAGACCATCAGAGACCATCAGAGACGGGACCAGAGACCATCAGAGACCTGGACAGACCAGAGACCATCAGAGACCTGGACAGACCAGAGACCATCAGAGACCTGGACAGACTAGAGACCATCAGAGACCTGGACAGACCAGAGACCTGGACAGACCAGAGAACATCAGAGACCTGGACAGACCAGAGAACATCAGAGACCTGGACAGACCAGAGACCATCAGAGACCTGGACAGACCAGAGACCTGGACAGACCAGAGAACATCAGAGACCTGGACAGACCAGAGACCATCAGAGACCCGGACAGACCAGAGACCATCAGAGACCTGGACAGACCAGAGACCATCAGAGACCTGGACAGACCAGAGTCCACCAGAGACCTGGACAGACCAGAGACCACCAGAGACCTGGACAGACCAGAGACCATCAGAGACATGGACAGACCAGAGAACATCAGAGACCTGGACAGACCAGAGACCATCAGAGACCTGGACAGACCAGAGACCATCAGAGACCTGGACAGACCATCAGAGACCCGGACAGACCAGAGACCATCAGAGACCTGGACAGACCAGAGACAATCAGAGACCTGGACAGACCATCAGAGACCTGGACAGACCAGAGACCATCAGAGACCTGGACAGACCATCAGAGACCTGGACAGACCAGAGAACATCAGAGACCTGGACAGACCATCAGAGACCTGGACAGACCAGAGACCTGGACAGACCAGGAACCATCAGAGACCTGGACAGACCAGAGAACATCAGAGACCTGGACAGACCATAGACTATCAGAGACCTGGACAGACCAGAGAACATCAGAGACCTGGACAGACCAGAGACAATTAGAGACCTGGATAGACCAGAGACCATCAGAGACCTGGACAGACCATAGACTATCAGAGACCTGGACAGACCAGAGAGCACCAGAGACCTGGACAGACCAGAGACAATTAGAGACCTGGACAGACCAGAGACCATCATAGACCTGGACAGACCAGAGACCATCAGAGACCTGGACAGACCAGAGAACATCAGAGACCTGGACAGACCAGAGACCATCAGAGAGCTGGACAGACCAGAGAACATCAGAGATCTGGACAGACCAGAGACCATCAGAGACCTGGACAGACCAGAGACCATCAGAGACCTGGACAGACCAGAGACCTGGACAGACCAGAGAACATCAGAGACCTGGACAGACCAGAGACCATCAGAGACCCGGACAGACCAGAGACCATCAGAGACCTGGACAGAGACCTGGACAGACCAGAGACCATCAGAGACCTGGACAGACCAGAGACCTGGACAGACCAGAGACCATCAGAGACCTGGACAGACCAGAGACCATCAGAGACCTGGACAGACCAGAGACCACCAGAGACCTGGACATACCAGAGACCATCAGAGACCTGGACAGACCAGAGACCATCAGAGACCTGGACATACCAGAGACCACCAGAGACCTGGACAGACCAGAGACCACCAGAGACATGGACAGACCAGAGACTATGAGAGACCTGGACAGAGACCTGGACAGACCAGAGACCATCAGAGACCTGGACAGACCAGAGAGCATCAGAGACCTGGACAGACCAGAGAACATCAGAGACCTGGACAGACCAGAGACTATGAGAGACCTGGACAGAGACCTGGACAGACCAGAGACCATCAGAGACCTGGACAGACCAGAGAGCATCAGAGACCTGGACAGACCAGAGAACATCAGAGACCTGGACAGACCAGAGACTATGAGAGACCTGGACAGAGACCTGGACAGACCAGAGACCATCAGAGACCTGGACAGACCATCAGAGACCTGGACAGACCATCAGAGACCTGGACAGACCAGGAACCATCAGAGACCTGGACAGACCAGAGAACATCAGAGACCTGGACAGACCATAGACTATCAGAGACCTGGACATACCAGAGACCACCAGAGACCTGGACAGACCAGAGACCACCAGAGACATGGACAGACCAGAGACTATGAGAGACCTGGACAGAGACCTGGACAGACCAGAGACCATCAGAGACCTGGACAGACCAGAGAGCATCAGAGACCTGGACAGACCAGAGAACATCAGAGACCTGGACAGACCAGAGAACATCAGAGACCTGGACAGAGACCTGGACAGACCAGAGACCATCAGAGACCTGGACAGACCAGAGAGCATCAGAGACCTGGACAGACCAGAGAACATCAGAGACCTGGACAGACCAGAGAACATCAGAGACCTGGACAGACCAGAGACCATCAGAGACCTGGACAGACTAGAGACCTGGACAGACCAGAGAACATCAGAGACCTGGACAGACCAGAGACCATCAGAGACCCGGACAGACCAGAGACCATCAGAGACCTGGACAGAGACCTGGACAGACCAGAGACCATCAGAGACCTGGACAGACCAGAGACCTGGACAGACCAGAGACCATCAGAGACCTGGACAGACCAGAGACCATCAGAGACCTGGACAGACCAGAGACCACCAGAGACCTGGACATACCAGAGACCATCAGAGACCTGGACAGACCAGAGACCATCAGAGACCTGGACATACCAGAGACCACCAGAGACCTGGACAGACCAGAGACCACCAGAGACATGGACAGACCAGAGACTATGAGAGACCTGGACAGAGACCTGGACAGACCAGAGACCATCAGAGACCCGGACAGACCAGAGAACATCAGAGACCTGGACAGACCAGAGACGACCTGGGGGGGGAGCACCTACCTCCTGGACGTGGTACTGCAGGAAGCGTGGACACAGAGTGGGTCTGAACTGGTTGGTGAAGTTCTCCTCCCCCAGACCCAGCTTCCCGTGTCTGCCGTCTCCGAACGTGTAGAGCAGTCCTGAATCTGAGGACACGGTCGGGTCAGTCCCCCGGGCCCGGCTGAGACGGGCCGGGAGGACGACGCTCACCTGTGATGACGGCCGTGTGGTTCTCCCCGCAGGACACCCGGCACACCCGCCCCCTCCTGAAGTGCTCCACCGCCCGCGGCAGCCGGGACTCGAAGATGAAGGTCCCGTGTCCCAGCTGGCCGAACTGGCCCAGTCCGAACGTGTACACGTCGTCCTCTGAGAGACAACCAGCAGTTACACATATGCTTGTAATTATTCAGAGCCTGTCAGGGAAGGAAGTTCAAACTCACAAAAGTGACAATAGATAAAAATTCCATGAAAATCAGGACGTTCATTCTGAATTATGGTTCAACAGAAATATGAAAAACAAACAAACAAAAAATAAACAAGTAAACAAGCATGATGGGGCTCTGAAGCTAAAATGGTGTTGATTCAATCACTGCAATCAGGTGTTTCTGTAACGTCCAATCAGACGTCTGCACCTGCTGACAGGTATGTTGGTCCATGTTCATGGAAAGATGCTCTGATGTGTCTGAGACAGTTTTGTTTGAAAATAATTATTTAAAAAGAACAATTCAAAATCAATATTTTATTTCACTAAATTAAAACTTTGTACATTTTTATTTCTTATTAGTTTCTTTACTTTCTTGTTATTTGAATTAATATTGTGAATTTAACCTTTTCTTTAATTGGAGGGTATGAATAATTTTGCGGGCGGGCGGACGGACGGACGGACGGACATACATACATGTACTACCAAAAAAAATTAGAATATCCTGAAAAGATCATGTATTTCTGTAATTCAACTTAAAAGCTGCGATTTACATATTCTATAGATAAGTTGCAGCTTAAGAAAACCTCAAATTCTAAAACTCCAAAAATGATAATATTGTGAAAAGCTCCAGTATTGTAGGTTCAGAGTGTCACATTCTAATCAGGTCAGTAGTCCAAACACCTCCATAAGTACCCTGAGCCTTTAAAAAGTCTGTTGGTTTAGAAGAATTCACAATCATGGGGAAGATGCTGATCTGACAGTTGTGCAGAAAACCATCATTGACTCCCTGCACAAGGTGGAAAGACACAAAAAGTGATAGAAAAGAAGCTGGATGTTCTCAGAGTGTCTCAAAGCACATTAATGGACAGTTAAGTGGAAGGAAGAAGTGTGGAAGAAAACGGTGTAGAAGCCGGAGGGCTGACAGCAGCCTGGAGAAGATGGTCAGGAAAGGGCTTTTCAGACGAGGGGAGGACTTCATAAGGAATGGACCTGTGGGCTTCATCAAGTCCAGCATCAATGCAGCCGTCTACCAGGACATTTTGGAGACCTTCATGCTTGCTTCAGTGGACCAGCTGTATGAGGATGCAGACTTCATCTTCCAGCAGGACTTGGCACCTGCCCACACTGCCAAAACTACAAAATCCTGCTTCAACAACCATGGATCACCATGCTGGATTGGCCCGCAAACTCACCTGACCTGAACCCCATTGAAAACATGTGGGGCATCGTCAGAGAAAGCTGAACGGGAAGAGAGCAAACAATAAAGAAGAGCTCAAGGCTGTGATGGACGCATGTTGGTCTTCCATAACAGCTGAGATATGCCACAAGCTGCTAGCATCCATGCCACGCCGGGTTAAAGCTGCTAGCATCCATGCCACGGCGGGTTAGAGCTGCTAGCATCCATGCCACGCCGGGTTAAAGCTGCTCTCATCCATGCCACGCCGGGTTAAAGCTGCTAGCATCCATGCCACGCCGGGTTAAAGCTGGTAGCATCTATGCCACGCCGGGTTAAAGCTACTAGCATCCATGCCACGCCGGGTTAAAGCTGCTAGCATCCATGCCACAGTGGGTTAAAGCTGCTAGCATCCATGCCACGCCGGGTTAAAGCTGCTAGCATCCATGCCACGCCGGGTTGAAGCTGCTAGCATCCATGCCAAGCCGGGTTAAAGCTGTTAGCATCCATACCACACCGGGTTAAAGCTGCCAGCATCCATGCCACGCTGTGTTAAAGCTGCTAGCATCCGTGCCACGCCGGGTTAAAGCTGTTAGCATCCATGCCATGCCAGGTTAAAGCTGCTAGCGTTCGTGCCACGCCGGGTTAAAACTGCTAGCATCCATGCCACGCCGGGTTAAAGCTGCTAACATCCGTGCCACGCCGGGTTAAAACTGCTAGCATCCATGCCACGCCGGGTTAAAACTGCTAGCATCCATGCCACGCTGGGTTAAAGCTGCTAGCATTCGTGCCACGCCGGGTTAAAGCTGCTAACATCCGTGCCACGCCGGGTTAAAGCTGCTAGCATCCGTGCCACGTCGGGTTAAGCCGCTAGCATCCGTGCCACGCCAGGTTAAAGCCACTAGCATCCGTGCCACGCCGGGTTAAAGCCGCTAGCATCCGTGCCACGCCGGGTTAAACCTGCTACCATCTGTGCCACGCCAGGTTAAAGCTGCTAGCATCCGTGCCACGCCGGGTTAAAGCTGCTAGCATCCATGCCACGCCGGGTTAGAGCTGCTAGCATCCGTGCCACGCCGGGTTAAAGCTGATAGCAACCATGCCACGCCAGGTTAAAGCTGCTAGCATCCATGCCACTCCGGGTTAGAGCTGCTAGCATCCGTGCCACGCCGGGTTAAAGCTGCTAGCATCCGTGCCACGCCGGGTTAAGCTGCTAGCATCCATGCCACGCTGGGTTAGAGCTGCTAGCATCCGTGCCACGCCGGGTTAGAGCTGCTAGCATCCGTGCCACGCCGGGTTAAGCTGCTAGCATCCATGCCACGCTGGGTTAAAGCTGCTAGCATCCGTGCCACGCCGGGTTAAGCTGCTAGCATCCATGCCACGCTGGGTTAAAGCTGCTAGCATCCATGCCACGCCGGGTTAAGGAGTCGTTCATGCAAAAGGACCAAACCAAGTACTAAGTACACATGCAGGATTTTACTGCAGGAGGACGCATATTTTTGTGTTTAAAGTCCTTTTATAATTGATTTCATGCAATTTTTTTAATTTTTTGCGCTTTTAAATTAGAGGGTTTTTTAAGCCACAACTTCTAATCAGCAACATCCAAACAAATAAAAGCTTGAAATATAATGATTTTCATATCATTTATATAAACAATATGTAAATATTACCTTTTAAGTTGAATTATAGAAATACATTAACTTTTTCAGGATATTCTAATTTTTTGGGTAGTACCTGTATGTATATATATATACACTGCCTGGCCAAAAAAAAGTGTCCACCTGGATGTAACTAAGCAAATAGGTAGGAGCCTCCTATTGGATAATTACTGCATGGGCGATTATCTTTCAGCTGCAAGAAGTTATTTAACCCCAACTGGTGCAATGAGTTGCTTCTCATTTCCTAAACAACCATGTGGAAAGACACATCCGTGGTCGTGGAAAAGATGTTAAGGCCTTTACACACCGGGGCCGATGCGAATAAACGGCACGAAATTGCGAATAATTCGGAGGTGAAATATCGACGTCTTTGTCTATACACACCTAGTCCGACGCGAAATTACGATGATGCTATAGAACAAACTCGCATCCGTTATTCCAGAGGAACGTGAGCACGTGCAGCAGTGACGGAGGGAGAGGCGGCTGCAGGGAAACTTCTGGATGCTGAAAACAGCTGATCTCACCGTGGAGATGCTAAATGGGGATTTTAAATACAACACCTGTAGCTAATAACCTCGAATGGCTACAACGTGTAGGGAAAACACTGCTACTTCAGCTGTGACCCCCCCCCCCCCACACACACACACACACACACACACACAGCCCCGTTTGCCAAACAAGAGTGCTGCCTGCAATGAAATGAAATGAAAATGAATGAATGAAATGAAAAATACTTTATTTATCCCCGAAGGAAATTCAGTATTGTAAAAGCTCACTTTTTTTTTTTTTTTTTTTTTTTTTTTTTCAACACGAAGGTGATAACACCTGAGCCATAATGATGCAGTAACAGCGACCAAGCGACACCTCTCTCTTTTTCCTTTCTCTTTTTGCTTGCGACCAGCTCTGTGACGTCAGAGCGCCTTCTCTGATTGGTGGATTGTGTATCTGTCGGATGCGAATATTAAGAAAATCGACCTCAGTTCGAAAAAATAAACGTCGCAAAATCGCAAGACGAAATTTTGTCACTGATGTGAACGCTCCCGTTGACTTGATATTAATTTGATTAAAGCTTTTGCCGTGCGAATCTTTCGGACGAAATATTCGGAGTAGGTGTGTAAAGGGCTTTAGTCTGTCTGAGAAGGGTCAGATCATTGGCATCAAGAGGTGAAAACATCTAAGGAGATGCAGAAACTACTAAAACTGGGTTCAGAACAGTCCAACGCATTCTGAAAAACTGGAAGGACAGTGGACCATCGTCTTCCAGGAAGAAATGTGGCCGGAAAGGCAGATGAAGTGATGCAGCATCATCCTAGTGCTACTGTATGAGCCTGTGGGGGCAGTGTGATGATCTGGGGTTGCTGCAGTTGCTCAGGTCCAGGTTCAGCAACAGTATGAGCTCAGATAATGAGGTCAGCTGATACCTGAATATACTGAATGAGCAAGTTATTCCATCAATGGATGTTTCTTTCCTGATGGCACGGCCATATTCCAAGATGACCGTGCCAGAATTTATCGGGCTCAGATTGTGAAAGATGGTTCAGGGATCATCAGACATCATTTTCACACATGGATTGGCCCCCACAGAGTCCAGACCTGAACCCCATTGAGAATCTTTGGGATGTGCTGTGGTCAGACTCTACAATCATCATCAAGATCTTGGTGAAAAATTGATGCAACAGGATGCAAATAAATCTGGTGACATTGCAGAAGCTTCTGGAAACACAGCGAATGCTGCCGCAATCAAAGCTAAAGGCTCCAACCAAATGTTACATGTTTGACCTTTTTTTGTTGGAGAATTTTTTTTTGGCCGGGCAGTGTAAATACTGTATACCTACACACTCATAGATAGGGTTTTTGTACATTAAAAAGATTAATGAGACTGAAATGTTGGGGAGGGGAAGCCCAGGGGGAGGGTGGGGGGGGGGGGGGACCGGGTGGTCCCGAACGATCGGGGGAGCAAGAGGGCAGAGGAGAAACAACCACAAAGATACACTAAAAGAGAAGAGAAAGAAAGGAATAATCAAGAAAGAAAAAAAAAAAAAAAAAAAAAAAAAAATCAAGCAGAATAAGGAAGATTGATTTAAAAGTATAGAAAGCTGTTGTAAATTAAAAATAAGGAATACAAAAATAGCATTAATAAATGAAAAAAAACATAATTATTTTTTTTATTGTAGTTATTAATAATGAGAGCAATAAAAATATTAATAAATTAATTAATAAACCTGAGTATTACAAATAAGAATAAAATGTAAAATAAAAACTATAAATCAAACTGATTAAATTGTTACAAAATAACAAACCAACCAAAGTAAATGAAACTGAATTAAATCAAAATATAACATTTAAATTAATTAAAATAAGTGATTTATATGATTTATGTAAATGCTGTGTTTTCAAAAAGAGAAACCTGAATTGAAGGTAAACATGGTATAACCCAGTTACATCCATCATCTTCATCACATGGTATAACCCAGTTACATCCATCATCTTCATCACATGGTATAACCCAGTTACATCCATCATCTTCATCACATGGTATAACCCAGTTACATCCATCATCTTCATCACATGGTATAACCCAGTTACATCCATCATCTTCATCACATGGTATAACCCAGTTACATCCATCATCTTCATCACATGGTATAACCCAGTTACATCCATCATCTTCATCACTTTGTCCAGACAAGTGAAACTGAGACGTGTCCATCATTGGACGGACGGTTTGCTGCTCTTAAATCAACACTTACAGCTGGTAATAAATAATAAACTCTAGCTTCCGTCTGATTGGTGGGCTTACCTGTCAGCGCCACTGTGTGCCCGCCCCCGCAGGCCACCTGCCTCACCGGGTCCTTGATGCTCTTCACCCTCTGAGGCGCCCGGTGCCCGGACAGCTGCTCCGTGCCCAGCCCCAGCTTCCCGCTGTCCCGCTCCCCGAACGTGTACAGACCTCCGTCCGCTGCCGGGACACGGACACGTTTAGTCTCCGGAGACCTGGACCTCCGGATCGGACCCCACACAACGCGGACTTACCCGTCACCAAGGCGGAGTGGTAGTATCCGCAGGACACCCAGCTGACGGGCCGCCCCACGCTGACCTGCTGGGGGGTGCAGGCCTGGCTCTCCTTGCCCAGACCGATCTGACCCTCCGTGTTGTCCCCCCACATGAACAGCTTCCCGCTGGCTGCAACACAATCATCCCACCACTTCATTTATACCGCACGCATCAGCAACACAGTCTCCAGAGTCGCGGTTCACACTCAGTACGAGTCAGGTTATCACAATGGGGACAAATAAATTCCACCACAAGCTTTTGGAGAAGTGCTCTACAATTGTAACTTATATTTTTTTACAGCGATGAAGTAAAGATGAAGAAAAGACGAAGCAGCAACAAAGCAGCAACAAAGCAGCAATGAAGCAGCGACGAAGCAGCAACGAAGCAGCGACAAAGCAGCAAGAAAGCAGCGACGAAGCAGCAATGAAGCAGCAACGAAGCAGCAACTAAGCAGCGATGAAGCAACAATGAAGCAGCGACTAAAAAAGCAACAAAGCGACGAAGCAGCAACGAAGCAGCAACGAAGCAGCAACGAAGCAGCGACGAAGCAGCGACGAAACAGCAATGAAGCAGCAACAAAGCAGCAACGGAGCAGCAACAAAGCAGCAACGGAGCAGCGATGAAACAGCAACGAAGCAGCAACAAAGCATCAACGAAGCAGCAACGAAGCAGCAACGAAACAGCAACTAAGCAGCGATGAAGCTGCGACTAAAAAAGCAACAAAGCGACGAAGCAGCGACGAAGCAGGACGAAGCAGCAACTAAGCAGCGATGAAGCAGCGACAAAGCAGCAACGAAGCAGCGACGAAACAGCGACAAAGCAGTGATGAAGCGGCGACTAAAAAAAGCAACAAAGCGACGAAGCAGCGACGAAGCAGCGACGAAGCAGCGACGAAGCAGCGACAAAGCAGCGACAAAGCAGCGACGAAACAGCAACTAAGCAGTGATGAAGCGGCAACTAAAAAAGCAACAAAGCGACGAAGCAGCGACGAAGCAGCGACGAAGCAGCGACGAAACAGCGACAAAGCAGCAACGAAGCAGAGACGAAACAGAGGCGAAAAGAAGATAACTCTACGATGAAATGGTGATGAAACAGCAACGAAACGGGTAGGAGTTTTAGAGACCGAGATTAAGACAAGGTCAGGACTTTTAGAGACCGAGACGAGACGAGACCAAGACGACAAATATCAAAGAAAAATCATACCAAAACATCCAAACGTGTGGGGGGTTTGAAGTTTACTTTTAAACAAATATGACAACAAAATGAATCTTTGCTCTGTTGTTTTGAAAACAGCACTAAAAATGAAATAAACTGCTCATAAATGCTGGTAAACGTCAAATTGAATTCTAACCAAGTTGTCAGAAATCGCTCCTAACAAGCAGGACGGTGGTTTATCTGATTTTCTCTTTTTAATCTGTCTGTTTTAGAACTAATGACAAGAGTAAAAGTACTACTATACATCTACAAGTACTGCAGATCATCTGAAATTTCTGCAGGGTCATCATCATCATCACACTAACAATGTTGAGTTTTAGAAACAACTATTTTCTTTAGTAATGAGACAGTTTGCACAAACATAAAGTGATATTCTCATATAATCCAGTTGAGACAATTTATTTACCATTTTTCTTTACGAAATTTCTGAAAGTAATTCTGAAGTTAAATTTCATTTTAGTGGCTTCTGGGTCCGTGTTTCATTCATTCCTTCGTTTTTCAAATTAAAATAAAAAATAAAATAACAATAAACACTTGTTTTCTTTGTATTTGTTTCCAAAACCTAGCTTACCAATGAAATCTCGTGAGATTTCATCAGTAAAATAGATCGATACCACGTTTTTGAATATCGATATATCAGCAGATGAAAATATTGCAATATTTCAGTGTATGGATTTTTTCCCAGCCCTACTATATAGTATTCATGTTTACATTTTACTGTTCTTTGAACAGTTTAGTGTTATTTCTAGGGATGCACGATACCCATTTTTAAAAACCGATACCAATAACCAATGAATTTCTGCTCCTAAAGGCTGGTACCAACAACACACATACATACCTAATTATACCAAATAAAAATTCAACCTTTATGGGGTAGTTCGTGTCTAAAATAAGAAGGGAAAGTTATCGTGCATCCCCTGTTATTTCATCCCTCCGGTTTAAATACTTGTGACGTCATATTTGGCTTTGACTGGGACTATAAACATTTGCTTTCACTTTGCGATAAAAATATCGGGATATATGTTTATTGATATTCAGCCCAAATATATTGGGATATGACTTTTGGTCCATATCGCCCAGCCCGACAGCATACTGTATTACATTAGATACTGATGGGCTGCGTCTTTCTGTCGGACTGCTTAACTACCTCGTAACTAAAGCACTGACATGACCCCAAACTGCTTCCAAACTAGGGTTCCGAAAAAAATCAATACACTGAACTATCACAATATTTTCATATGCCAATATCACATCGATATTCAAAAACGCGGTATCTATCTATTTTATTAACAAAATCTTGCGAGATTTCATCATTCTAATACGAAATCTCGCAAGATTTCACGAAAACTCACAAAGATTTGTTAACAGAACAATGAAATCTCGCGAGATATAAGTGAAATAGATCGGTACCGTGTTTTTAAATATTGAGAAGATATCGGCATATGAAAATATCATGATGTTTCAGTGTATCGATATTTTGTCCCACCCCTATTCCAAACCACCGTCCCTTCTTATTTTAGACACCAGCTACCCCATATAGTTGGAAAATTTAATTTGGCATAATTAGGTTTGTATGTGTTTTATCGGTATCAGTTATAAGTATCGGCCTTCAGAAGCTAAAATTTATCGGTTATTGATATGGTTTCAATAAATGGTTACTGTGCATCTTTAATTGAAAGTGTATTTATTTTATTCATCTAAAGTTTATTCATTGCAAAACAGCTGTAATGGTGCATATTGATAGCCTACATTTTTTCAATTTCAATGTGTTGCGTAAATGATCAATAACAGTATTTTGACCTGCCTGTCATCCACATAGAAACAGACTGATCCTGGATACAGGCAGGTATAACTGCCTGTCATCCGCATAGAAACAGACTGATCCTGGATACAGGCAGGTATATCTGCCTGTCATCCGCATAGAAACAGACTGATCCTGGATACAGGCAGGTATAAGTGTCAGTCATGGGCATAGAAACAGACTGATCCTGGATACAGGCAGGTATAAGTGGCAGTCATCGGCATAGAAACAGACTGATCCTGGATACAGGCAGGTATAAGTGTCAGTCATGGGCATAGAAACAGACTGATCCTGGATACAGGCAGGTATAACTGTCAGTCATCCGCATAGAAACAGACTGATCCTGGATACAGGCAGGTATAAGTGGCAGTCATCGGCATAGAAACAGACATGCCATGCTTCTTAATGGGACTAGAGGCAGGAATTTTTAAAAAACAAACATGCATGTTCATTTTTTTAATGCTAATGGGTGATGAAGCGCTAAATACCAAAAACAACGTTTCCACCACGTTTCTCTCCGTTGCCTTGAACAGGCTGTGTGCTGCATAAAGCTGTAATTTGGTGGCTGAATTTCCCGCGCTGCCCTGCAGACGTGACGTCAAATGACGCTACATCCGCAGTTTTATATCAAGGAAGAAGACGGTCACGGTAAATTCAAACACTGTAAGCGATAGTTATGGATTCTTCTGCCATCAGCAAACGATCCAGATCAACTGAAAGACACTAAAAAGTGGAACTACGAAGAAAAAGCGTAGTTAACAACATTATAGCTTCAGTTTGTGCACGCTCCCGTGACGGCTTGGCTCGTGGCTGCAGTTACCTGAAGCGCCAGTCGCGGCAGTCGCGAGTTTCGTTTCTTAATCTTGCCTCTACTCCCTTTAAGAATTTCTCCAAGTGGAGCAAGATATAAAGAAAACAAAATGGGTTCCAGGATAGAATACTGGTTTAAACCAGACTACGTGAGGAGCAGAGAAGTGAAACCTCGGCGTGCTAACCTGTCAGAGCAGCAGAGGTGTTCGAACCGGCAGCCAGCATCCTGATTGGTCCCTGAGAATGGAAGAAGGGGAGCCTCTGGAAGGCCGTCCTCTCCTCGCAGTCCCCCAGCCCCAGCTGGCCCTCGCTGTTGCCCCCGCAGGCGTACACCTGTCCCTGCGCTGCAGACGGACACACAGGTGAGTTCATGCAGCACTGAGTCCCGACCGGGCTGAGGATCCGGTTCTGACCTGTGCAGACCAGGGTGTGGTTCCGTCCACAGGCCACAAGATGGACTTTCTCAGACTTCAGAGCTAGAATGAAAGAATACGCACATAAGGACCCCGAGATCCGGATTACAGGTTTACAGGTCTGTCCAGCAGGTCTGGCAGCTGCTATGGTGAGGAGGGGTGTCTAAGGACCAACCTTTGATGCAGGTGGGCTTGTTCACCATGACCTTTGACCCCAGACCCAGCTGGCCCCAGTTGTTGCTGCCGAACATGAAGAGCTTCCCGTTCTCTGAGGAGACAAACAGCATCAGGAACCAGGACTGCAGGGACCTCCGAGACATGCTGCGCTAGTTCTAGAGATCATGAAAACGCTCCAGGAATCATCTCAATTTAGATCATTACATCCCGGACAAGTCCCCAATCTATCACGACCCGCTGGGCTACTGAAAAAGTGATGCAAAATGTTTCGTTTCCTGAAAACTTGAGACGTGAGCTTCTCCCAGATGAAACACCAGATGTAAGACAGTAAACATGCAAACATGACTGTAAATATTACTGTAAACACGAGTGTAAATATGACTGTAAACAAGGGTGTAAACATGACTGTAAACAAGAGTGTAAACATGACTTAGTGTAAAAATGGTGGAGTGTAAACATGACTGTAAACAAGGGTGTAAACATGGCTAAGAGTAAATGTGACAACTGAGTGTAAACATAACTTAGTGTAAAAATGGTGGAGTGTAAACATGAGTGTAAACATGAATGTAAACATGACTGTAAATATGACTGTGAACATGAGTGTAAACATTACTGTAAACAAGAGTGTAAACATGGCTAAGAGTAAACGTGAAAAGTGAGTGTAAACATGACTTAGTGTAAAAATGGTTGAGTGTAAACATGAGTGTAAACATGAATGTAAACATGACTGTAAATATGACTGTGAACATGAGTGTAAATTTGACCGTAAATATTACTGTAAACATTACTGTAAACACTAGTGTAAACTTAACTGTAAATATGGCTGTAAACGAGTGTAAACATGACTAAACATGACTGTAAACATGAGTATAAATATGACTGTAAATATGACTGTAAACATGAGTGTAAACATAACTGTAAACGTGACTAAGCATGAGTGTAAACATTAGTGTAAATATGAATGTAAACATGACTGTAAATATGAGTATAAACATTACTGTAAACATGACTGTAAACATGACTGTAAACATGAGTGTAAACAGTGTAAATATGAATGTTAACATGAGTGTAAACATGGCTGACTGTAAACATGAGTGTAAACATGGATAAGTGTAAACACAATGACTGAGTGTAAACATGGCTGGATGTAAACATAAGTGTAAACATGGCTAAGTGTAAACACGAGTGTAAACATGAGTGTAAACATGCTAAGTGTAAACACAAGTGTTAACATGGCTAGGTGTAAACACGGGTGTTAACATGACTGAGTGTAAACATGACTGAGCGTAAACATGAGTGTAACCATGGCTGAGTGTAAACAGGGCAGAGTGTAAACACGAGTGTAAACATGGCTAGGTGTAAACATGGCAGGTGTAAACACGAGTGTAACCATGGGTGAGTGTAAACAGGGCAGAGTGTAAACACGAGTGTAAACATGAGTGTAAACATGCTAAGTGTAAACACAAGTGTTAACATGGCTAGGTGTAAACACGGGTGTTAACATGACAGTGTAAACATGACTGAGCGTAAACATGAGTGTAACCATGGCTGAGTGTACACAGGGCAGAGTGTAAACACGAGTGTAAACATGGCTAGGTGTAAACATGGCAGAGTGTAAACACGGCTAGGTGTAAACATGAGTGTAAACATGACTAAGTGTAAACATGACTGAGTGTAAACACGAGTGTAACCATGGCTGAGTGTAAACATGGCTAGGTGTAAACATGATGGCTGAGTGTAAACATGACAGAGTGTAAACATGGCGGAGTGTAAATACGAGTGTAAACACTGCTTGGTGTAAACCAAGGGGCAAACTCCGCCTCAGAACAGTGAAGCTCTCTTCCGCATTGTATTTAGTGTAATCCTCCCTTCATCCGCTAGGGGCTGGCTCCAAGAGCGAGCAAATCCCCATAGACTCCCATGTTAAAAACGCCGACTTCACAGCAGAAATAAACAGGTTTACAGCCTGGTTCAAAAAATCATTTTAGGTTTATTAGGTCACGTTTACCTTCATGTCAACTGTGAGGGGGGTGAATTTTTTTATAACTCATTCGTTTAGATGTTATTTATTCTTCAAATTACACATAATTAAGGGCGTATCCTTATGATTGACATGCGGCAGACCGGAAGCTCCGCCTGCCGACCGAAGGCTCCTAGTTAGCTCCTTCTTTGCTCTTAATAAGGTCTCAGTTTGTTACAGAGTCGCACAACGGCGGTGTTTAGTCAGCGAATTGCAAGTCTAAGCATGTCTTACCTTAACCATGCCACTTAGGGGGCTTATCTTTGTTAGCTCCTCTTAGTTTCGTGTTAGCTCAGTTAGCGTTTAGCCCACAGTACGTCAGCTGTCAATCATTTGTCCCGCGGCCGCGCTGTGCCCATTTTAGGATTTTCCTGGAGTGACGACGTACGTGACACGGCAAGATGGCGACGGTAAGACACGCCCAACTGGCTTCACATTTCTCTATTCAGAAGAGACCGGAAGCTACGTCCAGTAATTATATACAGTCTATGGTGTAAACACAGGTGTAAACATGGTTCGGGGGAAACATGGTTGGGTGTAAACACGAGTATAAACATGGCTAAGTATAAACACGAGTGTAACCATGGCTAAGTGTAAACATGAGTGTAAACATGAGTGTAAACATGGCTAGGTGTAAACACGGGTGTAAACATGGCTAAGTGTAAACATGAGTGTAAACATGAGTGTAAACATGGCTAAGTGTAAACACAAGTGTAAACATGGCTAAGTGTAAACATGAGTGTAAACATGAGTGTAAACATGGCTAAGTGTAAACACGATTACATGGCTAAGTGTAAACATGAGTGTAAACATGGCTAAGTGTAAACACGAGTGTAAACATGGCAGAGTGTAAATACGAGTGTAAACACTGCTTGGTGTAAACACAAGTGTAAACATGGTCCGGGGGAAACATGGTTGGGTGTAAACACGAGTGTAAACATGGCTAAGTATAAACACGAGTGTAACCATGGCTAAGTGTAAACATGAGTGTAACCATGGCTAAGTGTAAACACGAGTGTAAACATGGCTAAGTGTAAACATGAGTGTAAACATGAGTGTAAACATGGCTAAGTGTAAACACGATTACATGGCTAAGTGTAAACATGAGTGTAAACACGAGTGTAAACGTGGCTAAGTGTAAACACGAGTGTAAACATGGCTAAGTGTAAACACGAATGTAAACATGGCTAAGTGTAAACATGAGTGTAAACATGGCTGAGTGTAAACACGAGTGTAAACACTGCTTGGTGTAAACACAGGTGTAAACATGGTTCGGGGGAAACATGGTTGGGTGTAAACACGAGTGTAAACATGGCTAAGTATAAACACGAGTGTAACCATGGCTAAGTGTAAACATGAGTGTAAACATGAGTGTAAACATGAGTGTAAACATGGCCCGGGGGAAACATGGTTGGGTGTAAACACGAGTGTAAACATGGCTAAGTATAAACACGAGTGTAACCATGGCTAAGTGTAAACATGAGTGTAAACATGAGTGTAACCATGGCTAAGTGTAAACACGAGTGTAAACATGGCTAAGTGTAAACATGAGTGTAAACATGAGTGTAAACATGGCTAAGTGTAAACACGATTACATGGCTAAGTGTAAACATGAGTGTAAACACGAGTGTAAACGTGGCTAAGTGTAAACACGAGTGTAAACATGGCTAAGTGTAAACACGAATGTAAACATGGCTAAGTGTAAACATGAGTGTAAACATGGCTGAGTGTAAACACGAGTGTAAACACTGCTTGGTGTAAACACAGGTGTAAACATGGTTCGGGGGAAACATGGTTGGGTGTAAACACGAGTGTAAACATGGCTAAGTATAAACACGAGTGTAACCATGGCTAAGTGTAAACATGAGTGTAAACATGAGTGTAAACATGGCTAGGTGTAAACACAGGTGTAAACATGGCTAAGTGTAAACATGAGTGTAAACATGGCTAAGTGTAAACACAAGTGTAAACATGGCTAAGTGTAAACATGAGTGTAAACATGAGTGTAAACATGGCTAAGTGTAAACACGATTACATGGCTAAGTGTAAACATGAGTGTAAACATGGCTAAGTGTAAACACGAGTGTAAACATGGCGGAGTGTAAATACGAGTGTAAACACTGCTTGGTGTAAACACAAGTGTAAACATGGTCCGGGGGAAACATGGTTGGGTGTAAACACGAGTGTAAACATGGCTAAGTATAAACACGAGTGTAACCATGGCTAAGTGTAAACATGAGTGTAAACATGAGTGTAACCATGGCTAAGTGTAAACACGAGTGTAAACATGGCTAAGTGTAAACATGAGTGTAAACATGGCTAAGTGTAAACATGAGTGTAAACATGAGTGTAAACATGGCTAAGTGTAAACACGATTACATGGCTAAGTGTAAACATGAGTGTAAACACGAGTGTAAACATGGCTAAGTGTAAACACGAGTGTAAACATGGCTAAGTGTAAACATGAGTGTAAACATGGCTGAGTGTAAACACGAGTGTAAACATGGCTAAGTGTAAACATGAGTGTAAACATGAGTGTAAACATGGCTAAGTGTAAACACGAGTGTAAACATGGCTAAGTGTAAACATGAGTGTAAACATGAGTGCAAACATGAGTGTAAACATGGCTAAGTGTAAACACGATTACATGGCTAAGTGTAAACATGAGTGTAAACACGAGTGTTAACATGGCTAAGTGTAAACACGAGTGTAAACATGGCTAAGAGTAAACATGAGTGTAAACATGGCTAAGTGTAAACACGAGTGTAAACATGGCTAAGTGTAAACATGAGTGTAAACATGAGTGTAAACATGGCTAAGTGTAAACATGAGTGTAAACATGAGTGTAAACACGAGTGTAAACATGGTTAAGTGTAAACATGAGTGTAAACATGGCTAAGTGTAAACACGAGTGTAAACATGGCTAAGTGTAAACACGAGTGTAAACATGGCTAAGTGTAAACATGGCTGGTGTAAACATGGCTAAGTGTAAACATGGCTGGTGTAAACATGGCTAAGTGTAAACATGGCTGGTGTAAACATGGCTGGTGTAAACATGGCTAAGTGTAAACATGGCTGATGTAAACATGGCTGGTGTAAACGTGGCTGGTGTATATTGGCAGAGTATAAACATAGCTGGTGTATATTGGCAGAGTGTAAACATGGCTGGTGTAAACATGGCTGGTGTAAACATGGCTAAGTGTAAACATGGCTGGCGTAAACATGGCTGGTGTAAACATGGCTAAGTGTAAACATGGCTGGTGTAAACATGGCTAAGTGTAAACATGGCTGGTGTAAACATGGCTGATGTAAACATGGCTAGTGTAAACGTGGCTGGTGTATATTGGCAGAGTGTAAACATGGCTGGTGTATATTGGCAGAGTGTAAACATGGCTGGTGTAAACATGGCTAAGTGTAAACATGGCTGGTGTAAACATGGCTGGTGTAAACATGGCTGGTGTAAACATGGCTAAGTGTAAACATGGCTGGCGTAAACATGGCTGGTGTAAACATGGCTAAGTGTAAACATGGCTGGTGTAAACATGGCTGGTGTAAACATAGCTAAGTGTAAACATGGCTGATGTAAACATGGCTGGTGTAAACGTGGCTGGTGTATATTGGCAGAGTGTAAACATGGCTGATGTAAACATGGCTGGTGTATATTGGCAGAATGTAAACATGGCTGGTGTAAACATGGCTAAGTGTAAACATGGCTGATGTAAACATGGCTGGTGTAAACGTGGCTGGTGTATATTGGCAGAGTATAAACATAGCTGGTGTATATTGGCAGAGTGTAAACATGGCTGGTGTAAACATGGCTGGTGTAAACATGGCTAA
Source organism: Atherinomorus stipes (assembly GCA_023101725.1). Classification (NCBI taxonomy): domain Eukaryota; kingdom Metazoa; phylum Chordata; class Actinopteri; order Atheriniformes; family Atherinidae; genus Atherinomorus; species Atherinomorus stipes. Next base: position 259,868 of record JALJCO010013696.1, read on the forward strand.
GTGTAAACATGGCTGGCGTAAACATGGCTGGTGTAAACATGGCTAAGTGTAAACATGGCTGGTGTAAACATGGCTGGTGTAAACATGGCTAGTGTAAACGTGGCTGGTGTATATTGGCAGAGTGTAAACATGGCTGGTGTATATTGGCAGAGTGTAAACATGGCTGGTGTAAACATGGCTAAGTGTAAACATGGCTGGTGTAAACATGGCTGGTGTAAACATGGCTGGTGTAAACATGGCTAAGTGTAAACATGGCTGGCGTAAACATGGCTGGTGTAAACATGGCTAAGTGTAAACATGGCTGGTGTAAACATGGCTGGTGTAAACATAGCTAAGTGTAAACATGGCTGATGTAAACATGGCTGGTGTAAACGTGGCTGGTGTATATTGGCAGAGTGTAAACATGGCTGATGTAAACATGGCTGGTGTATATTGGCAGAGTGTAAACATGGCTGGTGTAAACATGGCGGGCCCTCACCTGTGACCAGCGCCGTGTGCTCGTCTCCACAGGCCAGCCTGTGAGGGACGTCATTCTTGAGCCAGAACTTACTCGGGATGTTGTCGGCAAACTTGCTCTTTCCAAAAGTAAAAACTGCTCCAGATTCTGGAAGAAAACCCAGGAAAGGTTTGGATCAGAACCAGAACCAGAACCACCTGTATCAGTCTGATGAAGGAAGAAAAGAACAGTTCCAGATGTTCCCAACAGAACTCCAGCCTGAGACCACAGGTTCCTACAGGTTCTGGCAGAACCCAGCCAGAACCTTCACCAGAAGCTTCCTCCATGGTTCTGGTCCTGATGGAAGTTTTCTGTCCTGGTTCTGGTCCTGATGTAGGTTTTTCTTCCTGGTTCTGGTCCTGATGGAGGTTTTCCTTCCTGGTTCTGGTCCTGATGTAGGTTTTACTTCTTGGTTCTGGTCAAGATGGAGGTTTTTCTCCTGGTTCTGGTCCTGATGTAGGTTTTACTTCCTGGTTCTGGTCCAGATGGAGGTTTTTCTCCTGGTTCTGGTCCTGATGTAGGTTTTTCTTCCTGGTTCTGGTCCTGATGGAGGTTTTCTTTCCTGGTTCTGGTCCTGATGGAGGTTTTCCTTCTTGGTTCTGGTCCTGATGGAGGTTTTCTTGCTGGTTCTGGTTCTGATGGAGGTTTTTCTTCCTGGTTCTGGTCCTGATGGAGGTTTTCCTTCCTGGTTCTGGTCCTGATGTAGGTTTTACTTCCTGGTTCTGGTCCTGATGGAGGTTTTTCTCCTGGTTCTGGTCCTGATGTAGGTTTTCCTTCTTGGTTCTGGTCCTGATGGAGGTTTTCTTGCTGGTTCTGGTCCTGATGGAGGTTTTCCTTCCTGGTTCTGGTCCTGATGTAGGTTTTACTTCCTGGTTCTGGTCCTGATGGAGGTTTTCTTTCCTGGTTCTGGTCCTGATGGAGGTTTTCCTTCTTGGTTCTGGTCCTGATGGAGGTTTTCTTGCTGGTTCTGGTTCTGATGGAGGTTTTTCTTCCTGGTTCTGGTCCTGATGGAGGTTTTCCTTCCTGGTTCTGGTCCTGATGTAGGTTTTACTTCCTGGTTCTGGTCCTGATGGAGGTTTTTCTCCCTGGTTCTGGTCCTAATGTAGGTTTTCCTTCTTGGTTCTGGTCCTGATGGAGGTTTTCTTGCTGGTTCTGGTCCTGATGGAGGTTTTCCTTCCTGGTTCTGGTCCTGATGTAGGTTTTACTTCCTGGTTCTGGTCCTGATGGAGGTTTTTCTCCCTGGTTCTGGTCCTGATGGAGGTTTTCTTGCTGGTTCTGGTCCTGATGGAGTTTTACTTCCTGGTTCTGGGCCTGATGGAGGTTTTCTTCCTGGTTCTGGTCCGGTTTTGGACCGTGTTCATTTCCCTCTCTCTAGCCCAGCAGTATGATGTAAAATGCTGTTATAAACAAATGTTTATTACAGAAATCAAATGAATAAACAGGATATCAGAGAGCCTCATGTTCATAAAGCTCCTCATGGCAAAGCAACACTGTTCAACACAATGAAGCAACCAGATCATCATTCTGCTGCTGCCGTGCTGGACAGGACAAGTGAGAAAGGAGAGAAGGAACGAAGGAAGGAAGTTAAGAAAGAAAGAAAGAAAGAAAGAAAGAAAGAAAGAAAGAAAGAAAGAAAGAAAGAAAGAAACTGGAGTAACTGGTGTCAGATGGATCGTTGTAACCGGATTATAATCAGACTTTGACGTCATACAGCCGGTAGATGAGGACAGTGAATTACAGCCAGTTTTAATGAACTGAGCAGATGAAGGCGAACATAATCATATTACTCTGCTGCGCGCGCAGCGCATCTACTGACCTGCACGTGCTTCATGCTGAAATGAGATGAAGCTGTGGGACGTGAGGAGGGTCTGTAAACTTAAACAGAACCAGCGTAGCTCAGACGGAGAAACTACGAGGTGAGACGTTCACGGTCCGTTAGCCAGCGAGCTAACGCAGAAGCTAACGCGACTGCAAAGCTAAGCGTCCGCGTGGAAGCGACGCCGCTTCCCGTTTCTGTCCACAAACACGCCATGTTCCATCCTGGAGCCAGAAAGCAGCAGAAGCACGTTTATCTACCCGGAATGTCGTCCTCAGCCTCCCCTGCCATCTCCGACACACTTTAATCCGCTTTGCTCGCTGTTGTGGGCGTGTTGGTACCCCCTCTTGTTTACGACGGCAACGACCCGGAAGTAAACAGAACTTCTCCATGGTTACGACCTCTACGTCATCTTAAAGGGGACGCGCACTTTTGCAGGTTTACGCTGCTCATTTCTTACCGGGTTCTTTTGGGTTTGTTTTTTCTTTCCTATGTAGGATTGTGTTGCTTTGTACGGAAGAAGATCAGGGCCACTGGAGGGATACAAATGCAACTCTGAGAGAAGTCAGAATTCTGACTTTCATCTCTGAATTGTGAGATGAAAGTCAGAATTAGAAAAAAATAAATCCCGAAAAAAAATAAAAATGAAAATGTTCTGGGAAAACGCCAGAATCCTGACTTTTTTCTCAGAATTCATTTGGCCCAAATTAGGGCTGAAAGATATATCGTTATTGTATCTATATCGAGATATGGACATTCAAGATATTAATATCGCAAAAGCAATTATATAAAAGATCTAGATTTCTCCTGCGCTTGTCCTGCATATAAAGCTCTGGAAGTCACAAACAAAACTGCACTTTCCACCAAAGTGCTTGGTTTTCAACAAACCCGTAGTCGTATCGTATCGATTTTGAGATGTCTGGCATGAATATCGAGATATGAAATTTTGTCCATTTCGTTCAGCCCTAGCCCTAATCCTCTTCTGTACCTTTGACTCATTTTTTTACTAATTTAATTTGTTTATCTGTAAATATTTTGTTCCGTTTAAAGGGACTTGAGGCAGGAATTTGAAAAAAACCAAACATGAATGTCCCTTTTTTTCATACTAATGGGTGATGAAGCGCTAAAATAATGTTTCCACCACGTTTCTCTCCGTTGCCTTGAACAGGATGTGTGCTGCAAAATGCGCTGCAATTCGGTGTCCGAATTTCCCGCGCTGCCCTGCAGACGTGACGTCAAATGACCTACATCCACAGTTCTGATGCAGGAAAAGACGGTCACGTTAAATAAAAACACTGTAAGCGATAGTTATGGATTATTCTGCCGTCAGCAAACGATCCAGATCAACTGAAAGACACTAAAAAGTGGAACTAAGAAGAAAAAGGTGAGTAAACAACATTATAGCTTCAGTTTGTGCTCCTGTGACGGCTTGGTGGGGGCTGCAGTTACCTGAAGCGCCAGTCGCGAGTTTAGTTTCTTAATCTTGCCTCAAGTCCCTTTAAAAGGAAGAAAAAGTTTACACTTTCAACATGTATGGAGGGCCATTGTTGTGTTTGGTATTGTACGATAACTTGACAGCAAAGCTGAGTCTTCGAGTAGCAACGAGTCCATCATTTGTTCCTTTTTTATCCCGCTTCCTGTTCTCACCAGATCCCCCGGTACAGTCACTTTCCGGTTCCTTTCACAATAAAATAACAATACGCTACAGACATCAGGGCCCCGGAAAAAAAGGTCAGAATCCAAAATTTAATCTCAGAATTCTGAGATTAAGTTTCTGAAATTGGGGGGGAAGAAGAATTTCAGGAAGAATTTGTGTGTGTTTTGGAAAAAAGTCAGAGTTCTTCCTTTTTTCTCAGAATTTACTATTTCTTTCTTCAGTGGCCCTGATACTTTTTATGATGTTTCTGAAACAAGTATGTGCCTACATAAGTTTAAACAGCATTTATTTATCTTTTACAACAGTAATGTTCAGCACTATTATTGCCATTACGATCACTGTACTGCTTTTTGTTCAGGACTCCATTCATCTGCAGCTGGACTTACACATTTTTAGATCAAATCTCAAATAAAACAAAAAAACATGCAATTGTTGCATTTGTTATAAAACATAAACGTGATGAACAATCTGTCCCAAAATGTTATTTAAAGTGCTAAACAGATCTCCAGTACTTCTGAAAATGACATTTGTCTTGCTTCACATTCTGGATGATACTTTTACACCATTGAAGAAGTTCCATGAGTGATTTTTGGTATGATTGTGTTTAAAAGGGTCTCGTTTTTCTGTTCTGGCACAGGTAGCATCAGGAGGTGAATGGAACTCCCTGGATCAATAGCTGATGATGAAGATTTCATACAGATTTCTACAGAGCTCCCAGACTGTGCGGGGAGGACATGGACATCGGTTTCTGACTGTATTGATCAGTTCAGGACGGTTTTGGGTCTCCTTATTGATTCTGTTGCAGGTTGTCGGCCTGTGTTCACGTTTGCTGGTTCCATCCAGTTTGTGGTCTTGTTAGCAGTTTATGACAGGCTTGATAATTAGTTTCCAGGTGATTACAACCCTCAGCCCAGCGACCGACAAAGCGCCCCGCCCAGCACAAGATATTTACCTGATATTCACCAGAGATTCAAGAAGCATGAAATTTCCCTGCAGGAAGATGGGAGTCGCTGTTAAACATGACTGGAGGGTGGGACGTCATTTCCTGACCATGCAGACGTGGGTGAGGCGAAGGTGAGAATATTTGCTGATAATCATATTTTTTTTTGTAATTAACTTTTTTTTAATTTATTTGTTCAATTTGCAACAGTACAATTACATTAACTTGTGTAGTTGCAATAATTCAGAAATTGCATTAAACATAAGCAATATGCATTACATATTCAATACAATGGAACAACAATGTACCCATGATTCCCTGACTACAAAATGTACAGTAGGGGTTGGGCGCTAGACCTAATAAATGTCGTTTACGTGGTGTTAAATAAGTCCTATGGCAGATTTTGTAGTGGATTAATTGATGATTTGGATTTTTGGAAGATCCAAATACATAATTCCACACCACATTCCAATTGATGGACTTTGTTCCTAAAGGTATATCTACCTCCCATGACCTATACCCAGGTAATTCCTTGGATGAGTATGACATGAGATTGTGATAAATGAAGGAGACAGTTTTCTTTCGGGGTGCTCTCTCCATGAGACACACTATAGGGTGAGTCTTTAATTCAGATCCCCAGGGGACCTTGAGCGAGTTAAGGGCTGACCTTACCCTAAAGTAAAGGAATTGTGAATTTCTTGGGATACCAAAGTGGGACATTAGATCAGGAAAATCTAAAATTGAGTTTTGCCCTGAGATATCTCCCAGCGTCCAGATCCCATGTTGAGCCCACAGTTGTGAAGTGAAAGGCTTACCACCTGTCAATAAACTGGTATTGTGCCAAATAGGAGAGTGTTTGTGCCATTTTAATTTGAAATCTACATAGTTCTCTAGATTCATCATAGTTTGTACTGCATATGAAACTATTGGTCCAAATTCTGAATAACACTTGTTACTCCTTATGTCCACTACCCCTCCTTATGTCCACCACCCCTCCTTATGTCCACCACCCCTCCTTTTGTCCACGACCCCTTCATGCAAAGAGGGACTGGGACGGCACTACGTTCATGGGAACATGCAGAATTTATGGGTAGGGCTAGGAAGCAGGGCTGGTGAGCGTATTGGGACGCACCCATCGTGTACGTTGCATGTGTGGTGAGAGAGCCCAGCTGAAGCCAATCAGTGCAGTGCTACCCAGTCATTGGCTCAGCTGCACCATAGAAGGGCAGTGATGTCATCAGGTGGCATCAGACTGCACTGAGAGCTTGTTTCCATCCAGCTGCTGGTGCTGCAGCAGGAAAGATCGTTTGGCTTCTGCATGTGTCCCTTGGATGAACCGGTATTGGTGATCCTAAGTGGGCATTTCATATCAGGTGTACGCATTTGACGGGGACAGCTAAAGCTTCCCTCTGTGTACGGCCGACATATTGGCTGGTTGGTAAGTGGCTGTTGGATCCTGTTTTGGATTTGTAGCTCTGTTTTTGGAGATGACGTGACAGGCGGACCGGACATTATTGTGGAGGCGGCTTCACCGCTGCCTTCACAGATTTCCCTTTCATTACTCTTGATCAATTTTGGGGGGGCATTCTTGCCCCACTGGGGCTGAGGTAGTACATGTGTATGTGTGAGTGGGGTGTTATTTGACGCCCCGACTTACCTGCCTCCTCACTGTGACTCTGCGGCTCCATTTTGATGTATTTATTTTTTATTCTTTTATTATGATAAACTGTTCTGATTGGAACAAGTCTCTCCTTTTGTCCCAAACCCAAGTGTCCTTATATTTCATCTTTCCCTTTTAAAAATAATTCACAGGGTGGGGTCAAGTTTGAACCTGAGTACATGTTGCCACACATGTTTAGAAATATAGTTCTTACGTTGCCTTGGGACAACATTGTACCATATCAGGGGGGTCACACACCTCAGCCTCCCTGGTAAGGTCTATCCGGGGGTCCTGGAGAGGAGGGTCCATAAGAGAGTCCAACCTCGGATTGAGGAGGAGCGATGTGGTTTTGGTCCTGGAACAGTGGATCAGCTCTAGACCCTCTTCAGGGTCCTGGAGGGGGCATGGGAGTTCTCCAACCAGTCTATGTGGACTTTGATAAGGTGTTCGATCGTGTCCCCGGGGATTCCTGTGGGGGGTGCTCCAGGTATGGAGTACCAGACCCCTTGTTGTAGCCGTCCGGTCCCACGACCGGTACCAGAGCTTGGTCCGCATTTCCGGCTGTAGGTCGGATCCATTCCTGGTGAGGGTTGGACTCCACCAGGGCTGCCCTTTGTCGCCGATCCTGTTCAGAACCTTTATGGACCGGATTTCTAGGTGCTCTGTCATCCGGGAGGGGCTCAAAGTAGAGCCGCTGCTCCTCCCCATCCAGAGGAGCCAGATGAGGAGGCTCGGGCATCTGGTCAGGACGTCCACCTGGTGAGGAGTTCCAGGCAAGGTCCACCAGGACCAGACCCCCGGGAAGACCCAGGACACACTGGAGGGACTATGTCTCATCCCGGAACAGACCCCGGGGAGACCCGGGACACGCTGGAGGGACTACGTCTCATCCGAGACCAGACCCCAGGGAGACCCGGGACACGCTGGAGGGACTACGTCTCATCCCGGACAAGACCCCAGGGAGACCCGGGACACGCTGGAGGGACTACGTCTCATCCGAGACCAGACCCCAGGGAGACCCGGGACACGCTGGAGGGACTACGTCTCATCCCGGACAAGACCCCGGGGAGACCCGGGACACGCTGGAGGGACTACGTCTCATCCCGGACAAGACCCCAGGGAGACCCGGGACACGCTGGAGGGACTACGTCTCATCCCAGACCAGACCCCGGGGAGACCCGGGACACGCTGGAGGGACTACGTCTCATCCCGGACAAGACCCCGGGGAGACCCGGGACACGCTGGAGGGACTACGTCTCATCCGAGACCAGACCCCAGGGAGACCCAGGACACGCTGGAGGGACTACGTCTTCTGGCTGGCCTGGGAACTCCTTGGGATCCCCCCAGATGAGTTGTGGATGTGGGGGGAGAGGGAAGTCTGGGCTTCCCTGCTCAGGCAGCTGCCCTCGTGACCTGACCTCGGATAAGCAAAAGAAGACGGTACGGTATGTTTCATCATATGTTGACAAACATGGCTGGAATATCGTTTTCTTCAGCCATCAAGCAACCAGATCTGCAAATGCCAGAATGAAAGAACGGAGGCTTACAAGGCAGGTTTATTTGTAAGGACCATTAAATGTTCAAGACAATGCAAAGTGCAAAAGGATAACTTTCATAAAAAATGATTAAAAGCAGCACAGTCTAGATAAGTCGGATAAGATACAGCAGGTTTTGTACGCAGAGGTACGAGGAAAGAAATGTTTGTAAGCTCCATGTCTGGTCTGGACTCTGGACCGAGTCGTGGATCTAAGAGCCCTGCTGGGCTTATATTTCCTGAACACATCACAGATGGACTCTGGATGACCATCTGACCGGCTCCACAGACTCCGGTCTACATCGGGGGGTCCACAGTTTTCCTGCTCCGTTCAGTTTTACGTGACGCGGGATGACCCAGACCTCAGCTTGTGTCCAGTCATATACAGAAATAGGTCTTTTTACTGTTCTTCACTTCTTTCTTTCATAATTTCTGACACTTTCATTCTTTTTCTGGTGTTTTCTACCCCTGAAGTCGTCTCATGATCGATGAACTAATCATTTTCTGTGTCCAGTAAAGTTTTTTTCACAGCGTTGCCCCCACAGTAGCTACAAACTGTTTTGGTAATGATGATGAATTGATAAATGATGGTGAGTGAGTCTCCTCAAATGTGTGCAGTCGGGGTACAGAAGGATCTCTGCGGATAAGTGGGAGATGAAGCAAATGAAACATCTCAGGGAAAGTTCGTGGAACGGAAGGATGAGTGATCCCGCGAGCAAACGGGCTGGTTCAGATAAAGGCTGCATGACACCAGGAAACCTCGTCCTATCCTTTCAACAATCGGTTTACCCGAAACATTTCCTGATATCAGAACTTGGCCACGACGTAAGAAGTCCGCAAGGAAAGGACATGTTTGAAAAGACAGAGAGTGGAAGGAGGAGCATGTGGAGATGTGGGCTCCTGGAGGAGGTCTCCTGATCTCCTGATCTCGCCTCCTCCCCACGCCTACTCAGCAGAGAGAGTGCAGTAGATTCCCCAGTGATCGCTGGTGAAGCGGCCACACCGAAGCTTCTCCAGCCCGATCAAGGCCATGCTGTGGGGGTCCAGACGTGGGACGCCGACCTTCTCCGCCCGGCGAAGGTAAACTCGGTCGAAGCGGAAGCAGCACTTGAACCGCATCTCCTTGTTGGTGTTGGCCCGGGTGTCCCACGTATAGCGGCACTTCTCCGGCTCGCCCAGCTGTTCCCAGACGTCACAGATGGAGCTGGGAATACCCACCGTGGCAACCTGGGAAGTCACGGGTGGAAAACATCACCAAGGATACTGCGGATTATCTTTATTTACAATTCCAGTCCTGGGATTAACTGAATGCAGAACATGCTGTAAGACACAGAGAGCAAATCAGAATGCTGGTGATAAAAGCAACCTCCAAAGCATGATGTCATCGTGACGACAGCTCAACCCAGCAGCTATAAGATAAAAAAAATGAAGAACGGGACCTTTAATCCCAGTCAGCATCTAGAACCTTTAATCCCAGTCAGCATCTAGAACCTTTAATCCCAGTCACCATTTAGAACCTTTAATCCCAGTCAGCTTCAGAACCTTTAATCCCAGTCAGCTTCAGAACCTTTAATCTCAGTCAGCATCTAGAACCTTTAATCCCAGTCACCATCTAGAACCTTAAATCCCAGTCACCATCTAGAACCTTCAATCCAAGTCACCATCTAGAACATTTAATCCCAGTCAGCTTCAGAACCTTTAATCCCAGTCAGCATCAGAACCTCTAATCCCAGTCAGCATCTAGAACCTTTAATCCCCGTCACCATCTAGAACCTTTAATCCCAGTCACCATCTAGAACCTTTAATCCCAGTCAGCATTTAGAACCTTTAATCCCAGTCAGCATCTAGAACATTTAATCCCAGTCAGCTTCAGAACCTTTAATCCCAGTCAGCTTCAGAACCTTTAATCCCAGTCAGCATCTAGAACCTTTAATCCCAGTCAGCTTCAGAACCTTTAATTCCAGTCAGCTTCAGAACCTTTAATCCGAGTGAGTATCAGAACCTTTAATCCCAGTTACCATCTAGAACCTTTAATCCCAGTCAGCATTTAGAACCTTTAATCCCAGTCACCATCTAGAACCTTTAATCCCTGTCAGCTTCAGAACATGTAATCCCAGTCAGCATCAGAACCTTTAATCCGAGTGAGCATCAGAACCTTTAATCCCAGTCAGCTTCAGAACATGTAATCCCAGTCAGCATCAGAACCTTTAATCCGAGTGAGCATCAGAACCTTTATTCCCAGTCAGCATCAGAACCTTTAATCCCAGTCAGCATCTAGAACCTTTAATCCCAGTCAGCATCTAGAACCTTTAATCCCAGTCAGCATCAGAACCTTTAATCCCAGTCAGCTTCAGAACCTTTAATCCCAGTCACCATCTAGAACCTTTAATCCCAGTCACCATCTAGAACCTTTAATCCCAGTCAGCATTTAGAACCTTTAATCCCAGTCAGCATCTAGAACCTTTAATCCCAGTCAGCATCTAGAACCTTTAATCCCAGCCAGCTTCAGAACCTTTAATCCCAGCCAGCTTCAGAACCTTTAATCCCAGTCAGCTTCAGAACCTTTAATCCCAGTCAGCATCAGAACCTTTAATCCCAGTGAGCATCAGAACCTTTAATCCCAGTCAGCATCAGAACCTTTAATCCCAGTCAGCATCTAGAACCTTTAATCCCAGTCAGCTTCAGAACCTTTAATCCCAGTCACCATCTAGAACCTTTCATCCCAGTCAGCATCAGAACCTTTAATCCGGGTGAGCATCAGAACCTTTAATCCCAGTCAGCATCAGAACCTTTAATCCCAGACGGCATCTAGAACCTTTAATCCCAGTCAGCATTAGAATCTTTGATCCCAGTCGGCATCAGAACCTTTAATCCCAGTCAGCATTTAGAACCTTTAATCCCAGTAAGCATCAGAACCTTTAATCCCAGTCGGCATCTTGAACCTTTAATCCCAGTAAGCATCAGAACCTTTGATCCCAGTCAGCATCAGAACCTTTAATCCCAGTCAGCATCTAGAACCTTAAATCCCAGTCAGCATCAGAACCTTTAATCCCAGTCAGCATCAGAACATTTTATCCCAATCAGCATCAGAACATTCAATCCCAGTCACCATCTAGAACCTTTAATCCCAGTCAGCATCAGAACCTTTAATCCCAGTCAGCATCAGAACCGTTAATCCTAGTCAGCATTAGAACCTTTAATCCCAGTCAGCATCTAGAACCTTTATTCCCAGTCAGCTTCAGAACTTTTAATCCCAGTCAGCTTCAGAACCTTTAATCCCAGTCAGCTTCACAACCTTTAATCCCAGTCAGCATCACAACCTTTAATCCCAGTCAGCATCACAACCTTTAATCCCAGTCAGCATCAGAACCTTTTTTTCCTAGTCGGCATCTATAACCTTTAATCCCAGTTGGCATCCAGGACCTTTAATCCCAGTCGGCATCTAGAACCTTTTATCCCGGTCAGCATCAGAGCCTTTAATCCCAGTCAGCATCAGAACCTTTAATCCCAGTCAGCATCAGAACCTTTAATCCCAGTCACCATCTAGAACCTTTAATCCCAGTCAGCATCTAGAACTTTTAATCCCAGTCAGCATCAGAACCTTTAATCCCAGTCAGCATCAGAACCTTTAATCCTAGTCGGCATCTAGAACCTTTAATCCCAGTCAGCATCTAGAACTTTTTATCCCGGTCAGCATCAGAACCTTTAATCCCAGTCAGCATCAGAACCTTTAATCCCAGTCAGCATCTAGAACCTTTAATCCCAGTCACCATCTAGAACCTTAAATCCCAGTCAGCATCTAGAACCTTTAATCCCAGTCAGCATCTAGAACCTTTTATCCCAGTAAGCATCAGAACCTTTAATCTTAGTCAGCATCAGAACCTTTAATCCCAGTTGGCATCTAGAACTTTTTATCCCGGTCAGCATCAGAACCTTTAATCCCAGTCAGCATCAGAACCTTTAATCCCAGTCAACATCTAGAACCTTTAATCCCAGTAAGCATCAGAACCTTTAATCCCAGTCAGCATCAGAACCTTTAATCCCAGTCAGCATCAGAACCTTTAATCCCAGTAAGCATCAGAACCTTTAATCTCAGTCACCATCTAGAACCTTTAATCCCAGTCAGCATCAGAACCTTTAATCCCAGTCACCATCTAGAACCTTTAATCCCAGTAAGCATCTAGAACCTTTAATCTAAGTCACCATCTAGAACCTTTAATCCCGGTCAGCATCAGAACCTTTAATCCCAGTCACCATCAGAACCTTTAATCCCAGTCACCATCTAGAACCTTTAATCCCAGTAAGCATCAGAACCTTTAATCCCAGTCACCATCTAGAACCTTTAATCCCAGTCAGCATCTAGAACCTTTAATCCCAGTCACCATCTAGAACCTTTAATCCCAGTCAGCATCAGAACCTTTAATCCCAGTCAGCATCAGAACCTTTTATCCCAGTCAGCATCAGAAACTTTAATCCCAGTCACCATCTAGAACCTTTAATCCCAGTCAGCATCCAGAACCTTTAATCCCAGTCACCATCTAGAACCTTTAATCCCAGTCAGCATCACAACCTTTAATCCCAGTCAGCATCACAACCTTTAATCCTAGTCAGCATCTAGAACCTTTAATACCAGTCGGCATCTAGAACCTTTAATCCCAGTCAGCATCTAGAACCTTTAATCCCAGTAAGCATCAGAACCTTTAATCCCAGTCAGCATCTAGAACCTTTAATCGCAGTCAGCCTTAGAACCTTTAATCCGTCAGCATCAGAACCTTTAATCCCAGTCAGCATCAGAACCTTTAATCCCAGTCAGCATCTATAACCTTTAATCCCAGTAAGCATCAGAACCTTTAATCCCAGTCACCATCTAGAACCTTTAATCCCAGTCAACATCAGAACCTTTAATCCCAGTCAGCATCAGAACCTTTAATCCCAGTCACCATCTAGAACCTTTAATCCCAGTCAGCATCAGAACCTTTAATCCCAGTCACCATCTAGAACCTTTAATCCCAGTCAGCATCAGGACCTTTAATCCCAGTCAGCATCTAGAACCTTTAATCCCAGTCAGCTTCAGAACTTTTAATCCCAGTCAGCTTCAGAACCTTTAATCCCAGTCAGCATCAGAACCTTTAATCCCAGTCAGCATCACAACCTTTAATCCCAGTCAGCATCAGAACCTTTTATCCTAGTCGGCATCTAGAACCTTTAATCCCAGTCGGCATCCAGGACCTTTAATCCCAGTCAGCATCTAGAACCTTTTATCCCGGTCAGCATCAGAACCTTTAATCCCAGTCAGCATCAGAACCTTTAATCCCAGTCAGCATCTAGAACCTTTAATCCCTGTCAGCATCAGAACCTTTAATCCCAGTAAGCATCAGAACCTTTAATCTCTGTCACCATCTAGAACCTTTAATCCCAGTAAGCATCAGAACCTTCAATCCTAGTCAGCATCTAGAACCTTTAATCCCAGTCGGCATCTAGAACCTTTAATCCCAGTCAGCATCTAGAACCTTTAATCCCGGTCAGCATCAGAACCTTTAATCCCAGTCAGCATCAGAACCTTTAATCCCAGTAAGCATCAGAACCTTTAATCCCAGTCACCATTTAGAACCTTTAATCCCAGTCAGCATCTAGAACCTTCAATCCCAGTCAGCATCAGAACCTTTAATCCCAGTCAGCATCTAGAACCTTTAATCCCAGTCACCATCTAGAACCTTAAATCCCAGTAAGCATCAGAACCTTTAATCTAAGTCACCATCTAGAACCTTTAATCCCAGTCAGCATCAGAACCTTTAATCCCACTCAGCATCAGAACCTTTAATCCCAGTCACCATCTAGAACCTTTAATCCCAGTCAGCATCTAGAACCTTCAATCCCAGTCAGCATCAGAACCTTTAATCCCAGTCAGCATCAGAACCTTTAATCCCAGTCAGCATCAGAACCTTTAATCCCAGTCACCATCTAGAACCTTTAATCCCAGTAAGCATCTAGAACCTTTAATCTAAGTCACCATCTAGAACCTTTAATCCCAGTCAGCATCAGAACCTTTAATCCCACTCAGCATCAGAACCTTTAATCCTAGTCGGCATCTAGAACCTTTAATCCCAGTCGGCATCCAGAACCTTTAATCCCAGTTAGCATCTAGAACCTTTTATCCCGGTCAGCATCAGAACCTTTAATCCCAGTCACCATCAGAACCTTTAATCCCAGTCACCATCTAGAACCTTTAATCCCAGTCAGCATCAGAACCTTTAATCCCAGTCACCATCTAGAACCTTTAATCCCAGTCAGCATCTAGAACCTTTAATCCCAGTCAGCATCAGAACCTTTAATCCCAGTCAGCATCTAGAACCTTTAATCCCAGTCACCATCTAGAACCTTTAATCCCAGTAAGCATCAGAACCTTTAATCTAAGTCACCATCTAGAACCTTTAATCCCAGTCAGCATCAGAACCTTTAATCCCACTCAGCATCAGAACCTTTAATCCCAGTCACCATCTAGAACCTTTAATCCCAGTCAGCATCTAGAACCTTCAATCCCAGTCAGCATCAGAACCTTTAATCCCAGTCAGCATCAGAACCTTTAATCCCAGTCACCATCTAGAACCTTTAATCCCAGTAAGCATCAGAACCTTTAATCTCAGTCACCATCTAGAACCTTTAATCCCAGTCAGCATCAGAACCTTTAATCCCACTCAGCATCAGAACCTTTAATCCTAGTCGGCATCTAGAACCTTTAATCCCAGTCGGCATCCAGAACCTTTAATCCCAGTTAGCATCTAGAACCTTTTATCCCGGTCAGCATCAGAACCTTTAATCCCAGTCACCATCAGAACCTTTAATCCCAGTCACCATCTAGAACCTTTAATCCCAGTAAGCATCAGAACCTTTAATCCCAGTCACCATCTAGAACCTTTAATCCCAGTCAGCATCTAGAACCTTTAATCCCAGTCAGCATCAGAACCTTTAATCCCAGTCAGCATCAGAATCTTTAATCCCAGTCAGCATCAGAACCTTTTATCCCAGTCAGCATCAGAAACTTTAATCCCAGTCACCATCTAGAACCTTTAATCCCAGTCACCATCTAGAACCTTTAATCCCAGTCAGCATCAGAACCTTTAATCCCAGTCAGCATCAGAACCTTTATTCTCAGTCACCATCTAGAACCTTTAATCCCAGTCAGCATCAGAACCTTTAATCCCAGTCAGCATCACAACCTTTAATCCTAGTCAGCATCTAGAACCTTTAATACCAGTCGGCATCTAGAACCTTTAATCCCAGTCAGCATCTAGAACCTTTTATCCCGGTCAGCATCAGAACCTTTAATCCCAGTCATCATCAGAACCTTTAATCCCAGTAAGCATCAGAACCTTTAATCCCAGTCAGGATCTAGAACCTTTAATCGCAGTCAGCCTCAGAACCTTTAATCCGTCAGCATCAGAACCTTTAATCCCAGTCACCATCTAGAACCTTTAATCCCAGTCACCATCTAGAACCTTTAATCCCAGTCAACATCAGAACCTTTAATCCCAGTCAACATCAGAACCTTTAATCCCAGTCAGCATCAGAACCTTTAATCCCAGTCACCATCTAGAACCTTTAATCCCAGTCAGCATCAGAACCTTTAATCCCGGTCACCATCTAGAACCTTTAATCCCAGTCAGCATCAGAACCTTTAATCCCAGTCAGCATCTAGAACCTTTAATCCCAGTCAGCATCAGAACCTTTAATCCCAGTAAGCATCACAACCTTTAATCCCAGTCACCATCTAGATCCTTTAATCCCAGTCAGCATCACAACCTTAAATCCCAGTCAGCATCACAACCTTTAATCCCAGTCAGCATCACAACCTTTAATCCCAGTCAGCATCTAGAACCTTTAATCCCAGTCAGCATCTAGAACCTTTAATCCCAGTCAGCATCACAACCTTTAATCCCAGTCAGCATCACAACCTTTAATCCCAGTCAGCATCACAACCTTTAATCCCAGTCACCATCTAGAACCTTTAATCCCAGTCAGCATCAGAACCTTTAATCCGTCAGCATCAGAACCTTTAATCCCAGTCAGCATCAGAACCTTTAATCCCAGTCAGCATCTATAACCTTTAATCCCAGTAAGCATCAGAACCTTTAATCCCAGTCACCATCTAGAACCTTTAATCCCAGTCACCATCTAGAACCTTTAATCCCAGTCAACATCAGAACCTTTAATCCCAGTCAGCATCAGAACCTTTAATCCCAGTCACCATCTAGAACCTTTAATCCCAGTCAGCATCAGAACCTTTAATCCCAATCACCATCTAGAACCTTTAATCCCAGTCAGCATCAGAACCTTTAATCCCAGTCACCATCTAGAACCTTTAATCCCAGTCAGCATCTAGAACCTTTAATCCCAGTCAGCATCAGAACCTTTAATCCCAGTGAGCATCACAACCTTTAATCCCAGTCACCATCTAGAACCTTTAATCCCAGTCAGCATCACAACCTTTAATCCCAGTAAGCATCAGAACCTTTAATCTAAGTCACCATCTAGAACCTTTAATCCCAGTCAGCATCTAGAACATTTAATCCCAGTCAGCATCACAACCTTTAATCCCAGTCAGCATCACAGCCTTTAATCCCAGTCACCATCTAGAACCTTAAATCCCAGTCAGCATCTAGAACCTTTAATCCCAGTCAGCATCTAGAACCTTTAATCCCGGACATTAATATCTGTAAATCGCCACCTTCCTCTTTCCTTCTCCGTCTTCCGATCTGCATCTCCGGGATTAGAGACCCACCTCAGCGTCCCTCAGGTTGGTGTCCCCTCCGAACAGCACGGTGACATCATCTGGAGCTTCGCTCATCCTCTTCATCACCAGCTGCAGCTGCCTCATCCTCTCTCCTGCGTTCTCTTTACAGCTCTCAAAGTGGGACGTCATCAGACACAGTTTCTGGCCTCTGAAGTCCACCTGCATCCACAAAGTAGACCTGTTTGGTGGTCCGCTTGAGTCTGGACGTGTGCTGCTGTCTCTGGACCAACCTGAGCCACCAGCAGGTTCCTCCTCATGTGCGTGTTCGGGAAGGCGACGACCTCGCTGTCCAGCAGCGTGAGACGGGACGTTCTCAGCAGCATGCCCGTGAAGTAGCCCGTCTCACCACCTGTGATTGGAGGACAGAGCGTCAGCATGTCCAGGACTCCACCTGGGCCTGTTACCTTCAGGGGCGCCTGCAGAGATCTTTTAGGGGGGGCCAAGTGTTATTAAAGGATAACTTTTGTTTCTGTCAACCTGGACCTTATTTCTAAGAATTTCTACGTGCATTTACTCAACGGTAACATTTCTGCATCACTCTGACTCTTTTGGACACGACTGTGTTCAGATTAGTCATGAATCTGCGTATGTCCACATCATGGACGTGAAGGAGGCAGAATGAACAGGCTTCTATCTGAGACATCACCCACCATTGGATTAATAAAGTAGTCTGATTCTGATTCACCAAAACTCAAATCTTACAGAGGAGATTTTTCTCATTTTAGTCAAAATATCATCACAATCAAAATAAGACAAAATCACCTACAAAGAAACATTTCAGTGACATAAAGGAACTTCTTTTAAGGCGATGCATCTTTTTTCAAGGAATCTTATCAAGAAGTGGCCAAGATATTTTTGCTTGGAATGAGCAGTGTGCTGGCCAACCTCAGGCCCATCTCCACCAAGGAGGTCATGCTTCTGGTAGCGTCCGTCCGTCCGTCTGTCAGCAACTTTATGGAAAAAGTTCTGGACAGATTGACCTGAAATCTTCAGCAGCCGTGTGTCTCAGTCCAAGAATGAAGCCATTAAATGTTGGTGGTGATCCGGATCAGCTTCTGGATCCAGGACTGTTCTGAAGGATTCTTTATCACTGTGAGGTCGGCCATGTTGGAAAGGCTGTTGATGAGGCGTGAGCGCCCCATTGTGGCAGAAGCGCGCTGCTGCTACTGAGCACATGATGCCTCCTGGAGGCACCCAGGTCCAGACAGAAGCTCAGAGGTCCAGACAGAAGCTCAGAGGTCCGGATGGAAGCTCAGAGGTCCAGACAGAAGCTCAGAGGTCCAGACAGAAGCTCAGAGGTCCAGACAGAAGCTCAGAGGTCCAGACAGAAGCTCAGAGGTCCAGACAGAAGCTCAGAGGTCCGGACGGAAGCTCAGAGGTCCAGACAGAAGCTCAGAGGTCCAGACAGAAGCTCAGAGGTCCGGATGGAAGCTCAGAGGTCCAGACAGAAGCTCAGAGGTCCGGATGGAAGCTCAGAGGTCCAGACAGAAGCTCAGAGGTCCAGATGGAAGCTCCTGGAGGTACCCAGGTCCAGACAGAAGCTCAGAGATTACAGAGCTTTTTCGGTTGCTGCTTCAAAACTGTGGAATGAGCCCCCCCCCCTCCCAATTACACAATCCTCACTGTCCATTTTTAAAACTGAAAAACTGTTGTTATTCTGTGGCTTTTAACATAGCATGAGTGTCATTTTGGCCAGTGGGGGGGGGGGGGGGGGCAGCTTTTTGTTCAGGCCCCCATTGGTTACCTTCTATGAAGGTGTAGGTGGAAGCCAGGCGCGTGTGCAGGAAGCGCTTGTAGGGCTGGATCAGCTCCTGCAGAAGCACCACGTCTGGAGAGTATCTGAGGAGACAGAAGTTAAACCGGGCTAACGGGCGCGTTCAGAAAGAGAGGTTCTAGGATCAGAGAGGTTCTAGGTTCAGAGAGGTTCTAGGATCAGAGAGGATCTAGGATCAGAGAGGATCTAGGATCAGAGAGGATCTAGGATCAGAGAGGGTCTAGGATCAGAGAGGTTCTAGGTTCAGAGAGGATCTAGGATCAGAGA
The DNA here is from genome assembly GCA_023101725.1 of Atherinomorus stipes. Lineage (NCBI taxonomy): Eukaryota > Metazoa > Chordata > Actinopteri > Atheriniformes > Atherinidae > Atherinomorus > Atherinomorus stipes. The sequence continues at coordinate 278,803 of JALJCO010013696.1, forward strand.
GGTTCTAGGATCAGAGAGGGTCTAGGATCAGAGAGGGTCTAGGATCAGAGAGGTTCTAGGATCAGTTCCTAGAACTCCCCGTCTGGAGTTTAGTTATCAGAACTATGTTCCTCATCAGTCTGCGTTGTTCCCATAGACTGTATATAATTACTGGACGTAGCTTCCGGTCTCTTCTGAATAGAGAAATGTGAAGCCAGGTGGGCGTGTCTTACCGTCGCCATCTTGCCGTGTCACGTACGTCGTCACTCCAGGAAAATACTAAAATGGACACAGCGCGGCCGCGGGGCAAATGATTGACAGCTGACGTACTGTGGGCTAAACGCTAACTGAGCTAACACGAAACTAAGAGGAGCTAACAAAGATAAGGCTCCTAAGCGGCATGGTTAAGGTAAGACGTGCTGAGACTTGCAATTCGCTGACTAAACACCGCCGTTGTGCGACTCTGTAACAAACTGAGACCTTATTAAGAGCAAAGAAGGAGCTAACTAGTAGAGTGCCTAGAGAGAGAGAGTGGCGTCAACTCCATTCACCGCAATGGTAAATTTTTTCACAGCAATGGCGGACGGCAGAGTCCGAAAAAAGTTCCCGGAAGTTAGCGCTAGCTAACTGCCGCTCTATATATTCCAACGGAGCAGCTGGTCGAAGCAGCATTTGTCCGAGGTAAAAAACGTTTAAAGAATTAAATTTCATATCAGTGGGGCATCTGAATTAAATCGAAGCAAGTTATTAAGTACGTTAGCGGATTTTACCCGTCTATATTATAGGATTTAGAGAATATTAACAGCTAAAAGTTTAGGATAAGGATAGCAATGTGTGCAACATGCTAATAAATGTAATTTCTGCTCGCTCAATATAACTTAATCCAACTCTGCCGATTAGAAGTGGCAAGGTTAACATATAGGGAAGTGATTGCAGTTATAAATAGATGTAATGTCACTGAGGCTGCGGAATGACTGGTAAAACTTATGATAAATCACTGATATCGATTATGACTGCGGTTTTGTAATATCTGATGCCACTGATAAACTGTCTTGCAAATAATAATAGAGGATGGTTCTTTTTAATATAAATACTGCTACTATAAATACTATGGTGTTTCTAAAATGCATAAATACTATGGGCAACTATTTTATTTTTCAAAGGCTGATTATACGATTATAACTGGGCAAACAACCAAATCAACAGGTGTGTCTACTGTTGTTATTTTGTTGTAATGCATTGCTCGTTGTTTAATCCTTTAATATAAAACACAACCATTAAGAACCTGAGGCAACTTGACAAATGTGCTACACATCAGTGGCTGATTATGCTGGACTTAACTGACTATGAGACTTTTTTCTCTGCCTTGTATTTCCTGCATTGCCAGGGTGCAGGTAGATGCTTCATGTGGGACTTCTGCTTATCTCTCTGCACTTGTCCAAGAATGTCCTGAAGCCTCTTCAGCTGTTCTGAGGTCGCCAATGTTGTTTTACAACTGTACTTGGTTTTTGCTCTTTTTTTTTCCCCTGTTCTTTGTTCATTTAATTAAAAGAATCTAAACATTTCCTCGTGGTGTGGTATTTTAAAGTATGCAAAAGTGCAACTGTTTAAATATGATTACCTCATTTTTTGTTGTTGCAATCTTTGTTTGTGATAGATGAATTGCTCCTTATGACTTTAGCCACCCAGGTCTGTCTTCTGTCCCTGTCTTTGGGGAAGACATACATTCGGACACCTTTCTCTGAGCGGTTGGAGCATCCCCACCATGATGGGGACTATCAAGGACAACATTGGGAATGACACAAACAGCTTTACATGCCAAACTGTTTCACATCTGTAGATGAAGTCTTTAAGGAATGCATTGTCTTCGGCGTGTTGGGGGGAGGACTGATTTACTATGCATCAGTCAGTAGAGTAAGTTTGTGATTAGCAAGGACTGAACTCAATTTATTTGCAATGCATTAAAATATGCAGTTGCCAGTCCAGACTTGTAGAGAATTTATAAATAATTTTAGTCACCCATTAGCCTGCCTCACTTACATCTGAAAGTTAGAAAAAGAAAATATTGTGGGTTTTATTGCTGTGATGGGATGATTTAGTTAAAGTAACGAGTTCAAAGCCGTTCATATTGCATAGATATTTACTAGGAAGAATGGGTAATAAATAGTTTTTTGTAATGAATATTTAATTTGACATTGGTTTCCATATTTAAACAGTAATCATGATGTTGCAAGATCAGACATAATGCAGTCAGTTGACAAAATCATTAAGTCGCCTGTCTGCTTCACTCAAGTCTGACAGTAAAAGGAGAAAATATAGTGGTTTATTGCTGCCAACGAGTGGTTTAGTAACAGAGTTCAACACCATTAATATAAGCATATTTACAAGAAAAGAATAGATAATAAATAGTTGTAGAGCTCGATTTATTTGCAATTAATTAAAATGAAATTTTAAGTGTTAAGTGGTAAACTCTCCAAGGCTAACAGAAACACCGAGACTCCGTCCCTCATTAACTATGTTGGATTACTATAAGATCGTAAATGGGTATTGATCATATTTTCTGTCCATACTTAAACATTACGAATGTCAATATAGTAAAATAAAGCTATATTTTACTGTAAATATATTAGCTTCTACCACATAACGCTAACATTTATTGACATTATTTAGCGATTGTTGTGGTTTTCCTAATGTTTAGAATGGCCCGCCAAGCACTTCCGGGAACTGTTTGAGGCTACATGCGGCCGGATTTTTGAACTTCCGTTGACGCCACTCTCTCTCTCTAGGCACTCTACTAACTAGGAGCCTCCGGTCGGCAGGCGGAGCTTCCGGTCTGCCGCATGTCAATCATAAGGATACGCCCTTAATTATGTGTAATTTGAAGAATAAATAACATCTAAACGAATGAGTTATAAAAATATTCACCCCCCTCACAGTTGACATGAAGGTAAACTTGACCTAATAAACCTAAAATGATTTTTTGAACCAGGCTGTAAACCTGTTTATTTCTGCTGTGAAGTCGGCGTTTTTAACATGGGAGTCTATGGGGATTTGCTCGCTCTTGGAGCCAGCCCCTAGTGGATGAAGGGAGGATTACACTATTTACAACAAGGAAGAGAGCTTCACTGTTCTGAGGCGGAGTTTGCCCCTTGGTTGGAACATGAGGGAGAACCTTGATAGGAACCATGTTTGATCATCTGAGACACATTTATGCCCCAGATCATCTGATACAAACTGAGGTTTCTCATCTTTTTTATCAAAGCTGTTATAAAGCTGTCTCTCCCTTTTCCTTGTTTAGCTTTTGTTGAAGTACAGCCGGACACTTTAGTGGACGGACCATCCATGAAAGTGTCCGGGCGGCAGCCGCATATTGTGCTGCTGTACTCTGCAGCTGTATCTGGTCATTAAATCAGTATAAATCATCACTTTTGGACGTCTCAGAATGGTTCTGCATTGGGGGCGTGCACCGCTGTGGTGGATTTGATCATGAACTGGTACACGACTCATGTCTCTGCAGAACGGCCGACTCACGACAGCAGATAGGAGCAAAGGGCTCCGGCTCTCTCCGGCTGATCCTCTCCGTCCAAGCCGTCCACGTTCCAGCTGAGCAGCGACAGCGTGTGGTCCTCGCTGCTTCTGCAGACATCATCTTCCTCACATCTGCCCGGCTGTAGAGGCCTGCTCCCCGCAGCCTCCCCCCCGCCTGCTGCGGAGCCGCAAGCCTTTTCCTCCGCTGCACCGTCTCCCTCCATGTCAGCACAGACGACTATAATGCTGAGTCATGGCTGGACGCCACGCCTCAGTCTCATTTTCCACGAGCACGTCACATGTCCTCCCTGCTTCCCACTGCACAGACACTTCCTGGGTTTTCTTCCCCCCGTGGAGCCAAGCTGCACCTCGTTACTGCGGAAATGAAGCACAGAACAGCTTTAAACGTACAAATGTTGCTCTTTCAGTCAAGTTTTGCACACAAATGATTTCTATGTTGGTATCTGAACCTTCCAGAACCTGAGAGAACGTCTTAGTGAATGACAAACAAAACGTGCGTCATAGACGGTGAAGGTGGGTGTACTCGCCTATCTGGTGCCCTCTCCAGGATGTTCCCTGATATTATTTAAAGTTCAGGGAGCCATCGGGTGTGTATGAGGTGGAATGGGCGGTCTTTGGGGTTTTCAATACAACCCCCCCTTTTCCCGCATACTTTTGTCCACAGCAGCTTCCCATCAGGCCTCGCTCATGGAGAAAACCATACGAGCCCCAAACACCAGATCTGAATGTGGTCCAGCACAGATCCAGACTGTCCGACACAGAACTCGTCATCACAACCGTTCATCAAAGTCATTAAATGAGATGGTGCCCACGGCTCGGTGCACACCTGTACAGTTTGCTTCAATACAAGTGTATACGTACTGTACATATATATATATATATATATATATATATATATATATATATAAACTGTGGTGGTAGCTGCATTAATAAGCAGTTTATAAGCACTTAGCTAACATTATTATTCACTAATATTATTAACTAAAATTGGCTTTTGCCCACTGGCTACATTAGTGAAGATATTAGTGGAGCAAAAGCATTCTTTTAATATAACTGGCAATGGTCCGGTGCCAACACTGCTGTCTGATTATTTCACTGCTTAAATGACAAAATAATCTACGGAATTAGAGGATTAGGGTCATTGAAGAAAAAAAGTCAGAATCATAGCAATAATTTAAAAAAAAAATCTGAAGCCTAATATTAAAGTCAGAACTCTGATTTCTTCAGAAAATGAAAAAAAAAATAGAAGATTTATTTTTCAATCGTTTTTCATTTATGAAAAAAGTCCAAATTAATTTATTTTTCTTTTTGGGGGGTGGTGGTGGTGGTGGGGTGTGGGTTTAAAAAGAAAATTTAAAAAAAGGGAAATCAAGAACATCGACACTTTCAGGTTTCTCACTGGTCAACTTTGCAAGAGTACCAAAGTACAACTTTGAAAAAAAAAAAGCGGAACCTTTGAATCACGCTGTTGTTTCACATCGGTGTCGGAACCGTTTGTAAACAAACAAGCAGCAGCTCTGCTTTTAGTTATGTGGCTCTTTTAAACACGATGAGACTGGTTTTTACACATGTTCCTGCAGTTTTAGATGTTTTATGTCCGGAAAAGCCGCTGACGTTCCTCTAGTTTGGTTTCCAGCGGAGGAGGAGGCTCGGTGGAAGGTGGGTAAATGGTCTAATTAGTATAAAATCAGGCTATTTTAACTCACTGTGTCAGCGACATGGTCGCCGAAGGGACGAATTGTTACTATAGATATATAGTATTTCAATAAAGAGGTATTATTTCCATACATTTACTGTCAAACTTTAAAATGTCCTATTTTTAAATTGAGTCTGGTGGCTTCCAGTTCTGCCTCCTGCACGTGAACCGCCGCGTCTCCACTCGCGTTAATGAGAGTATCCAGCGGTAATAAAGGCACCAGTCAGGCGCGTTTATGCCTTCCAAACCAGCATGAGTCAGCACACCGTCTGCGGAGTCACCTCCGAGCTCCTAACGGGGAATGGCGGGTTTATTTCCCGGGAAACAGGAGCTGTCCCGCGGTCTGCTCCCGGTGATTCCGCGGCGCCCTCCCCGGCGCGTGGAGCCGATCCCAGACCGGATCTGCGGGACTTTCCCTCGCGGAGAGCGGTGCAAAACGCCGCCGAATAGCTGAGCTTGGCTTTGGCTTCAGCATGAAAGGCGGAGGTTGTCTAAAGATGCTTTTTACACGCGCGTCATCATCTCACCACGTCAGAGAGCTTTTTCTCCTCTGTCATCTGCACGGGCGGTTCCTGACTCTGGAGGGTAGCAGAGGGATTATCATCGATACACATTGATATTGATACTAATACAAGTATTATTATTGATGGATAACTGAAATGTGCAATTGAAGTTAATATTTCCTGGAATGACGTAAATATCCTGAATGTACTTCATGTAATGACTGTTGCTTTTCTGTGGAAACTTCTAACTTTCTATTGGCTTTATGAAGATATGAACTAGAGATGCTCTGATCCGATATCAGCTCTGATATCGGCTCCGATATCGACTAATTACCTGGAGGAATGAGGCTGATCCAGGCATTTTCTTTTTTACTCCGGATAGGCTGCCGACCGTCGCAGTCGTTGCCAGAAAAAGCAGTCGGCTGATCGATCCGCTTCCAGCAGAGCTTTTTTTCCAACCTGGATCTTATTTCCAGGAGTTTCTACATGTATTTACTCACCGGTGAAGTTTCTGCATCACTTTGAGTCCTTTGGAAGATATTACGCTGAGTCAGCCTTCAGTAGGCAGAGACGGGGCAGCATCTCTATCATGATACTGGATGTTCAAAGGCTGACTCAGCGTAATATCTTCTGAAGGACTCAAAGTGATGCAGAAACTTCAGCGGTGAGTAAATGCAGGTAAAAACTCCTGGAAATAAGGTCCAGGTTGGGAAAAGGAAACTTGTCCTTTTAATCTGACCGACACGGTGAGAAAAGTGACCGAGAGCACGACGAGCCGACTCCAGACCTGGTGTCACCGCTGCAGCAGGCGGTGCTGGTCTATATCTGGCCCCAAAACACGAAAACCAGGAGTGACGGACGATTTCTCAAGTCGAAGATGCGTAAAAGCTGCTGCTGCTGTTAGCAGAGAGCGAGGACGGCTAGCTAAGGTCCCGATGCAATGCCAAACGTGCGTGAGAGTTTGCATCGTGTCCGCTCCTCATCGGGTTTGTTTGTCAAAACTGCTCCAAAATGACGTTCCAATATGTGGGTGGTTGACAAATAACACAATTCTGACTGTCCGTGTGTCACAGAGCGATAAAAGTGCACATTTTTAAAGAACATATGCTAATGTTGTTTCTCTGACAAGTTAAAGTACAATATCATTAAATGTGGTGGTTTTACGATTTCTACCTAGAATTTTGATCCAAACATCAAAAATGTCATATGGTGTGACTGTCCGGCACATGTGTGCCCTCAGAAATAAGAGCATAAATTCCAAATATTTATAAATATTTTATAGTTCTCTGGTGCATATAAAATGATAATGTGTTATCAATACCAACATAAACTGTTGATGTCTACGCACAATGTCAAAAAGAGTTATGACCAAATACTTTTTGTCTGCAAAATGGTCATCATATGGTGTGACACCCTAATGTGTTTTTTGAACAGGCAATAATTCGGACATATTAATGATGAAGAGGACCACACCTGACCAGGAAGTCACCAGGAGTAACATTTCTAGAATGACGTACAAAGTCATGACATGAGTTTTACACATTTGATTTAAAGTTGAAACGCCATGAATGTGACATCGCTAACATTGGTCAGTGTTTTTTGTCTTATGGTGTGACATCATTTTCTTAAAAAATAAATATTTCTCACAGATTTTACATATTAATTCTTAAAAATCAATGTTGCCATGTGGCTACTTACATGGTAACTTTTGACTGGCTGTTTTAGTTTGCTAATATATTAGCTTGACTGATCAGAATATCATATGGTGTGACAAATGTTTCATGTGGTGTGACCGGGAAAACCAGTCACACTATCTGACACATCTGTCACTCCACATGATATTCACTTTACTTTACATTCATATTTATGTAAAAGCTTTGAAAGACAATATCTATATGATAAATTATCCATTTTCCAATTTTTTTGTTCAGTCCAACCATATTTTACAGCAGGAGTGCTGAACTCAAGTCCTTGGGAGCTACTATCCTGCAACTTTTAGAGCATCCCTCCTCCAACACGCCTGAATCACATAAATGGCTGTTTACCAAACCTCTGCAGAGCTGACTGACATGTACGGGGTTTTTTAACCATGTGATTGCAAAACCCCCACATGGTTCAAGCATGCGCAAACACAGCATGTGTCACAGAAACCATCAGTGTTTACAAGCTCATTTTTCACTACTGATCTGATTGTGAAAAGGTTTAAACCACATTCTTGATCGGATTAAAAATTATTTTTGATGGAGGCCAATCGGATCACTTGACATGTTTACATGACACATTTTTATTCTGATCGGCATTTGGCGATTTGATTGATTCAAAAGTCTTCATGTAAACTCATTGAGTTAGTGTTTATATTGAACCATTAAGGTTATGTGGATGCTTTTTTCTATATTTGAAATGTTTGATCTGTTTTCTTAATGGTTTGTGTGATAAATGCATCTAAAAACACATTTTCATTAACATATCATGGTGCACTGCTGTTTATTATATGGTGTTACACTTATGTCATTTGGTGTGACGTTGACAAATGTGAGTAAAAAACAACTTTGTTAGTAGTAATTCAACTAGTAGTAGTGAAAATGGCACACACGGCACATGTTCGTAACCATTCCCCACGGCACACGTCCGTAACCCTTCCACACGGCGCACGTCCGTAACCCTTCCACACGGCACACGTTCGTAACCCTTCCCCACCCGCACACATCCGTAACCCTTCCACACGGCACACGGCCGTAACCCTTCCCCACCCGCACACGTTCGTAACCCTTCCACACGGCACACGTCCGTAACCCTTCCCCACCCGCACACGTTCGTAACCCTTCCACACGGCACACGTCCGTAACCCTTCCCCACGGCACACGTCCGTAACCCTTCCCCCCCCGCACACGTTCGTAACCCTTCCACACGGCACACGTCCGTAACCCTTCCCCACGGCACATGTCCGTAACCCTTCCCCACCCGCACACGTCCGTAACCCTCCACCCCGCCCCCTTCCCCACTGCACACGTCCGTAACCCTTCCACACGGCACACGTCCGTAACCCTTCCACACGGCACACGTTCGTAACCCTTCCCCACCGCACACGTCCGTAACCCTTCCACACGGCACACGTCCGTAACCCTTCCACACGGCACACGTCCGTAACCCTTCCACACGGCACACGTCCGTAACCCTTCCCCACCCGCACACGTCCGTAACCCTTCCCCCACCCGCCCGTCCGTAACCCTTCCCCACCTGCACACGTCCGTAACCCTTCCCCACCCGCACACGTCCGTAACCCTTCCCCACTGCACACGTCCGTAACCCTTCCACACGGCACACGTCCGTAACCCTTCCACACGGCACACGTTCGTAACCCTTCCCCACCCGCACACGTCCGTAACCCTTCCACACGGCACACGTCCGTAACCCTTCCCCACCCGCACACGTCCGTAACCCTTCCACACGGCACACGTTCGTAACCCTTCCCCACCGCACACGTCCGTAACCCTTCCACACGGCACACGTCCGTAACCTTTCCCCACCGGCACACGTTCGTAACCCTTCCACACGGCACACGTCCGTAACCCTTCCCCACCCGCACACGTTCGTAACCCTTCCCCACCCGCACACGTCCGTAACCCTTCCCCACGGCACACGTTCGTAACCCTTCCACACGGCACACGTCCGTAACCCTTCCCCACCCGCACACGTTCGTAACCCTTCCACACGGCACACGTCCGTAACCCTTCCACACCCGCACACGTTCGTAACCCTTCCACACCCACACACGTTCGTAACCCTTCCCCACCCGCACACGTTCGTAACCCTTCCACACGGCACACGTCCGTAACCCTTCCCCACCCGCACACGTTCGTAACCCTTCCACACGGCACACGTCCGTAACCCTTCCCACACCCGCACACGTTCGTAACCCTTCCACACCCACACACGTTCGTAACCCTTCCCCACCCGCACATGTTCGTAACCCTTCCACACGGCACACGTCCGTAACCTTTCCACACGGCACACGTTCGTAACCTTTCCACACGGCACACGTCCGTAACCCTTCCCCACCCGCACACGTTCGTAACCCTTCCCCACCCGCACACGTCCGTAACCCTTCCCCACCCGCACACGTCCGTAACCCTTCCCCACCCGCACACGTCCGTAACCCTTCCCCACCCGCACACGTCCGTAACCCTTCCCCACCCGCACACGTCCGTAACCCTTCCCCACGGCACACGTTCGTAACCCTTCCACACGGCACACGTCCGTAACCCTTCCCCACCCGCACACGTCCGTAACCCTTCCACACGGCACACGTTCGTAACCCTTCCACACGGCACACGTCCGTAACCCTTCCACACGGCACACGTTCGTAACCCTTCCACACGGCACACGTTCGTAACCCTTCCACACGGCACACGTTCGTAACCCTTCCACACGGCACACGTTCGTAACCCTTCCACACGGCACACGTTCGTAACCCTTCCACACGGCACACGTCCGTAACCCTTCCACACGGCACACGTTCGTAACCCTTCCACACGGCACACGTCCGTAACCCTTCCCCACCCGCACACGTCTGTAACCCTTCCCCACCCGCACACGTTTGTAACCCTTCCCCACGGCACACGTTCGTAACCCTTCCACACGGCACACGTTCGTAACCCTTCCACACGGCACACGTTCGTAACCCTTCCACACGGCACACGTCCGTAACCCTTCCACACGGCACACGTCCGTAACCCTTCCACCCGCACACATCCGTAACCCTTCCCCACGGCACACGTTCGTAACCCTTCCACCCGCACACATCCGTAACCCTTCCCCACGGCACACGTTCGTAACCCTTCCACCCGCACACACCGCCCTCCACACGGCACACGTTCGTAACCCTTCCACACGGCACACGTCCGTAACCCTTCCCCCACCCGCACACGTCTGTAACCCTTCCCCCCCGCACACGTTTGTAACCCTTCCCCACGGCGCACGTCCGTAACCCTTCCACACGGCACACGTCCGTAACCCTTCCCCACGGCACACGTTCGTAACCCTTCCACACGGCACACGTTCGTAACCCTCCCCACCGCGCCGTAACCCTTCCCCACGGCCACGTCGTAACCCTTCCCACGCACGTCCTAACCCTTCCACACGGCACACGTCCGTAACCCTTCCCCACCGGCACACGTCCGTAACCCTTCCACACGGCGCACGTTCGCCCTCCACACGGCCACGTCCGTAACCCTTCCACACGGCACACGTCCGTACCCTTCCAAACGGCACATGTTCGTAACCCTTCCCCACGGCACACGTCCGTAACCCTTCCACACGGCACACGTTCGTAACCCTTCCACACGGCACACGTCCGTAACCCTTCCCCACGGCACACGTCCGTAACCCTTCCACACGGCTCACGTTTGTAACCCTTCCACACGGCACACGTCCGTAACCCTTCCACACGGCACACGTTCGTAACCCTTCCAAACGGCACACGTTCGTAACCCTTCCACACGGCACACGTTCGTAACCCTTCCACACGGCACACGTCCGTAACCCTTCCCCACCCGCACACGTCCGTAACCCTTCCACACGGCACACGTTCGTAACCCTTCCACACGGCACACGTTAGTAACCCTTCCACACGGCACACGTTCTGTAACCCTTCCCCCACCGGCACACGTTCGTAACCCTTCCACACGGCACACGTTTGTAACCCTTCCCCACGGCACACGTTCGTAACCCTTCCCCACGGCACATGTTTGTAACCCTTCCACACGGCACACGTTCGTTACCTTTCCCCACGGCACATGTTTGTAACCCTTCCCCACGGCACACATTAGTAATCTTTCCACACAGCACACGTTCTTAACCCTTCCACACGGCACACGTTCTTAACCCTTCCACATGGCACACGTTCGTAACCCTTCCCACACGGCACATGTTTGTAACCCTTCCACATGGCACACGTTCGTAACCCTTCCCACACGGCACATGTTTGTAACCCTTCCACACGGCACACGTTCGTTACCCTTCCCCACGGCACATGTTTGTAACCCTTCCCCACGGCACACGTCCGTAACCCTTCCACACGGCACACGTTCGTAACCCTTCCACACGGCACACGTCCGTAACCCTTCCCCAAGGCACACGTTCGTAACCTTTCCCCACGGCACATATTCGTAAGCTTTCCACCGTGTACCGTGCTGTACCGCGCTGTACTGTGCTGAACTGTGCTGAACTGTGCTGTACGGTGCTGTACGGTGCTGTACCGCGCTGTACCGCGCTGTATCGTGCTGTACGGTGCTGTACCGCGCTGTACCGCGCTGTATCGTGCTGTACGGTGCTGAACCGTGCTGAACCGTGCTGTACGGTGCTGTACGGTGCTGTACCGCGCTGTATCGTGCTGTACCGCGCCGTACCGTGCTGTACGGTGCTGTACGGTGCTGTACCGCGCAGTACCATGCTGTACCGTGCTGTACCGTGCTGTGTTGTGCCGCGCTGTTCCGTGCTGTACCGTGCTGAACTGTGCTGAACTGTGCTGAACTGTGCTGAACGGTGCTGTACGGTGCTGTACCGCGCAGTACCATGCTGTACCGTGCTGTACCGTGCTGAACTGTGCTGTACCGTACTGAACTGTGCTGTACGGTGCTGTACGGTGCTGTACCGCGCTGTACCGTGCTGTACCGCGCTGTACCGCGCTGTACTGTGCTGTGTTGTACCGTGCTGTACCGTGCTGAACTGTGCTGTACGGTGCTGTACGGCGCTGTACCGTGCTGTACCGTGCTGTACCGTGCTGTACCGCGTTGTATATAGCGCTGTACCGTGCTGTACCGCGCTGTACCGTGCTGTACCGTGCTGTACTGTGCTGTACCTAACTGTAACTAATTGTGTCCAGAGTTTTACCAAGTCCTGATGGTCTGTCGGTATGGGTGCTGGTATCACTTCCAGGTGTCCTGGCCAGCAGGAACCTGCGGGCCATCGCCGTCAGGTGTCCTGTCCCTGCTGTCCGCCATGGCGTCCGTTTCCTCTGAGGACGGCCTCCTGCAGCTTCCCTGGCTTCCTGTGACCATCAGCGGCCACCGGCTCCTCAGCAAGAGCTGGTTCGGGGAGACGGCGTACCGCGTCCTGCTGACGGACATGCGGTGTGTGTGGGAAGAGAGGATGGAGGCGGCGGACATCCAGCGCAGGGCTCAGGTAGGCCACGGCTCCGTGTGGAGGCGGCAGCGGCACGTTCGGGCGCTAAACCCTGATCTGTCCCCGCAGGAGCTCAACCGCCGTCTCAGAGCGTCGGTCAGCGCCTTCTTCTCCCACCTGCAGGAGGTGGCCCAGCCCTGCCTCTCCGGAGCCGACGGCCAGGCTCAGGTGTCCCTGACGCGACAGGACGGAGACGTGAGCGTGAGGCTGAAGAGCGAGCTGGCCGGCCTTCCTTTCTACTGGGAGTTCCACTGCAGCGCTGCTCCCGTCCCACTGGTCCGTCTCTCATTTACAGATGTGTGAAAAAGTGTTGCCTCCTTCCTGATTTCTCACTGTTTTGCATGTTTGTCACTTAAATGTTTCAGATCATCAAACAAATTTTAACGTGAGTCAAAGATAACACAAGCGAACACAAAATGCAGTTTTAGATTAATATTTGTATTACTTGGGGGGGTCCAAACCTCCATGGTCCTGTGTGAAAAAGTGATTGCCCCTGCCCCCCCCCCTGTTAAAACATAAAGTAACTGTGGTTTATCATCTTTGGAAAGCTGAGTTCAGTTTCTCTATCCACATCCAGGCCTGATTACTGCCACACCTGTTCTCCATCAGAAATCCCTTAAATAGGACCTGCCTGACAAAGTGAAGTAGACCAAAAGATCCTCCAAAGCTAGACATCATGCTGCCATCCAAAGAAATTCAGGAACAAATGAGAAACAAAGTCATTGAGATCTATCAGTCTGGAAAAGGTTCCAAAGCCATTTCTAAAGCTTTGGGACTCCAGAGAACCACAGTGAGAACCATTATCCACAAATGGTGAAAACATGGAACAGTGGTGAACCTTCCCAGGAGGGGCCGGCCGACCAAAATTACCCCAAGAGCACAGCGACGACTCATCCAAGAGGTCACAAAAGACCCCAGAACAACATCCAAGAACTGCAGGCCTCACTTGCCTCAATGAAGGTCAGTGTTCATGACTCCCCCATCAGAAAGAGACTGGGGGGCAAAAATGGCTGCATGGCAGAGTTCCAAGACCAAAACCACTGCTGAGCAAAAAGAACATAAAGGCTCGTCTCAGTTTAGCCAGAAAGCATCTTGATGATCCCCAAGACTTTTGGGAAAATCCTCTGTGGACTGACGAGACAAAAGTGGAACTTTCTGGAAGGTGGAGGTCCCATTACATCTGGCGTAAAAGGAACACGGCATTTCAGAAAAGGAACATCATAGCAACAGTAATATATGGTGGTGGTAGTGTGATGGTCTGGGGCTGTTTTGCTGCTTCAGGACCTGGAAGACTTGCTGTGGTAAATGGAACCATGAATTCTGCTTCTACCAAAAAACCCTGAAGGAGAACGTCCGGCCATCTGTTGGTGACCTCAAGCTGAAGCGCACTTGGGTTCTGCAGCAGAACAATGATCCAGAACACACCAGCAAGTCCACCTCTGAATGGCTTAAGAACAACAACATGAAGACTTTGGAGTGGCCTAGTCAAAGTCCCCACCTGAATCCCATTGAGATGCTGTGGCATGACCTTAAAAAGGCGGTTCATGCTGGAAAAGCCTCCAATGTGGCTGAATTACAACAATTCTGCAAAGATGAGTGGAACAAAATTCCTCCACAGCGCTGTAGAAGACTCACTGCCAGTTATCACAAACGCTTGATGCAGTTGTTGCTGCTAAGGTGGAACAACCAGTTATTAGGTTTAGGGGAAGATCACTTTTTCACGCATCTGTAAGTGTCTCAGACGGCTCCGCGGCTGTGAAATAAAGCTCGTCTCTGTTTCCAGGTGTGTGCCCAGCTGGTGCGCCCCCTGCTAGTGATGAGCTGCCTGCTGCAGCAGCAGGTGGGGCAGCTGGGGGGGCTGCTGGCCAGGAAGGATGAAGAGATCCAGGACTACCGAGAGAATGGAGCAACACTCAGCAGAGGTGAGCACCTGCGCCACGCCAGCTGAAAACATGCGACAGGAAACACGGCTGAAGGTTTGATGTGTGTTTGACCCCAGAACGCCTGCAGACCAGCGCCTTCCAGGAGAAAGCCTTCAGAGAGGAGTTCATGGCCACGGTGAGACACCGGTGATCGGTCCTGATGTCCGCTGTCCGTCCCCTCTGCTTCCTGTGTCTACGTAATCATAAAAATGGTCGTACTGTTGCTCTCCTGCTGTTGGAGCATTCGACACTGCAGACCACCGGATCTTATTGGCTCGTCTGGAAAAGTGGGCGGGCATTCAAGGCCTAGCTCTTTCCTGGTTTAGGTCCTTCCTAACCAGCAGAAGGTTTTCAGTGTAGTTTGGAGATGCCATGTCCTCCTTAGCCCCTCTGAGCTGTGGAGTGCCCCAAGGGTCTGTTCTTGGATGTCCACATTTTTCTTCATATCTTTTGCCTCTCGGGTCTATATTACGCAGACATCATGTGCCGTTCCATTGCTCTGCAGATGACTGCCAAATTTACGTCTAGTGCTGTCACTATCGACTATTTTGATAATCGATTAGTCATCGATTATTTTGTCAATTAGTCAACTAATCAAATCATGCAGAAAATGCAGCATATTTAGAGAACCAGTCAAAAGTTTGGACACTTTTTCAGTGAATTTAATGGGAAAACGTGTCCAAACTTTTGACTGGTACAGCATTTACGTCAATAAACTATTCAAAAAAAGAAGACCGGACAGAAAGACGGACAAGGCAGTGGAAGGTACAGCGGTGATGATGAGAGGAAAAACAAAGCTTGTCAACAATGAACGATTAGTCGATGATGAAAGTCATCACTGGCTATTTTGATCGTGGATGATTAGTCAGTCAGTCGACTCATCGTTGCAGCCTTATTCATGTCCCTCCCTCACAGTCCAACGCCCCGTCTCCACCATCACCTGTCCGTTCACCTCGCCTCGGTTCGTGGGCTTTTCTGCTCGTGGTTTTCCGAGCTGAGGTGAGACATTTTCTGTTCCGACACTGGTGAGGTTCTGAGCGAGCCGAGGCGAGCTATGTCTGACGTCATCTCACTGCATGCCAAGGGGTTAGCCAATCAGGGCCGTTTCTCAGTCTGCGTACTTCTGCGTACTTCTGCGTACTTCTGCGTTTTTGTTTGTTTCGGTACATCTCTACATCTCCACAACAATAAATAACAAACAGCTGTAGAATAATATTTTATTGTTGCCGGGCAGACCTGCTCACTGCTGCACGCCGTTGGTGGTGATGTCACAAGTTTGCGTTGTCTCAATCCATCAAGTAGGCGGAGTCCGTGCTTGTGCACTCCACAAGTGCAGACTTCCAGTACGTACCTGCAAGTCTGTACTCACAAGTACACGAGTATGCAGTACGCAAACTAGGAATTGAGAAACGGCCCGGATGTCAGGGTCAGAGAGCGACATCATTAACAGAGCGACAGTTTACACTCCCTACCAGCAGGTGGTGGTAACGCACCTCATTAACTGTTTGCAAGAGAAGAAGACGAGGAGAAAGAAGATGGGAGGTACAGATGATACGGTTACTTTCAGAACATTTGACAGAGATCAGATCGTTCAGCTGCTAAAACATCTGGCTGTTAATCCAAAGATCCAAGGTTCAGCTCCCCATTTAAGCCAGCGTTCTTTTGATTTTCCCCCGCAGTCTTACGAACATACGGATGGATGGATGGATGGATGGATGGATGGATGGATGGATGGGTGGGTGGGTGGGTGGATGGATGGATAGATGGATGGATAGATGGATGCATGGATAGATGGATGGCTGGATGGATGGATGGATGGGTGGATGGATGGATGGATGGATGGATGCATGGATAGATGGATGGATAGATAGATAGATAGATATCCTCCTGGGTGAAAAAAAGGTTGCTTTTTCATATTTTTGTGATTTATAAAGTCCCGTGGTTCAGAAAAACAGGTTGCAACTATTTTTTGTTCTCAAAAGCATCATTTATAGACTCTTTCTGGAACGTCCGTTGTCGTGGACGTCGGGTCCTGCTTCATGCTGATTGTAATGGTTTATTACTATAATATTCACATTCATTTTTATCTCACTTTTCCTTAAAAGTCTTTTATTTCATTCATAGGCTGTACAGGCTCACACCAGTACAGGAGTTCGGCTGAATTCCAGTTCCTTTTTTAATCCTCAATCTCCAACATCGCACTCCCGCAAAGTTCCAGGTCTGTCCCGATTCTCAGAACGTTAAGTTTAGGCGAGTTTGAGGCTGAATATCCTCAATCCTGAGATTCTCCGACACCACCCAGTAAGGATTACCCAGAATGCAGCAGCAAAGAAGGCGAGCTACAAATCTTAAGTATTTTCTTTGTTAATGGAGATATAAATATCAGGAAAACCATTGTTTTATCTTGCCCCGTTCGGGGTGGGTCGGGGGGGGATGGTCCACGTGTTTTTTGCGTCTAGATAATGGGACGGGTCCTTACGACCCGACCCGGACTACTTTTGGACTTGGAGGGGTCTGATTCCGACGGACAAGAGGCGGAGCTAACGAAGATAGTTTATGCAAGCCCTCTACTTCTGCTTTGCACCTTGTCCTGTTTGTTGGGATGTTAGGGTTGTTGGGTAGCCACCTGGATTTGTTATATTGGAGGGGTGAGGGTGTGGCGTGCATAAGTATGATGTGAAACCACTTCCCGGGGCGTAAAAAAGCCGGGTGCTCCTTTGTTTTGTAGTGTGGCGGGTGTTTA
This sequence comes from Atherinomorus stipes, assembly GCA_023101725.1. Taxonomy (NCBI): domain Eukaryota; kingdom Metazoa; phylum Chordata; class Actinopteri; order Atheriniformes; family Atherinidae; genus Atherinomorus; species Atherinomorus stipes. Next base: position 296,377 of record JALJCO010013696.1, read on the forward strand.
GTTCGGCGTGAAGCGAGATGTACGCGATACGTAGAGCGCTGTCCAGGCCTCAGAGGGTGGTTGCTGTGGGGACGAGCGGATAACACCTCCGCAAGCCCGTCCGGCCTGGCCCGACCTGACCCGACCCAGACCCGCGGGTGGAACGGGGCTTTCGTTTAGGTCCATGTTATGGATCAGTTACCTCATTGCTGCAGAACATTTATTTTTATTTTACGATCTTTTGTCGGTGCGGTCAGACCATGTTGCTATCGTTTAAGTTAGTTAACGTAACAAAATGGTCATTTTTCTTGGCGCTAATGTCGTTTTATAACGAGCTTGTGCTGATAACAGTATAAGACGACCGGGCTGATGTCATCTCCTGTAGTCCCAGTTATGGAACGATAGTTCTGTTTCAGTCCTTCAGTAAACAAAGCTCCTCGCGCTCTTCGCAGGTCGAGTCCTGATGACAATTGTCAGTCAGGTGACGTGTCGGCCAGCTGACTGCAGTCATCCAGGAGTTCACAGAACCACAGTTACCTACGTAACTTTCCTTATAGCTGCTGTTTACCTTCCAATAAGCCGTGGTAGTGGTGACCGCTGAATATGTCCATGGTTAGGCAGGTTAACACTGCAGATACATGTAAGTAAGTAAATTCCTCTTCTTCTTCTTCTGTTTCTTCTTCTGAAATGACAGACTGAACGCCGCTTTGGCGTAATGCTGCCCCCCACAGTTTAAAGACGTATCTGCATTTAAGGGTGTCCCATTTCTAAGTCACAAAGTAGCCCTTAACACTTGGTTTTGAGGGCGCCTAGGATTGGGGTTTGAGCTTGAGGGTTAAGATAGGAACAGGAATTGGACCTTACTTTTGTTTGCCAGGAGTTTGTTTGGTTTATTGTTGTTTTTTGTAGTTTTGTGTGTGTGAGTGTGATTTTCATGCTTCACTAGTTGTGATCCAGGTTGTTCTCCGCTTGTCTCCAGGTTTTCCTGATGATGATCAGCTTTGTTTTCCAGTAAAGACTGCAGGATTCTGTCTGTTCGGGTTTTTTTTTTTTTTTTAATTTTTAATTTTTTTTTTTCACCTTTATTTAACCAGGAGGTCCCATTGAGATTATAAATCTCTTTTACAAGAGAGACCTGGCCAAGGTAGCAGTAGGTTTCTGTGCAGATGCAGCAGTTGGCTGTTTTGGTGGATCTTTGTCTTTTCTTTCCTCTCTCCTTTTAATTTATGTTCACTCTTTTCTAAACCAGCGGATCTACAGTAGATTATACGCATGCGTGCAGATCCAACCCAGTTCCACAGTTTCCAGTCCAAACTGGTCCAGGTTCATATTTAACTCTGTATCAGTGTAATGATCATTTCTGGTTTCTTTCTTTAATAACTAAAGCAAATCCAGCTGCCTTTAACAGACTGAACCTGTAAAATGTGGCTGATAAACATGAATAACATCATATAAAATATATTCTGAGATGGTCACAAACACATTTATATCACACGTATAATTCATGGAATAAAATCGGACTCCTACAAGAACAAATCAGAATTAGGCTATAAACACAAAATCTACAACATTTTACTGCAAAAAGAGGAACAACAGAAAAAACTGATGGAAACTGATTTAAAAAGAGATAAAATGCTGCAGTAATAGATCACATTGGAAATAAAAAGGCTCAGTTTAAATAATCTGTAAAAACCTGGATTTTATTTGTTTAGACAAGAAATTAAAGCACAAAGTTTCATTCAACAATTTATTTATTTAAACTTTTCTTAGAATTTTTTAAAGAACTTCCAAACATAACAGACTTTTTCTGCATCAACAGCTGATTTTCTCTAATTTTTTTTCTTAAAAGTTTGTGTTAGAGTGTTAGATGTTTGTTTCTAGATGAGTTAGCATTAACGTTAGCATTAGCATTAGCTGGTGCTCCATCCATCTTCCAGCTCTGCTTTGTTATCTCCACTCTCTAATCCGTATTTAATAAACTGTAGTGGGTTTTTGCCTCTTTAGGGGCAGTTTGGGACCATTTTTATCTTCATTATTTAGTTTTAATTCTTCGTTACAACGTTAGCTACAGGCTAGCGGCTAGCTGAGTGTCTTCTTCTGCTTGTTTGTTGAACTCTGACATTTTAACGCCACTAGGTGGGGGGAGGCTACATTGCAACTCATCCAGTCATAAATAACAGTGTAAATATGCGGTCCTCGTGGCCTCTAGGTGGCGCTGGAGGTCCAAGCTTGGGCTGCGGCCCCGTGGTTAAGAATCACTGACCTAAATGACCTTCTGTGCTACTACCAGCCAATCAGCGGGGGGTTGGCTGACAATGAAGCCCGGAGATGGAAGAAAAGGTGCTGGAACGGTTCCAGGAAGAATATTTACTGAAAGGAGAGGCCAAGCTTCTAAATGTCGTGTTGGCTAACGATTTTAACTTCCCGCTCTGTCCTCAACTACAAGTTAAAATTAGCCTTCTTTTACATTTTTTGCATGTATTTAATTGTGCAGGTTTGGTTTTTGTGCAGGGCAGGTTGGGACATGCAGATTACTGAATATATTCAGAGCAGGGGTCAGGAAAAACTGGTCGTCTTTTGGTTTAATCCCAAACGATTGAAAGTTGCTCCTGTATGGAGGTGGTGAAGACACCGCAGCTGAACCTGCTGTAGACGGCAGACTGTATGAGCCTAAACCAAAGTTTAAGCCGCCTTAACTCAAGTTTTTCAGGCAAATTTCAAACATGAATAATATCCATGTTTTAACCAGCAAAATGCCGTTTCCAGGTGATGACTCCCTTGCCAAGTTAGTATAGTAGTAACAGAAACACAGAACAGCAACGATGAGTTGGTATTTTTTTATTCATCATCAAAAAACAGATTTATATAATATAATTTAAAACACAACCATCTTTGTTTGTTGCATCAGGTTACTTTATTTTTATGAATGATATGAGTGTTTGGCCGTAGATGCAGTACTAACAGGTTTTTTGCCCCCTGGTTGCCTAGCAACTGCTAATGTTTGTAAACGGGAAGCAGCTTATAACAATATTACCATGACAACAGCAGCCAATCAGTGTGTGTGTTTAATAAACAACACATATTCACGCTGCAGTGAAAAAGTGTGGAAAGTAGAAAATAAAGTTACGTCATTCTGTGGGTGGACTATTCCTTTAAATGGGAAATCTCACCAAATGTAATCCCACAAGATCTCGTTACACCCCTACAAGTTACTACATGAAAAAAAATCCAGTACTTCAGTGTGATATTTTGTAACAATATTCCACTCAATGCTGGCCAGTAAACACTTCAAGTCAAACCAAAAAGCTCTGTAGATCCCGGACAAGCCCCTGATGATCCTGCAACTCACCTTGCAGGCCACAGAGAACTTGTAAAACTGCAATATTTCACAAAACACCCAAACTTCAGGTATTGGTGTGTAATTTAAGTGTGTAATTGAAGGCTGGTCCCTCCAGGCAGCAGCTTGGCTCTGCAGGTACGAGTTCAGCCATGGCGACAACCAAAGACGGGAAAAAAAATGGACCAAGTATCTGGTCACGTCTGAAGAGCTGAAAGTGAAGCTGGTTGGGTGTTTCCCACCATCGCCATCTTGACGTGTCACGTCACTCCTGGAAAACACTAAAATGGGCAAAGACAGGGCCGCTCCGAGCAGGGCAAATGATTGACAGCTAAGCTAACGCTAACCAAGCTAATCAGAAGTGAACAGGAATGAATGACGATAGACGGTTTAAAGGTAAAACACTCAGACTTGCTGTTAACCATCTAAAATATGCCGTTGTGCATCCATGCTACAGGCTGAGGCCTTCCTTGGAGCTAGCAGGAAGCTAAATAGTAGCCTCAACGGCTAAAACTGCCACCCTGTCTGCTGCCTTTCAATCAAAAGAACACGCCCCTAATTATGTGTAATAGGAAATTATCACGCTTCCGTGTTCCGGTTTCCGGAACTTGAAACATTTAGCCGCTTCCTCTTCTGGTCCAGTTCAACGTCCCTGCTCTGTTCCACTTCGTAAATTGAATAAACGCCTCAACACCACTTAAATTTTCATGGATTCCTGACTGAAGTGATACGAAGGAATAAGTGGATCAAAGCGATTCTCTGGAGTGAAGGCCCGAACTTTATAATAAAACAACGTAGCACGTTTGTTTGTAGCCGGCATCAATGATGCTTTCACCTGTAAACATGTTTATTTCAGCTGTAAACATGTTTATTTCTGGTTTAAACATGTTTATTTCAGCTGTAAACATGTTTATTTCTGCTTTAAACATGTTTATTTCTGCTGTAAACATGTTTATTTCAGCCTTAGAACATGTTTATTTCTGCTGTAAACATGTTTATTTCAGCTTTAAACATGTTTATTTCTGCTGAGGACATGTTTATTTCAGCCTTAAACATGTTTATTTCTGCTTTAAACATGTTTATTTCAGCTGTAGACATGTTTATTTCTGCTGTAAACATGTTTATTTCAGCTGTAAACATGTTTATTTCTGCTGTAGACATGTTTATTTCTGGTTGAAAAATGTTTATTTCTGCTGTAAACATGTTTATTTCTGCTGTAAACATGTTTATTTCAGCTGTAGACATGTTTATTTCTGCTGTAAACATGTTTTCTCTGCTGTAAACATGTTTATTTCTGCTGTAGACATGTTTATTTCTGCTGTAAACATGTTTATTTCTGCTGTAAACATGTTTATTTCAGCTGTAAACATGTTTATTTCTGCTGTAAACATGTTTATTTCTGCTGTAAACATGTTCATTTCTGCTTTAAACATGTTTATTTCTGCTTTAAACATGTTTATTTCAGCTGTAAACATGTTTATTTCTGCTTTAAACATGTTTATTTCTGCTGTAGACATGTTTATTTCTGCTGTAAACATGTTTATTTCTGCTTTAAACATGTTTATTTCTGCTTTAAACATGTTTATTTCTGCTTTAAACATGTTTATTTCAGCTGTAGACATGTTTATTTCAGCTTTAAACATGTTTATTTCTGCTGTAGACATGTTTATTTCAGCTGTAAACATGTTTATTTCTGCTTTAAACATGTTTATTTCTGCTGTAGACATGTTTATTTTAGCTGTAAACATGTTTATTTCTGCTTTAAACATGTTTATTTCTGCTGGGAAGCTGTTCTTTATAACGTGGGAGTCTGTGGGGGATTTGTTCTGTTTTGGAGCCCCTAGTGGATGAAGAAGGAACTACGATGTTGGGGCAGCGTGGAAGCGGTTTCTCTGTTCTCCAGCGGAGTTTGGGCCTTGGCTGAAACTCCACCTGGTTATTTAGGTGGCTCCTCATCTGTCCCCTGGATACTAAAGGAAAGCTGTCCTCAGACGTGATTTTTGCTTTCAAATGGGGGATTTTTACAGAGATGGGGGTGGAATTTCCCCTCCCCGCGTCTCTGCAGGAAGATCTTGGTGTTTCATTGACTCATCCGTTACTTGCTGTGGCGGTTCCCATGTTGTTTGTTGACATCGGTGTAGAAGGACAAACCAGGAAAGAATCCCATCTTCAGCTGCTGGGAAGCTCCATCTCAGGTGGAAAGTTCCACCAGAGTCACAGTGGTGCCTCTGTCTCTGATCTCTGCTGTTGGGTGGACAGTTAGAAACCACAGAAGAAGAAGAGGAGGAGGACTGCTGCAGGATCAAAGTCTTCTTCCTCGTGGCAAATTCCACCGAGCAGCGCTGAGCCGCCCTCAGACCAAAGTCCAAACTGAAATAAAATGTGTGGTGGCGGCGTGAAGCGGAGGATGAAATGGCAGGGGGGGGGCACGTTTGTGTGCGCGTGAACCACAGAGGCGTTTCACGTGTGCGTGCAGTATTTATCTGTCAAAGTAGAGCCCGTGTGTGAGGCAGTTCGCCCTCCGTGCACCCGCTCACACCATGTTTGTGTCGCCGTCTGTGTCCGTCTCCATGGCAACGCTCTACAATGTTGTGCACCAAACTTGCATGTATCTATGATATGTGTCTGATGCATGTATCAGGGTCATGTTCGTGATCAGGTTGGATCCTGGTGGGTTTCACGGGTCTTTAGATTAAAAACAAAAGTTTATAAACTCCCCCAAAGAACAGCTTCACGTAAACTATGTAAGCAAGCAAACTTTATTTACAGCAGGTCAATAAGTATTTACAGCGGGAAAAAAAGTACTGAACACGGCAACATTTCCTCAGAAATATATTTCTAGTAGAGCTGTAGACATGAAATTTCCACCAGATGTCGGCAACAACCCAACTAATGCACACATACAAAGAAATGCTAACGTTTATGTCCATGAATGAAGTTATGTGTAATATAGTGAAACAGGGAATAAGTATCGAACACTTACTGAAATGTATTTACTACTCTGTGTAAAACCCTTTGTTGGTGGTTCCAGCCTCCAGACGCCTCCTGTACGGAGAAACCAGTGGAAAACGTTGCTCAGGTCTGATTTTGGTCCATTCTTCCACAAACTGCCTTCAGGTCTCCAAGGTTGTGGGGGCGCCCACCATGATGCTCCCACCTCCAAACTTCACTGTTGCTATGGTGTTTTTGGTGCCATTTCTCCTCCAAACATGTTGTGTCTTATGACATCTGCAGAGTTCAGTTCTGGTCTCATCTGACCAGACGATGTTTCCCAGAATGTCATGGGTTTGTCCAGATGTTGTGTTGCAAACTTCAAACCAGCATCAACCTGCTTCTTCTTCAGAAATGGAGTCTTGCGTGGTGTGCGTGCATGAAGGCCATGGCGGTTGAGTGCATTCCTTCTTGTTTTCTCTGAAACAACTGTAGCTGCTGGTTCCAGGTCTTTCTGAAGCTCTCCACAAGTGGTCCTGGGCTGTTGGAGAACCTTTCTGATGATTGTTCTGACTCCTCTGTCTGAAATCTGAAAAATCTGAAATCAATCAGGACTAAAGCAGCTGATATTACTTTGCTCTGATAAGGGGACAGGATTACTTTCTAAATACTGACAGACTCCAGCTGCTTTCTTGGCTTTCACATCTTTTTGTCTCCATTTCTTCATGTGTTCAACACTTATTCCCTGTTTCACTATATTACACATAACTTCATTTATGGACACAAATCTTAGCATTTCTTTGTATGTGTGCATTAGTTGGGTTGTTGCCGACATCTGGTGAAAATTTCATGTCATCAGCTCTACTGGAAATATATTTCCGAGGAAATGTTGCCGTGTTCTGTACTTTTTTCCTCCTGTATGTTGTGATCCCACAGCTGGTTTCTTCCTAGCAACCTGCTGCCTGTTGCAGACTCTCTCTTCCAGGCTGCTGCAGGTCTACAGTTTCTTCCTGGTGTCCCTCCACAGCTCTGTGGTCTTGGCCATGGGAACTCCCTGGTCTTGGTATCGGTGTGGTCCATCTCCTCCTTTGGCCAGTCTGTTTTACCGGCTGGTACCTGATGACTGCTCATACGTGGACTTTTGTTTCTTGTGGAGCGATTTTCAGACGGTTTGGTTTGTTATGAACGTCAGAGATGTAGTTGTGAACCAGTGATTGTAGCTCATGTTTCTAGAGCAGAGCTATGACTGTTTCATATAAACATAAGTGGATAGGAGATCTATTCTGTCCTCCCAACATCAGCGTTATCCTTCCTCTTCCAAAGCCCGTGGATGTGCAGACAGATGTGCACGTGTGAGCCGTGGGTACGTCAGACCAGACTGTTTCCTGCTCCAGGTCCAGGTCCTGCTCCAGGTCCAGGCCCTGGTCCAAGTCCAGGTCCAGACCCTGCTCCAGGTCCAGGTCCTGCTCCAGGTCCTGCTCCAGGTCCAGGCCCTGCTCCAGGTCCAGGTCCTGCTCCAGGTCCTGCTCCAGGTCCAGGCCCTGCTCCAGGTCCAGGTCCAGGTCCTGCTCCAGGTCCAGGTCCAGGTCCAGGCCCTGCTCCAGGTCCAGGTCCAGGTCCAGGTCCTGCTCCAGGTCCAGGCCCTGCTCCAAGTCCAGGTCCAGACCCTGCTCCAGGTCCAGGTCCAGGTCCAGGTCCAGACCCTGCTCCAAGTCCAGGTCGAGGCCCTGCTCCAGGTCCAGGTCCAGGTCCAGGTCCTGCTCCAGGTCAAGGTCCTGCTCCAGGTCCAGGCCCTGCTCCAGGTCCAGGTCCAGGTCCAGGTCCTGCTCCAGGTCCAGGCCCTGCTCCAGGTCCAGGTCCAGGTCCAGACCCTGCTCCAAGTCCAGGTCGAGGCCCTGCTCCAGGTCCAGGTCCAGGTCCAGGTCCTGCTCCAGGTCAAGGTCCTGCTCCAGGTCCAGGCCCTGCTCCAGGTCCAGGTCCAGGTCCAGGTCCAGGTCCTGCTCCAGGTCCAGGTCCTGCTCCAGGTCCAGGTCCAGGTCCTGCTCCAGGTCCAGGTCCAGGTCCTGCTCCAGGTCCAGGTCCTGCTCCAGGTCCAGGTCCTGCTCCAGGTCCAGGTCCAGGCCCTGCTCCAGGTCCAGGCCCTGCTCCAGGTCCAGGTCCAGGTCCTGCTCCAGGTCCAGGCCCTGCTCCAGGTCCAGGTCCAGGTCCAGGTCCAGGCCCTGCTCCAGGTCCAGGTCCAGGTCCTGCTCCAGGTCCAGGTCCAGGTCCAGGTCCAGGTCCAGGTCCTGCTCCAGGTCCAGGTCCAGGCCCTGCTCCAGGTCCAGGTCCAGGTCCAGGCCCTGCTTCAGCCGTAAGCGTCCGTGACGTGTGCAGTTATTTCCATGCAAACTAAAAGCAGAGTGGACAAATGTCCTCTCAAAGACTGTCCCTCCCCCTCTTCCACCATTCCCACAAGTGTGTTTTGTGTGGCGTTCGTGGTCCTGGTTTTCCCCACACCAAGCAGAGTGGAGGGCCGTGGACAGCGGAGGAGAGTCCATGATGACAGGAGCAGAGCCCCCCCCCCACGGGTCGCCACACCAACACCCCGCCCAGGTCACCATTTTCAGCTGGATTTAATCTGCACACATCCTGGTACTTCTGTCTTAGCGAGGACATTCATGGACGTGCTGTCTTTGCTACTATCCGCGTGCTTCCCTGTGATTGGCCGGTACTTCTGCAGCATACAGTTCCCCGACTGAACGCCGCCTAGTCAGTCTTTCGATATGAAATCGGCTTCTCGTTTGTACCCGATCAGAATGTGCGGATCGTGAAATGTAATTGGAAAAAAATTTGAGTTAATTAGTTCACCTTCGCCAAGTGGTGCTAGTTGGAACCACCAGATTACAGCAACTATGCTAAGCTAAGCTAAAGTCAGTGCTGCCAGATTCAGAGAATGACTGCATTGGTTAGAAAACACTTCTGTCCACTGGTCCAACTCAGGGGACTGTGGGGGGCATATGCCTTTTAAAGAGCTGTAAGGATCATGTGCTGGAGGGGGAGGGGGAATGGTCCCTGAACGCTCCATGGTTCACTGTGTGGAGGCCTGAGCTGCACACTGGGACCAGTCACACCCTGATATCTGTCTGCTGCAACCGGGGGCTCCAGCTTAAAGAAACATTCCACCCACAGAATGATGTAACTTTATCTTCCACCCCCCCTCATGGTGAGAAAGACTCTGCAGCACTTTTTTAATATCTCAAATGCAGCCGGCGATCAGGAAGGCTTCTCGTTTCCCCCCAACTTTCATATAATGGAGTTCGCCGGGGTCCGAGCCAAAAAGGTCCATAAAAGTCCACAAAAACGTGTCAATATTCCTCCATACTGCTCGTCCAATGTAATCCAAGTGTCCTGAGTGGGTCGCGTCCAGAATTTACTGGAAACGACGTCATTTAGTAGATTTTTAGGTCGCTTTCACACCAGGGCTGTTTGGTCCACTTTAAATGGACCAGAGTTCGTTTCCTCGGATAGTCCGCTTCGCTTGGGCGGGTGTGAAAGCCCATCCGAACTCTGGTGCGGACCAAACAAGCGAACTCTGGTCCGCTTGAAAACGTGGGTCTCGGTTCGCTTGCAAGCGAATCCTGGTCCGGTTCGTATGCAGTGTGAAGCTAACCGGACCAAACACAGGACCAAATGTACGTGGTCACACTACACACAATGCAAACGCAATGTATCTAGGGTAGGTGAGGTGCAGCGCGCACTCCAAACCTAAATAAACATGGCGAGAGGACGAGCATGGACAGATGTGGACAGACGTGGGCAGACGAGCTGAAAGCTCTCCTGGAAAAACGGTCAGATAACCGGATAAACCAGCTGCTGACATCCACTCAACTCATTCTCTACTAAAGTCACGTATTTGGAACAATAATACAACGTGTGTAATCTATAGCTTGATTCTGCATCTCTACAGCCCATTAGTCCTTACGTGATGTTTACTGTTGCTATGGCAACAAGTGACCCCAGACATTAGCAGTTGCTAGCTAGCTTTGCTCAACAGCATGAACAACAATAATCCAACAATTTGGCATATTAAAACAAAATCAAACCACAGCTCCCAAACATGGCGGTCCTTAAACTCTGAGCTCAGGTGTTGTCACAGGTAAGATCGTCAAAGTTAGAAAATGAACAGAGTCGATCTCTGAGCAGCGATGCTAGCATCACAGGAGCAGCCGCGTCCACCAACGTTGTAGCGTTCCCTACGATAACGAAGCGCAACACAAGACGACCAGTCCACCGCCGTTTGTAATCTGTGAGTTTACATACCTTACCCGCCGTCGTCATAGTAACGCTGACAACTCGTCGTCTCCTCCGGGGCCGCCTCTCTTTTACTTGAGGCACTATGAACAGCTCCGTGCCCCCCCAGATAACAGTGGACTCCGCGGCTGATCCGCCTTCAAGTCCACAGATCCGCCTGACAGTCAGGGCCCGGTTGTTCAATTCTCGGTTATTTTAACCACTGGTTAACCCCTAACGGTCCGTTAAATCCTTAACCTTCCGTTAGCTAACCGACTGTTAAATATGCGTTGTTCAAAGCATGGTTGCATGCCGTCAGCTAACAGCACCGCAAAGTTAACCATAGGGTTGCACCACTGGTTGCACCAATGTATCCCACAATTCCCCATTTTGTTTCTTTGGTTTGAAAAGTAATGTTGTACGTCTGTGTCTCCTTATTGCTGTGAGGAAGACACGGGGGCCGACTCTCACTTTTTTTCCCACCGTGAACAGAGCTGCTGTTAGCCACAACACACTCTTCCTCATCCCCCAGTCTCTCCATCCTTCCCCGTTCTCTTCACACTCCTGCGCCCCCAGCTCATCCGGCCTCACAGCACAGCAAACCCTCAGTAACAGAACACACGGGACACAGAAAGATTGATAAGCAAACGATCCCTTTCACTTAAGGAAAAAGAGGAGAAACTCTGCTGACGAAGAAAATGTCATTCTAAATAGTGAGTCCGTCGTGTCCACAGTTCGTTGCATGCTCCAAATCGACTCGCAAAGGATTACATATATGCATTCTTTCCCGAAGTGGTGCGCAGCTCCTCGCTAGAATAATCCCCGAAGTCAAAATCAAAGCCACAATAACCGCCGTCCTTCCTTCTCTGAACCGGCATCATGAACGCAGCGTCAGCAACAAACGGCATAATGAGAGATAACCGCACCGTTAAGACTTTAGCGGCGGTCCTTAGGTGTGTTAACTTTAACGTTAAGATAACACACGGTTAAAGTTAACTGAGTTTTGAACAACAACATAACCGGACTGTTAAAGTTAACGGTCGGCTAAATGTATTTAACGGCTGGTTAAAAAATAACCCAGTTTTGAACAACTGGGCCCAGAGCGCTAACTGGCCTCCGCCCAACACTCAGCTGCGCGTGGGAAAGGCGGACTGTCAAACCTCGTAACACCGGCAGCGGATACGGATCAAGTCCGATAAACAGGAGGTGCAGTTTTTTTTTCTCCCAGCACCACCTGCCGTACCAGCCGGTCATACTGCACTGCTGCCCAACCGTGTGCATTTGCAGTGCAAACAGAAACGCCAAAACCACCAACTTAAGATGATGCTCCACGGCTCCATGCTTAAAGGACTGTTGTTTTTCCGGGGTGGGGGGGATTTCCACTCCTACTTTTGTCCAATCAACGAGTGCCTTTTTAAACCACGTAATGCTGCTCAGAAAGTTCGGAGCGGATCATAAATCACAGTGTGAAAGCCGAACCAAAACGAATGATTAATGCAACAATGATGCAACTTTCAGCTCCCCAATCGGACCGAGTCCACTTGGCCAGGTGTGAAAGCGACCTCAGAGACTAAAGCCCCGTTTCCACCAGCGGGTCTGGGTCGGGTCGGGCCGGATCGGTCCACGTTTTTTTGCGTCTCCACAGATAAAAACTGGGACGGGTACCCTTATATCCGACCCGACCCGGACTACAAGGCACCCTTCGGTAGGGGTACTGATCTAACCGATCCGGACCAAAGAGGCGGAGCTAATACACAGCAATCAGCTGATTCATTGAAAAATCCGCCACTTCCCGCGTGACCAAGCGTAAAAACAAAGCCGGGGTGACTCCTTTCTGTTTCTGTCACGTGTGGCGCCGGTGTTTTGGTTAAACGACGTTACACGGCGATGATGTCACACAATCACGTAGAAGCACTGTCCAGCTAATTCTCCACCTCCAGAATAAGGGTACAGGTTGCTGTGGGGACACAGCGTGAAATAAACACATCCGTACCCAAACCCACCCGATCCGGCCTGGCCCGGCCCGACCTGACCCAGACCCGCGGGTGGAAACGGGGCTCATGAGAGTTCACCACACTACAGAACCCACGGCAGACCAGATCACGCGTTCTCTTTCTCTTTCTTTCTTTGTTTTAAATCAACATCAACCCCTCTTGGACCCTCTTGTGTTTGTCCCAGTTTGTCTGCAGCTCTGTCGCTCTTAGCGCAATGTAAACAGAGAATTTCTTCTTCTACGCTTGTATTATCAGCAGAGGCTCTCAACGCCGAGGCTTCCGTAGTTTTGTGATTGCGCATATGTACACTTCATGAAAGTAAGATGTACGACTGCAGAGGGAATGTAACGTAGACGAGGCACGTTCCTTAAAGCCAGAGCTGGTTCAGAAACACGTGGTTATACTGAGTGAACTGGTCCTTCCATCCTAACAGGAGCCAGTGTAGGTCTGTAGGACTCTGACCAGCCCCTGCCATCCACACCGCATTTATCAGACAAGACAGCATCTACAAGACGAATAAACTTACAGGCAATGACAACGTCGTGGCTGCCTCCTTCAGTGTTGCTGCAGAAGTTTATAGAAATCCATTCATTCAAAAAAAAAAACAAAACCACAGAAAAGTGAAATGTCATGGCCCTTTTAGGAACAACAAACAAGCTTTTAGTAGATTGTTGTCTTGAAGTGAAAAACAGCAGAAATGAAATGAGGTATTTTTCCTTTGACCTCCTCAGATGGAATGAGCGAGAACCTGAGAATGGATTGATTCTGGTTTGTAAGTTCGCCAAACACATACCTGCAAACTGGATCAAAATATATGACTCTCGTGAATCGTGTAGATCCGATGAGTTTTTTGTTTGGGGGGGGGGGGGGGGGGGTAGAGACGTCGGCTCAGCGGGCAGATAGAATTAACACTAGGGATGTAACGACATTGTCGATATCATGATATCGCCGGAGGTAAACTGCCGCGACATCGTCGTGGTCTTGTCACGGTATTAAACAGCGCGTCTCTTGAGGCAAAAACAATAGTTTTCAGTCCGCTCTATATGTAGCCTAACATACTAAACTACATTGACCATGATCCTTTGCTGCCAGTGCGCTCTTTTGAGCCAAAAACAAGGTGAAAGGCGGTCAGGTGAATACAGCATTGATATACACGAGGATGGAAACAGCTGTTATTCTCCACGAGAAGCCAGAACTTTGTTCCTGTTCTGGAGGCCGCAGGGACAAGAAAGTTTGTTTTGGTCCGGTTATCCCTCCGTGAGAAGCTTCAGCCGTGACGCCGCGGAGATCGCCGTGTTGACTTGGTGAGTTTATATTAAATGATGAACTTGGTCCAGGGGGGGGCTGTGCATGCGGTGATGTATCAAACGCCTCGCGTGCTGTACACATTTTCGTATTTTTTCACCACCTGGATCAGCTGTTCATTAAAACTCTCTGTTTAACCTGCAGCAGCGGATGCAGAAGAGCATCTGATCAGCTGATTGTGACATCACGGTGCTCCAATCATGTCCGCAAGGAGTCTGTAGAAGTTCAGACACATGACTGACCACTGACAGACAGGCGGACTTATTTATTTTACATTTATTAACTACTAAAGACGAGGCAGTTTCTTTGTGCCTGGGTCTGTTTTTACTTAGTAAATAGGCTGTTTTATTGCCTGGTTGAGTTTATTTAACCTAGTACCTGAGCTGTCTTCTCAATAAATATGTTGGATTTTTACTTGAATTTCAGCTTCAGCAAAAGTTTTTCAGGCAGGTCAAAATGTCACAAGCTTGAATTTGACAATAAATATTGTAACAATGACTCGTCAAAGCATTTTATGCCATCATTATTGTTATGGTGAGCCTCCCCACAATATGGATAAATATTGTACCGTGGGGTTCGTATCAAGATAATATCGTACCGTGAGATGTGGATATCGTTACATCCCTACTTAACACTGTTAAACAGGCGCTGATTTCAGAACTCGAGCACCCACGAAGAATACCGAACACAAACTTTGGTTTGATGGCAAAGTTAATGCCCCGGACCCCCCCAGAGGGGTCGGGTGTTTGTCACCTTTTTCACCTCTGATGAGTTTGCAGGTCTGCAAACAAAAAGAAGCTGTTTTCTGTATTTTATTTGTATTTTACTTCTGCTTCTCCCACTGTCAGCTGTATCCGGGCAGACTTTTCTCTGGATGAGAGGCCTTGGGGGGGCACTCCTCTGATGGCTCATGAGCCATTAAACTCTTTCCTAGAGAGTGATGAAGATGTGATGTGTGGCAGAAGCAGATGCTGTTAGGAATCCAGGCACAGCAGGGGGGCTGTAGAGGTGGGGGGGGGGCCTGGCCTCCCCCCCTCCCTCAGTAAATCATTGACCTCATACACAGCAGTGATCGGCTCTTTATCTCACGTACCTGAGGAATTCAGGGCTGAGGTGGGACGGGGGCGAGGCTGCAGGGAGGGGGGGTGCTGTGCTTCTTCAGTGGGGGGTTTAAGAGTCTTTTTTAGCGCCTGTAAAACGGGCCATCCTCTGGTTTCGGGCTGGATTCCCAGTACAAGTCAGAGTTAATGCAGGAATCATGTTGGCATTTGGTGGCGTGACCGTGAGGATGTGCTGAGGTCCGTGTGATTTACGGGTGGGGGGTGGGGGGGTTAAATCCCATCAATCCCGCGGTCAGTGAACGCGACGCCAGACCCAGCAGAATGCCCTGTTAATGTGACAGCTGGGAATCCTGCGGGCTTCCAGCCGGCCGAGGAGGTGGCGAGACCTGTCTTTTTCTCCTGACGCTGATGGGGGGGGGGCGGCGTGGAGGAAGGTGCAGCGCTCACCACGCAGGATGAGGCTGCTGATGGGGGGGGGGCGTGGAGGAAGGTGCAGCGCTCACCATGCAGGATGAGGCTGCTGATGGGGGGGGGGCCGTGGAGGGAGGTGCAGCGCTCACCATGCAGGATGAGGCTGCTGATGGGGGGGGGGGCGGGAGGAAGGTGAGTCTACACGAGGATGAGACTGCTGATGGGGGGGGGATGAGACTGTGATGGGGGGGGGGGGGGGTGGAGGAAGGTGACGCTACATGAGGATGAGGCTGCTGATGGGGGGGGGGGGGTGAAGGAAGGTGAGACTACACGAGGATGAGACTGCTGATGGGGGGGGGGCCGTGGAGGGAGGTGCAGCGCTCACCATGCAGGATGAGGCTGCTGATGGGGGGGGGGGGCGTGGAGGAAGGTGCAGCTCTCACCATGCAGGATGAGGCTGCTGATGGGGGGGTGGGTGGGGGGGGCGTGGAGGAAGGTGCAGCGCTCACCATGCAGGATGAGGCTGATGAGGGGGGGCGGCGTGGAGGAAGGTGTAGCGCTCACCATGCAGGATGAGGCTGCTGATGGGGGGGGCGTGGAGGAAGGTGCAGCGCTCACCATGCAGGATGAGGCTGCTGATGGGGGGGGCGTGGAGGAAGGTGCAGCGCTCACCGTGCAGGATGAGGCTGCTGATGGGGGGGGGGGGGGCGTGGAGGAAGGTGCAGCGCTCACCACGCAGGATGAGGCTGCTGATGGGGTGGGGGGCGTGGAGGAAGGTGCAGCGCTCACCATGCAGGATGAGGCTGCTGATGGGGGGGGCGGCGTGGAGGAAGGTGCAGCGCTCACCATGCAGGATGAGGCTGCTGATGGGGGGGGGGGGGGGGTGGAGGAAGGTGCAGCGCTCACCATGCAGGATGAGGCTGCTGATGGGGGGGGGGGCGTGGAGGAAGGTGCAGCGCTCACCATGCAGGATGAGGCTGCTGATGGGGGGCGGGGGCGTGGAGGAAGGTGCAGCGCTCACCATGCAGGATGAGGCTGCTGATGGGGGGGGGGCGTGGAGGAAGGTGCAGCGGTCACCATGCAGGATGAGGCTGCTGATGGGGGGGGCAGCGTGGAGGAAGGTGCAGCGCTCACCATGCAGGATGAGGCTGCTGATGGGGGGGGGGCGTGGAGGAAGGTGCAGCGCTCACCATGCAGGATGAGGCTGCTGATGGGGGGGGGCGTGGAGGAAGGTGCAGCGCTCACCATGCAGGATGAGGCTGCTGATGGGGGGGGGCGTGGAGGAAGGTGCAGCGCTCACCATGCAGGATGAGGCTGCTGATGGGGGGGGGGGGGCGTGGAGGGAAGGTGCAGCGCTCACCACGCAGGATGAGGCTGCTGATGGGGGGGGGGGGGGGGGAGCGTGGATGAAGGTGCAGCGCTCACCATGCAGGATGAGGCTGCTGCAGCTGTAAATCAGCGTGCAACCTGCCGTAAATCACTCCCCATCAGCCTCTGAACACGGCCCCGTCCCAAATTTAGACGGGGACAGGAGAAGCCATAAATCCAGCAGATCAGTCCTCTGCAGAGGCGTTCACCCCCCCTCACCCTGCTTCTCGTTCTCTTAGTGATGGAGGACGGGGCTTTTCAAACTTTAGGAGCCCCCATCTCCAAAGTAACACACTTTGGTGGGGGGCTGCTTGATTAGGGCGAGACACTCCAGGCAAGGACGGGAAACGTGTAATAACTGGTGTCAGCATGAAACGTTCCCGCTTTATCCCCCACATCAGGGCGATCAGTTTCTGTGTTGCAAGTTTTCTGAAATTTTATGTTTAAATATGCAAATGAGGTGTTTTGTAGCCAAAAACGCGCTAATTTTCACATTTCTTGTAAAATCTAAACAGGATCAAACCAGGTTGAAAGTTTCTTTTGAATTTTGTTCACATATTAATCACAAAGGTTTTTCCAGAGGGGATTTTGGATATCTCTGTAGATCATTTCACATTTGGAATATACTGTCAACATCCAGAAAAGCTCATTTTTTGTCATATTTTTGGGAGGAAATGTTCTATAATCAGGCTGTGAATGAGACATGAAAGAATCCTTCTGTAAAAGCTTTAAGAATCCAGTCAGGATTAGAACGTGAAAGTCTGGTTTCTGTAAGTGCTCCTGCAGTGGAGATTTTTGACCGGAATAAGAGAAAAACTCATTTAGAGAAAACAGCAACTTTAGCTGCATTTTCAGGGATTTGGGTGCATCAGACAAAGTATCAGAAATAAAACCCTAAAATGTTTATTTTGGATGTTTTTTTACTTTAGTCTGAAAGAAAACATGTTGAAGGAGGGAACAAACGCAAATCTCACAATTGACCAGGTGAAGAAAGAATGGGGGTTTTACCTGCCGTGCCCCCCGTAAGGAAAAAAATCATAATTATTTTGTAATTATAATTATTTCATGATTATTCAAACGATTATTTTCTTGGTACACGATGCATTCCTTTAGCATTTCTTTCTAAGGTTTCTAGCATTGAAAATGAATATAGGCTACAAATATGAACCTTGCAGCTGTTTTGCAATGTATAAAACATTAAATGAATAAGATAAACATACTTTGAATGTTAAACTAATGTGAAAAACATAGAAAAACATGAATATATCCAAAATAAACAATGTATCCAGCTGTTCTGCAGTTTCTCTACATTTGAAAAATAAAATAAATGTAGTTATTTATCTGAAGAAAATATACATTCCAAAATAAACTTTGTTGAGCTTTAGTGCAATACCAGAACACTCCAAATCTAACATTTTTGTTTATGACACTGCCTGGATAACCTCAGAGGGACTTTTAGAAATTGTGCCAGAAAAATGGCAAAAAATAAATAAATAATTGTTTCAACTCGATTATATGAGTTCGGACATTGTTTCTTTTTAAAAAATTTTTAGGCTCTAGTGGCCTTTATATGACAGTGTACAATGACAGGAAAGGGGCAGAGAGAGTGGGGAGTGACATGCAGCAAATGGACCTGGACTGGGAATCGAACCGGGGCTGACTGCGCTGAGGAACTGTAGCTCTGATCTGGGGCGGCTGCTCACCACTGAGCTAATCACCCGGTTCGGACTTGTTTGAGTTGAAATTATGATAATTTTGGTCACGCCTTTTGGTTGCCCCCCCCCCCCAGTCCCCCACCTCACACCTCGACGACTGAGTGATTCATTCTGTGATACAGTCATTTTCTGTACGGCTTATCCAGGTCAGGGTTGCTGGAGTCTATCCAGCTGTTATCGGGGGGGGGGGGGGGGGGGGGGGGGGGGGGGGGGAGGGGGGGGGGGGAAAGGAAGAGGTCAGAGGCAGGAACACCTGGAGAAAGTAGGAAGGAAAAGTGGGAAAGGGAGAAAAAGAAAAAAAAGGAGAAGGGGAAAAAGAGAAAAGAAGAGAGAAGGGAGGAAAAGGAGGAGAGGAAGGGGAGGGGGAAGAAGAGAGAGAAAAAGAGGGAGGAGAGGAAAAGGGGAGAAAGAGAAAAAAAAAGGGAAGGAAAAGAAGAGAAAAACAGGAACACCTGGACAGAAACACCTGGACAGACACACCAGAACACCTGGACAGGTGCACCTGGACAGGAACACCTGCGAACACCTGGTGAAACACCTGGACAGTAACACCTGGACAGGAACACCTGGACAGAAACACCTGGACAGACACACCTTGAGGGAACACCTGGACAGGTGCACCTGGACAGGAACACCTGGACAGGTGCACCTGGACAGGAACACCTGGACAGGAACACCTGGACAGAAACACCTGGACAGGAACACCTGGACAGACACACCTGGGCGAAGCACCTGGACAGGAACACCTGGACAGGAACACCTGGACAGAAACACCTGGACAGAAACACCTGGACAGGTACACCTGGACAGGAACACCTGGACAGAAACACCTGGACAGGAACACCTGGACAGGACCTGCACCTGGACAGGAACATCTGGACAGGAACACCTGGACAGGAACACCTGGACAGGAACACCTGGACAGGTGCACCTGAACAGGAACACCTGGACAGGAACATCTGGACAGAAACATCTGGACAGGAACACCTGGACAGGAACACCTGGACAGGAACTCCTGGACAGAAACACCTGGACAGAAACACCTGGACAGGTACACCTGGACAGGAACACCTGGACAGAAACACCTGGACAGGAACACCTGGACAGGTGCACCTGGACAGGTACACCTGGACCGGTGTTCCGGTCGCAGGACCAACACAGACAGACAACCATTCACACTCACATTCACTCCTAGAGACGATCTAGAGTAACAGTTAACATGTATGATGGTGGGAGGAAGCCGGAGAACCCGGAGAACCCACACATACACGGTAGAACATGCAAACTCCACACAGACAGGAACAGTTGTTCCAACCCTCCCCAGCCGGGACTTGAACTTAGGGTCGGGCATCATAATCGAATATCGATGGGAACCGGGACTAACTCTCCGGTTCTCCTGAAATCGTTCATATTTTAAAATTCTGATTCCTATTTTCGATGCCCAGTCCGCCGAAAACCATAGAATCCACCGGAAGGGGAACGTTTGTTAGTGCCGATTTTCTGGTACACCCGATTACACGGATGCACACGATGCAACTCTGTGGCCTTATCGCCGTATTCCGTGAGTTTTCAGACCCTGATAACTTTCTTTGGACAAGACCACTCGCCACAACAACTTTAACACATTAATAATTGACTTAACATTTATTTCTTTCATGAGTGACCATGGTATAAGTGGGGTAACGCCCCCCGAGGTGTCCATTATCAGAAATGAATGGACGGAGCGAAGGACGGTTCACGCCTCCACGTCGTCCATTCATTTCCGATTATCGACCCCTCGGAGGCCGTTATCCCTGACATAACTGGCTGGCCATGAATGATTGCTTCGTAGAAGTCTTGGGGAGGAACACTACGGAAGCCTCGGCGTTCAGAGACTACTCTGACGATAATACAAGCGTAGAAGAAGAAATTCTCTTTTTTACATTGTGCTAAGAGCGACAGAGCTGCAGACAAACACGAGGAGCTGATTTAAAACAAAGAAAGAAAGCAAACTCGTCTGGTTTGGTCTTCTGCAGCTTCCTTTTGGTGTGAGGTGTGTGACCTTTTTGGTTCAGTTGCCGTTGAACTCCATTTTATGTTAGTCGGTGGATAATGAACCCCCCCCCCGTGGGTATTTAAGGTTTGGGTGGGAAAAGGTGGGGACTTTTTCTTGTTGGTAATACTTGGTTTTTAGACGTTTTTGGTTTTGGTGGGTTGGGGGGGGGGGGTGTTGTGGGTTGGGGGGGTCTGGGGGGGGGTGGGGGGGGGGTGTTGTTTTTTCCCCTTTCTTTTTTTTTTCCGTTTCGTCTTTTTTCTCGTTTCGTCTTTGTCTTTCTCGTTTGGTCTTTCTTTCCGGCTTGTTTTTTCCTTCGGGTTTTTTCCGGTTCTGGTTTTCTTTTCGGTCCGGGGGTTTTTTTCGTTTCCGCGCGTTTCGTTTTGTCCGTTTTCTTTCCGTCTTTCTTCCTGGTCTTTTTCGTCTCCGGTTTGCCGTTTCTGTTTTGTTTTCCCGGTTTCCGTTCCGTCCTTTCCGTCCTTTCTTGTCTTCGGTTTTCGTCTTGTTCTTCTTCGTCTCTTCTGCTTCGTCTCTTTCTGTTTCCCTCCTTTCGGGCCTTCTTGCTTTTTCTCCGTCTCCCGTCTTCGGGTCTCTTTTCCTTTCGTGTCTGTTTTTCCGTTTTCCGGTCTTTGTGCTGTCTGTTGTTCCCGTCTCGTCTTCCCTGTCTTTTTCCTTCGTTCCTCTCTGTTCCTGTCCTTCCTTCCATGTCTTGTCGTCCGTCTTCCCCGGTGTTTTGTCCTGTGCTCCCTGTCCCGGTTCTGTCCTGTTCCGGGCTTTTTCCTGTCCGGGTCCTGTCCGTCCTTGTCTTCCGTCTTGTCCCCTTGTTTCCCTGTCTGTCTTTTCCCCGTTCTTTTCCTGTTCGGTCCTTCCCTTGTTTCCCTGTCCTGTTTCTTTCCCGTCTTTCCCTTCCCGTTCTTCCCCGTCGTTCTCCCGTTCCCCGTCTCTTCGCCTTGTTTCCTCCGCTTCGCCGTTTCCGCCTGTTTTGTCCGGTTTTGTCCGGTTTTGCCGTGTCGTGTTTTGCCGTTTCCCGGTCTCGTCCTGGGTTCCCGTTTCCGCGGTCTTTTCCTGTCTTTCTCCGTCTTTCTCGTCTCCCCTTTTCCCGTCTTCCCCGTTTTGTCCGTCCTCCCGTGTCCCGGTCTTTCCCGGTCTTTGTCGTGTCCCGTGTCTTCTCCGTCCTCGTTCTGTCCCTTGTCGTGTCCCGTCTCTGTTTCCGGGTCTGTTCTGCGCCTGTTCCGTCTTTCCCTTTCTACGTCTCTGTCCTCTTTTTTTGTCTTGCCCGTCTCTTTCCTCGTCCTTTTCGTTCCGTGCCCTTGTCTTGTCCCTGTCCTGTTCCGCGGCGTTCCCTTGTCCGGGGTTTTCCGGGTGTCTCTTGCTCGGTTGGTGTCGGCTGTGTCGTGGTGCGGGGTTGTGTCGGCGTGTGGGGGTGGGTGGGTGGGGGGTGGGGGGGGGGGGGCCCAGATTAGCAGCTCTCTGTCACCAGACGTGACGACAGCGAGTGGTCACCCAGAGCAGGTGAAAGGTAAACAAAGCCAAGGTGTGGATGACGCCTCAGCAGAGAGGATCCTGAGATTTATTTAAAGCCCCCATGAACCCACACCCCCGTTACTTTTACTACATACCACACATGTCCCGCCATGACAGCCCTGTCTGCTTGTGTTAAATCACTGTCATCGTTTTAGTCTGGGAGGGGGGCGGTAATCCTGCATGGAAGCCACACAGTCATTCAGGGATGAACACTGATGCTGTGTTCAGGAAGCAGTCTGTCAATATTATTCTGGAATAAGTAGTTCCAGTCGTACAGATGTGTAGTAACACGTCTGTAAAAAGTAGTTCCAGTAGTACAGATGTGTAGTAACACGTCTTGTGTTAGGACTACAGATGTAGTACACGCTGTAAAAATGTTCAGGCTACAGATGTGTAGTAACACGCTGTGTGTTCAGGACTACAGATGTGTAGTAACACGTCTGAAAGTAGTTCCAGTAGTACAGATGTGTAGTAACACGTCTGTAAAAAATAGTTCCAGTGATGTTTACCATCGTGTAGTATCACGTCTGGTAAAAGTAGTTCCAGTAGTACAGATGTGTAGTAACACGTCTGTACAAAGTAGTTCCAGTAGTACAGATGTGTAGTGACACGTCTGTAAAAAAGTAGTTCCAGTAGTACAGATGTGTAGTAACACGTCTGTAAAAAATAGTTCAGTCGTACAGATGTGTAGTAACACGTCTGTAAAAAGTAATTCCAGTAAGTACAGATGTGTAGTAACCTGTCTGTAAAAAGTAGTTCCAGTAGTACAGATGTGTAGTAATATGTCTGTAAAAAGTAGTTCCAGGTTGATGTTTATCATCGTGTAGTAACACGTCTGTAAAAAAGTAGTTCCAGTATGTTTACAGTCGTGTAGTAATATCTCTGTAAAAAGTAGTTCCAGAGTGATGTTTATCATCGTGTAGTATCACGTCTGTACAAAGTAGTTCCAGTAGTTTACACATCGTGTAGTAACACGTCTGTAAAAAGTAGTTCCAAAGTGATGGTTACCATCATGTAGTAACACGTCTGTAAAAAGTAGTTCCAGGGTGATGTTTACCATCGTGTAGTATCACGTCTGTAAAAAGTAGTTCCAGAGTGACGTTTACCATCGTGTAGTTTCACGTCTGTAAAAAGTAGTTCCAGGGTGATGTTTACCATTGTGTAGTAACACGTCTGTAAAAAGTAGTTCCAGAGTTATGGTTACCATCGTGTAGTATCACGTCTGTAAAAAGTAGTTCCAGTAGTACAGATGTGAAGTAACACGTCTGTAAAATGTAGTTCCAGGGTGATGTTTACCATCGTGTAGTATCAGGTCTGTAAAAAGTACTTCCAGGTTAATGTTTACGATCGTGTAGTAACACCTCCTGTAAAAAGTAGTTCCAGGTTAATGTTTACCATTGTGTAGTAACACGTCTGTAAAAAGTAGTTCCAGGTTAATGTTTACCATCGTGTAGTATCAGGTCTGTAAAAACTAGTTCCAGAGTGATGTTTACCATCGTGTAGTATCACCTCTGTAGAAAGTAGTTCCAGAGTGATTGCTACCATCGTGTAGTAACACGTCTGTAAAAAGTAGTTCCGGTAGTGATTTCTACCATGTGTAGTAACACCTCTGTAAAAAGTAGTTCCAGAGTGATTTCTACCATCGTGTAGTAACACCTCTGTAGAAAGTAGTTCAGTTGTACAGATGTGTAGTAACACCTCTGTAGAAAGTAGTTCAGGGTAATGTTTACCAATGTGTAGTAACACGTCTGTAAAAGTAGTTCCAGGTTAATGTTTACCATCGTGTAGTAACACGTCTGTAAAAGTAGTTCCAGGTTGATGTTTACAATCGTGTAGTAACATGTTCATAAAAAGTAGTTCCAGGTTAATGTTTATCGTGTAGTAACACCTCTGTAAAAGTAGTTCCAGGTTAATGTTTACCATTGTGTAGTATCAGGTCTATAAAAAGTAGTTCCAGGTTAATGTTTACCATTGTGTAGTATCAGGTCTGTAAAAAGTAGTTCCAGGGCGATGTTGGGATTTGTCCTATCTGTGACAGGGTGATGTGACAGTTTCGGGTCAGTCTCTGTACCTGGTTCCCTGCTCACAGGTAACCTTTAGCTGACATGACTCTCACCCGGGAGTTTGGACCGCGAGGACCGTATATTTACACTGTTATTTATGCCTGGATGATTCGCAATGCAGCCTCCCTCCACCTGGTGGCGCTAATTTGTCAGAGTTCAACAAACATGCAGAAGAAGACACTCAGCTAGCCGCTAGCCTGTAGCTAACGTTGTAAAGAATAATTAGAAGCTACAACGCGCTCGTGTTTAGAGGAAAAACTATGACGCATACATGTTTAGAGGAAGCTATGACGCATGCGTGTAATTAGAGATGAAGCTACAACGCCTGCGTGTTTGGAGGTAAAGCTATGATGCGTGCGTGTTTGGAGGTAAAGCTATGATGCATGCGTGTTTGGAGGTAAAGCTATGATGCATGCGTGTTTGGAGGTAAAGCTATGATGCATGCGTGTTTGGAGGTAAAGCTATGATGCATGCGTGTTTGGAGGTAAAGCTATGACGCATGCGTGTTTGGAGGTAAAGCTATGACGCATGCGTGTTTGGAAGTAAAGCTACGACGCATGCGTGTTTGGAGGTGAAGCTATGATGCATGCGTGTTTGGAGGTAAAGCTATGATGCATGCTTGTTTGGAGGTAAAGCTATGACGCATGCGTGTTTGGAGGTAAAGCTATGATGCATGCGTGTTTGGAGGTAAAGCTATGATGCATGCGTGTTTGGAGGTAAAGCTATGATGCATGCGTGTTTGGAGGTAAAGCTATGATGCATGCGTGTTTGGAGGTAAAGCTATGACGCATGCGTGTTTGGAGGTAAAGCTATGATGCATGCGTGTTTGGAGGTAAAGCTATGATGGATGCGTGTTTGGAGGTAATGCTATGACGCATGCGATGTTTGGAGGAGAAGCTATGATGCATGCGTGTTTGGAGGTAAAGCTATGATGGATGCGTGTTTGGAGGTAATGCTATGATGCATGCGTGTTTGGAGGTAATGCTATGATGGATGCGTGTTTGGAGGTGAAGCTATGATGCATGCGTGTTTGGAGGTAAAGCTATGATGCATGCGTGTTTGGAGGTAAAGCTATGATGCATGCGTGTTTGGAGGTAAAGCTATGATGCATGCGTGTTTGGAGGTAAAGCTATGACGCATGCTTGTTTGGAGGTAAAGCTATGACGCATGCGTGTTTGGAGGTAAAGCTATGACGCATGCGTGTTTGGAGGTAAAGCTATGACGCATGCGTGTTTGGAGGTAAAGCTATGACGCATGCGCGTTTGGAGGTAAAGCTATGATGCATGCGTGTTTGGAGGTAAAGCTATGATGCATGCGCGTTTGGAGGTAAAGCTATGATGCATTCGTGTTTGAAGGTAAAGCTATGATGCATTCGTGTTTGGAGGTAAAGCTATGATGCATGCGTGTTTGGAGGTAAAGCTATGATGGATGCGTGTTTGGAGGTAAAGCTATGATGCATGCATGTTTGGAGGTAAAGCTATGACGCATGCATGTTTGGAGGTAAAGCTATGATGCATGCGTGTTTGGAGGTAAAGCTATGATGCATGCGTGTTTGGAGGTAAAGCTATGACGCATGCGTGTTTGGAGGTAAAGCTATGATGCATGCGTGTTTGGAGGTAAAGCTATGACGCATGCGTGTTTGGAGGTAAAGCTATGACGCATGCGTGTTTGGAGGTAAAGCTATGATGCATGCATTGTTTGGAGGTAAAGCTATGACGCATGCGTGTTTGGAGGTAAAGCTATGATGCATGCGTGTTTGGAGGTGAAGCTATGATGCATGCGTGTTTGGAGGTAAAGCTATGATGCATGCGTGTTTGGAGGTAAAGCTATGATGCATGCGTGGAAGAAAAATAAATGGGGTCAGAGCTTAAAGATGGAACTGCGAAAATGGTGTTTCAAAATCGTACCATTCAAGGCTTGATAAAAAAAAAAAAGATTGTTTACAGATACCTGAAATGCCGGCTTCGTATGGATGAGAGGCTGGTTTGGTGAGAAATTGGTGAATTTTGGCCACAGTTTGAATGCGTGTGGGCAGGACCTCAGAAAAAAGAGAGAAAATCAGCTGTTGAAGCAGATAAATGTCTGTTATGTTTGTAGTTCCTTAAAAAATTCTAAGAAAAGTTTAAATAAATAAATTGTTGAATGAAACTTTGTGCTTTAATTTCCTGTCTAAACAAATAAAATCCAGGTTTTTACAGATTATTTAAACTGAGCCTTTTTATTTCCAATGTGATCTATTACTGCAGCATTTTATCTCTTTTTAAATCAGTTTCCATCAGTTTTTTCTGTTGTTCCTCTTTTTGTAGTAAAATGTTGTAGATTTTGTGTTTATAGCCTAATTTTGATTTGTTTTTGGAGGGGGCCGAATTTAATCCAAAAATTAACGGGGGAAAAAAAAGGGTTTTGGCCCTCAGAATATATTTTATATGATGTTATTCATGTTTATCAGCCACATTTTACAGGTTCAGTCTGTTAAAGCAGCTGGATTTGCTTAAGTTATTAAAGAAATAAACCAGAAATGATTATTACACTGATACAGAGTTAAATATGAACCTGGACCAGTTTGGACTGGAAACTGGACCCATCATGAAAAAGGTGGAGAACTGCTGGTGTAGCAGATGTTTCCTTCGTTCTGTCTGAAGGTTTCACTCGTTCAGATGGTCGAACCTCAGATATTTTCTCTAGAAAATGAGCGAATGTTGTTTTGTGATGGTGTGTGTGTAAACATGAAGTGAGGATGAGGATGAGTGCGAGACTCCCTGGCACCAGACCCCCCCCATCTTCAAATGCAGCAGCAGCCTGGCTAAAATCAGAGCTGTTTACCTGCTAATAATAGAGAAACATCAACATGCTGGCAGCTCTCTAACCCCGTCCTCTCATCACCTAACCCCCCCACGCTCCGCTCTGAGCCGGGGGCGGGGCCACCAGGTGAGCGTGGTGGACTTTGTGCTGTTATAGAGCAGGGAGGAAGTTTCCGGAGCATTGCTCAGCCAGAGGTTATGGACCTGTTGGCTTGTTATTCCTGCTCTGGTCTCTGTCCACGCTCAGCCCCCCCCCATCCTAAAATACTGACACAGCTCCGCTATGGAAGCTGCATGGAGCAGCTTTCATTTCTATTCTGATTAGCTGGTGATGATCTGAGGAGGAATAGCGGGTGGATATGCAGATCTGCAGAGCTGCACGTTCAATCTCGTCTCATTGTTGAGCAGTCGGAGCCACTTTCACGCCTCTGAGAGGCCTGAAATGATAAATGTCCGGAGCAGGTTAATCAGTGACACGATGGTGGGAGGAGGGCAGGAAAACCCCTCATAGATGTACCTGAACGATGATGTCAGACTGGACTACATCACTGCTGCAGCTCAGATACTGGACCCCGTCCACGACCAGAACCTGATGGATCTGTCTTTACATTTATATGTTTTGATGGAGTTAATCTATTTCTGTGGGTGGAGGCTAGGGGTGGAACAATCTATAGCAATACATCCACATACACACACCGGCCACTTTATTAGGTACACCTGTCCAACTGCTCATTGACGCAAATTTCTAATCAGCCAATCACATGGCAGCAACTCAATGCATGTAGGCATGTAGGCATGTAGGCATGGTGAAGACGATCTGCTGCAGTTCAAACCAGCATCAGAATGAGGAAGAACGGTGATTTACGTGACTTTGAACGTGGCATGGTTGTTGGTCTGAGTATTTTAGAAACTGCTGATCTACTGGGATTTTCCTGAACAACCATCTCTAGGGTTTACAGAGAATGGTTCCAGAAAGAGAAAATATCCAGTGAGCAGCAGTTCTGTGGGTAGTGGTGAGAGGTAGAGGAGAATGGCAGACTGGTTCAGCTGATAGAAAGGCAACAGTAACTAAATAAGCACTTGTTAGCCGAAGCTGAGAGGCATTTTGAATGCACAACACATCCAACCTGGAAGAGATGGGCTACAGCAGCAGAAGACCACACCGGGTGCCGCTTGTAGCTAAGAACAGGAAACTGAAGCTACAATTCACACAGACTCACAACATTGGACAATAGAAGATGGACAAATGTTGCCTTGTCTGATGGTCTCCATTCTGCTAAATTAGATGTGGCTAGAATTTGGTGTAGCACATGAGATGGATCCATCCTGCCTTGTATAATGGTTAGCTTGGTGGTGGTGGTGTGATGGTGTGGGAGAGATTTTTTAGTAAATGTGGCGGTTTAACCACCACAGCCTACCTGGTATGTTGCTGCCATGTCCATCCCTTTATGCACAGGTAGATCCTCTGATGCTGCTTCAGAGGAGACGCAATGTATAAAGATGACATATCAGAGGATAATGACAGATAAGGATTGAGGATAACGTCAGAGAAAGATGACATCATCAGAGGAGACATACAGATAAAGATGACATATCAGAGGAGAACGCGCAGTATAAAGATGACATCATCAGAGGAGAACGCGCAGTATAAAGATGCAATCAGAGGACACGCGCAGATAAAGATGCAATCAGAGGAGAGCGCAGATAAGATGACATATAGAGGACAACGCGCAGTATAAAGATGCTACAGAGGACAGGAGTATAAAGATGCAATCAGAGGACAGGCGCAGTATAAAGATGAATTCAGAGGAGACGGCAGATAAGTGAACAGAGGGGGTATTGAGTTTTGCTGGTTTGGAGCGTGGTTAGTCTAAATGTTCTCAAGACAGATTATAAAAGAGGGAGGGTGGGGGAGGTTCTAAGGAGGGGGGGGAGGTTCTAAGGATGGGGGAGGGAGCTTCTAAGGAGGGTGGAAGGGAGCTTCTATAGGAGGGTGGAGGGAGTTCTAAGGAGGGGGAAGGGAGGTTCTAAGGATGGGGGAAGGGAGGTTCAGGAGTGGGGAGGGAGGTTTAGGAGGGGGAGGGAGCTTCTAAGGAGGGGGAGGGAGTTCTAATGGAGGGGGAAGGGAGGTTCTAAGGATGCGGTGGAGGGAGTTCTAATGGATGTGGGGAAGGGAGTTCTAAGGAGGGTGGAAGGGAGGTTTAGGAGGGGGAAGGGAGGTTCTAGGATGGGTGGAGGGAGGTTCTAAGGAGGGTGGAAAGGAGGTTCTATAGGATGTGGTGGTTGGGAGGTTCTATATGGATGTGGTGGAAAGGAGGTTCTATATGAATGTGGTGGAAGGGAGTTCAAGGTGGAAGGGGGTAGAATATGGAGAAAATGGGAAGTAGAACGGAATTATGACACAAGGTTGAGGAGTTGAAGGTGAAAGGGTAACGGTCTGAGGTGTACGTGAGTGGTGAGGTGGGGGTGATGGATGCTTGACACTTCTAGGTGGGGTGTAGAATATATGGGAGATGGCACGTACCGGGAGGGGCGAAGACCGAGGAGGAGGAGCTAACCTGGGTGTACCTGACACAGACTGTGCACGACAACCCAACAATTAGCTTGTTCTTATCAGTCTGGCAAAGAGCAAACCTTTTATGCTAAAATGCAGTTCATGTTTATACATAATTAGATGAAACGTGTACTCAGGTCCTACGACAATAAAAGCAAGCAGTAAAAGATCAGAATAAGTCAAAGAAACAAACCATACTGTCAACGCAAACATGTAAAATCACGGTGGGTTGATCATCAGTCAGACAGCGTAACTTAAAGAGCTATTCAAGTCATCGACTAAAAATTCCTGTATTTTGTCATACTGCAGGATTAGAAGAAATTGCAGTGTCTGTTTTTTACAATAATGCGCAGCCTTAATATCGATACATTGATATAGATCCATGTATCCAAAATCACAAAACCAGCTAAAAATCAATATTCGACTTGCTTTTATTTTGAAAACGGCTTTATTTTGAAGTTCCTCTGAGACACCATTTGCCACCTGAGTGGGGATTCTCAGTCGATGTTTTTAAAAAGTCCTTGTTTGTAGCTGGGCAGTGGATAGATATGACACCGGGAGATTGTCCTCCATATGCGCTTTCTGTAGGAGCTGCAGTTACGTCTTTAACATGACGGTAACCTTGTTTTTACTTGTAGTAATAGGGGATTATCACGCTTACCGGAACTTCCTGGTATTTGGACACTTCCTCTTCCGGGCCATGTTAACGACAGCCGTTCCTGCTCTGTTATACTGTTTAAATCGGATAAACTCCAAACATACTTAAGTTTTCATTCTAGACTGAAGTGATACTGGATCAAAAGCTGGATCAAAGCGATCGATTCGCCGCGGTGAAGGGCCGAACTTTATAATAAAACACATGTTTGTTTGTCGCCGGTGGGGCACAACACCGGCACTTCACAGCATGCTAGCATTAGCCAGCTAGCGTTTACTGACGTGCTTAACATTGTGCGTCTTAAAACACACAAACATCTGAAAATCGGGTCTGTACCCCCCCGTTTCCAGTGGAACAACTGGGGACTGCCAAGAAAGGAGACGCTTTCAGATGCTTGTGTGTTTTCAGCCGCACAAAGTTAGGCACGTCATCGAGCTGGCTAATGCTAACCTGCTAACAATAGTCCGCCAGCTACTACTCTGTTAAACTTTGTTAATCGGATAAACGCCAATGCCAAGTTTTCATTCTAGACTGAAGTGATGCTGAGGAAGAAGTGGATCAAAACGACCGATTCGCCGCGGTGAAGGACCGAACTTTATAATAAAACGACACACGTTTGTTTGTAGCCGGCAGGCTATACAGTCGTGTTAGCAGGTTACCCTCCTTCCTCTCCTTCCTCTCCTTCCTCTCCTTCCTCTCCTACCTCTCCTTCCTCTCCTTCCTCTCCTTCCTCTCCTTCCTCTCCTACCTCTCCTTCCTCTCCTTCCTCTCCTTCCTCTCCTTCCTCTCCTACCTCTCCTTCCTCTCCTTCCTCTCCTTCCTCTCCTTCCTCTCCTACCTCTCCTTCCTCTCCTACCTCTCCTTCCTCTCCTTCCTCTCCTTCCTCTCCTACCTCTCCTTCCTCTCCTTCCTCTCCTTCCTCTCCTACCTCTCCTACCTCTCCTTCCTCTCCTTCCTCTCCTTCCTCTCCTACCTCTCCTTCCTCTCCTTCCTCTCCTACCTCTCCTTCCTCTCCTACCTCTCCTTCCTCTCCCTCCTCTCCTTCCTCTCCTTCCTCTCCTTCCTCTCCTATCTCTCCTACCTCTCCTTCCTCTCCTTCCTCTCCTACCTCTCCTTCCTCTCCTTCCTCTCCTTCCTCTCCTTCCTCTCCTACCTCTCCTTCCTCTCCTTCCTCTCCTACCTCTCCTTCCTCTCCTTCCTCTCCTACCTCTCCTTCCTCTCCTTCCTCTCCTTCCTCTCCTACCTCTCCTTCCTCTCCTTCCTCTCCTTCCTCTCCTTCCTCTCCTACCTCTCCTTCCTCTCCTTCCTCTCCTTCCTCTCCTACCTCTACTTCCTCTCCTACCTCTCTCTTCCTCTCCTTCCTCTCCTTCCTCTCCTACCTCTCCTACCTCTCCTTCCTCTCCTTCCTCTCCTTCCTCTCCTTCCTCTCCTTCCTCTCCTACCTCTCCTTCCTCTCCTTCCTCTCCTTCCTCTCCTACCTCTCCTTCCTCTCCTTCCTCTCCTTTCTCTCCTACCTCTCCTTCCTCTCCTTCCTCTCCTTCCTCTCCTTCCTCTCCTTCCTCTCCTTCCTCTCCTTCCTCTCCTTCCTCTCCTACCTCTCCTTCCTCTCCTTCCTCTCCTTCCTCTCCTTCCTCTCCTACCTCTCCTTCCTCTCCTACCTCTCCTTTCTCTCCTACCTCTCCTTCCTCTTCTACCTCTACTTCCTCTCCTACCTCTCTCTTCCTCTCCTTCCTCTCCTTCATCTCCTACCTCTCCTTCCTCTCCTTCCTCTCCTACCTCTCCTTCCTCTCCTTCCTCTCCTTCCTCTCCTTCCTCTCCTTCCTCTCCTTCCTCTCCTACCTCTCCTTCCTCTCCTTCCTCTCCTACCTGTCCTACCTCTCCTTCCTCTCCTTCCTCTCCTTCCTCTCCTACCTCTCCTTCCTCTCCTACCTCTACTGCCTCTTCTACCTCTCTCTTCCTCTCCTTCCTCTTCTTCCTCTCCTTCCTCTCCTTCCTCTCCTTCCTCTCCTTCCTCTCCTTCCTCTCCTACCTCTCCTTCCTCTCCTACCTCTCCTTTCTCTCCTACCTCTCCTTCCCCTCCTTCCTCTCCTTCCTCTCCTACCTCTCCTTCCTCTCCTTCCTCTCCTTCCTCTCCTACCTCTCCTTCCTCTCCTTCCTCTCCTTTCTCTCCTACCTCTCCTTCCTCTCCTTCCTCTCCTTCCTCTCCTTCCTCTCCTTCCTCTCCTACCTCTCCTTCCTCTTCTACCTCTACTTCCTCTCCTACCTCTCTCTTCCTCTCCTTCCTCTCCTTCATCTCCTTCCTCTCCTACCTCTCCTACCTCTCCTTCCTCTCCTTTCTCTCCTTCCTCTCCTACCTCTCTTTCCTCTCCTTCCTCTCCTTCCTCTCCTTCCTCTCCTACCTCTCCTTCCTCTCCTTCCTCTCCTTCCTTTCCTACCTCTCTTTCCTCTCCTTCCTCTCCTACCTCTCCTTCCTCTCCTTCCTCTCCTACCTCTCCTTCCTCTTCTTCCTCTTCTTCCTCTCCTTCCTCTTCTACCTCTCCTTCCTCTCCTTCCTCTCCTTCCTCTCCTACCTCTCCTTCCTCTCCTTTCTCTCCTTCCTCTCCTACCTCTCTTTCCTCTCCTTCCTCTCCTACCTCTCCTACCTCTCTTTCCTCTCCTTCCTCTCCTTTCTCTCCTTCCTCTCCTACCTCTCTTTCCTCTCCTTCCTCTCCTACCTCTCCTTCCTCTCCTTCCTCTCCTACCTCTCCTTCCTCTCCTTCCTCTCCTTCCTCTCCTTCCTCTCCTTCCTCTCCTTTCTCTCCTTCCTCTCCTTCCTCTCTTTCCTCTCCTTCCTCTCCTACCTCTCCTTCCTCTCCTTCCTCTCCTTCCTCTCCTACCTCTCCTTCCTCTCCTTTCTCTCCTTCCTCTTCTTCCTCTTCTTCCTCTCCTTCCTCTTCTACCTCTCCTTCCTCTCCTTCCTCTCCTTCCTCTCCTTCCTCTCCTTCCTCTCCTTCCTCTCCTTCCTCTCCTTCCTCTCTTCCTCTCCTTCCTCTCCTTCCTCTCCTTCCTCTCCTTCCTCTCCTTCCTTGGCAGTCAGACTATCAGATGATCGGCTGATTCGGTGCTTCAGGCCGAATTCAACACATTGAGCTCAACGTTTCACATCAATGAAGAAACGAGAGATGCTCGCAGCACGAGAGAGGAGAAGGAGGAGAAGGAATAAAAGGAGAAGGAGGGGGAGGAGAGGAGGAGCAGGAGAAAGAGGAGGAGAAAGAGGAGGAGTAGGAGGAGATAAGGAGCAGGAGGAGAAAGAGGAGCAGGAATAGGAGGAGAAGGAGCAGGAGGAGAAAGAGGAGAAGGAGGAGAGGAGGAGAAATAGGAGGAGGAGGAGGGGTAGAAAGAGGAGCAGGAATAGGAGGAGAGGGAGGAGGAGAGGAGGAGAAAGAGGAGGAGTAGGAGGAGATAAGGAGCAGGAGGAGAAAGAGGAGCAGGAATAGGAGGAGAAGGAG
The DNA here is from genome assembly GCA_023101725.1 of Atherinomorus stipes. Lineage (NCBI taxonomy): Eukaryota > Metazoa > Chordata > Actinopteri > Atheriniformes > Atherinidae > Atherinomorus > Atherinomorus stipes. Next base: position 329,864 of record JALJCO010013696.1, read on the forward strand.
CAGGAGGAGAAAGGAGGAGGGGAGAGAGGAGCAGGAGAAAGAGGAGGAGGAGGAGTGGGAGAAAGAGGAGCAGGAATAGGAGGAGAGGGAGGAGGAGAAAGAGGAGAAGGAGAAGGAGGGGGAGGAGAGGAGGAGCAGGAGAAAGAGGAGAGGGAGAAGGAGCAGGAGGAGAAAGAGGAGCAGGAGAAGGATGGGGAGGAGGAAGGGCTGTAGGAGGAGAGAATAAGCGTGGCTTTCATTGGTGTGTGTGTCAGCGCCGCTTCACCACAGCTCACGTTTATTTTTACGATATTTAAACAAACAAATAACAGAAATGAATCGATGTGAAAGCTGGGAAGCTGAGCGGAGACCACCGTCCTGCTGGTCAATATTTGACCTGCTAATTTAGACAGTTTGTCCTCTCCATCAGGGGGGAGGAGAGGAGAGGGAGGTGTTCTACACGTCAGCCATTACTGCTGGTTCTGCTCCATCACTCCTCCATCACTCCTCCATCACACCTCCATCTCTACTCCATCACACCTTCATCTCTCCTCCATCACTCCTCTATCACTCTTCCATCACTCCTCCATCACACCTCCATCTCTACTCCATCACTCCTCCATCACTCCTCCATCACCCCTCCGTCTCTCCTTCATCACTCCTCCATCACCCCTCCATCACTCCTCCATCACACCTCCATCTCTACTCCATCACTCCTCCATCTCTACTCCATCACTCCTCTATCACACCTCCATCTCTACTCCATCTCTACTCCATCACCCCTCCATCACTCCTCCATCACTCCTCCATCACACCTCCATCTCTACTCCATCTCTCCTCCATCACTACTCCATCACACCTCCATCACCCCTCCATCTCTACTCCATCACTCCTCCATCACTCCTCCATCACACCTCCATCTCTACTCCATCACTCCTCCATCAGACCTCCATCACTCCTCCATCACACCTCCATCTCTACTCCATCACTCCTCCATCACTCCTCCATCACACCTCCATCTCTACTCCATCACTCCTCCATCACTCCCTCCATCACACCTCCATCTCTACTCCATTTCACCTCCATCACTCCTCCATCACACCTCCATCTCTACTCCATCTCAACTCCATCACCCCTCCATCACTCCTCCATCTCTACTCCATCATTCCTCCATCACACCTCCATAACACCTCCATCACTCCTCCATCACACCTCCATCTCTACTCCATCACTCCTCCATCACTCCTCCATCTCTACTCCATCACTCCTCCATCTCTACTCCATCACTCCTCCATCACACCTCCATCTCTACTCCATCTCTACTCCATCACTCCTCCATCACCCCTCCATCACACCTCCATCTCTACTCCATCACTCCTCCATCACCCCTCCATCACTCCTCCATCACACCTCCATCTCTACTCCATCTCTACTCCATCACTCCTCCATCACACCTCCATCATTCCTCCATCACACCTCCATCTCTACTCCATCACTCCTCCATCACACCTCCATCACTCCTCCATCACACCTCCATCTCTACTCCATCACTCCTCCATCTCTACTCCATCACTCCTCTATCACACCTCCATCTCTACTCCATCTCTACTCCATCACCCCTCCATCACTCCTCCATCACACCTCCATCTCTACTCCATCTCTACTCCATCACTCCTCCATCACTACTCCATCACACCTCCATCACCCCTCCATCTCTACTCCATCACTCCTCCATCACTCCTCCATCACACCTCCATCTCTACTCCATCACTCCTCCATCACACCTCCATCACTCCTCCATCACACCTCCATCTCTACTCCATCACTCCTCCATCACTCCTCCATCACACCTCCATCTCTACTCCATCACTCCTCCATCACTCCCCTCCATCTCTACTCCATCACTCCTCCATCACTCCTCCATCTCTACTCCATCACTCCTCCATCACACCTCCATCTCTACTCCATCTCTACTCCATCACTCCTCCATCACCCCTCCATCACACCTCCATCTCTACTCCATCACTCCTCCATCACCCCTCCATCACTCCTCCATCACACCTCCATCTCTACTCCATCACTCCTCCATCACACCTCCATCATTCCTCCATTACACCTCCATCTCTACTCCATCACTCCTCCATCACACCTCCATCACTCCTCCATCACACCTCCATCTCTACTCCATCACTCCTCCATCACCCCTCCATCACTCCTCCATCTCTACTCCATCTCTACTCCATCACACCTCCATCACACCTCCATCTCTACTCCATCACTCCTCCATCACTCCTCCATCTCTACTCCATCACTCCTCCATCACTCCTCTATCACACCTCTATCACACCTCCATCACTCCTCCATCACTCCTCCATCACACCTCCATCTCTACTCCATCACTTCTCCATCACTCCTCCATCACTCCTCCATCTGTACTCCATCACTCCTCCATCACTCCTCCATCACACCTCCATCACTCCTCCATCACCCCTCCATCTCTACTCCATCACTCCTCCATCTCTACTCCATCTCTCCTTTATCACCCCTCCATCTCTACTCCATCACCCCTCCATCTCTACTCCATCACTCCTCCATCTCTACTCCATCTCTCCTTCATCACTCCTCCATCACCCCTCCATCTCTGCTCCATCACCCCTTCATCTCTACTCCATCACACCTCCATCACCCCTCCATCTCTACTCCATCACTCCTCCATCTCTACTCTTTCTCTCCTTAATCACTCCTCCATCACCCCTCCATCTCTGCTCCATCACCCCTCCATCTCTACTCCATCACACCTCCATCACTCCTCCATCTCTACTCCATCACACCTCATCACTCCCTCCATCTCTACTCCATCACCCCTCCATCACCCACTCCATCACTCCCTCCATCTCTACTCCATCACTCCTCCATCACCCCTCCATCTCTACTCCATCACACCTCCATCACTCCTCCATCTCTACACCATCACCCCTCCATCACTCCTCAATCTCTACTCCATCACTCCTCCATCACTCCTCCATCTCTACTCCATCACTCCTCCATCTCTCCCTCCATCTCAACTCCATCACTCCTCCATCTCTCCTTCATCACTCCTCCATCACCCCTCCATCTCTACTCCATCACTCCTCCATCACTCCTCCATCTCTACTCCATCACCCCTCCATCACTCCTCCATCTCTACTCCATCACTCCTCCATTTCTACTCCATCACTCCTCCATCACTCCCTCCATCTCTCCTTCATCACTCCTCCATCACCCCTCCATCTCTACTCCATCACTCCTCCATCTCTCCTTCATCACTCCTCCATCACCCCTCCATCTCTACTCCATCACACCTCCATCTTTTTCTCCATCACCCCTCAATCACTCCTTCATCACTCCTCCATCACCCCTCCATCTCTCCTTCATCACTCCTCCATCACCCCTCCATCTCTACTCCATCACCCCTCCATCTCTCCATCACTCCTCCATCACCCCTCCATCTCTCCTTCATCACTCCTCCATCACCCATCCATCTCTACTCCATCACCCCTCCATCTCTCCTTCATCACTCCTCCATCTCTACTCCATCACTCCTCCATCACCCCTCCATCTCTACTCCATCACACCTCCATCACTCCTCCATCTCTACTCCATCACCCCTCCATCACTCCCTCCATCTCTACTCCATCACACCTCAATCTTTTTCTCCATCACCCCTCCATCACCCCTCCATCACTCCTCCATCACCCCTCCATCTCTACTCCATCACACCTCCATCTTTTTCTCCATCACCCCTCCATCACTCCTTCATCACTCCTCCATCACCCCTCCATCTCTCCTTCATCACTCCTCCATCAGCCCTCCATCTCTACTCCATCACACCTCCATCTTTTTCTCCATCACCCCTCCATCACTCCTCCATCACCCCTCCATCTCTCCTTCATCACTCCTCCATCACCCCTCCATCTCTACTCCATCACCCCTCCATCTCTCCTTCATCACTCCTCCATCACCCCTCCATCTCTCCTTCATCACTCCTCCATCACCCCTCCATCTCTCCTTCATCACTCCTCCGTCACCCCTCCATCTCTCCTCCGTCACTCCTCCATCTCTACTCCATCACCCCTCCATATCTACGCCATCACACCTCCATCTCACCTCTGTCTTTTTCTCCATCACACCTCCATCACTCCTCCATCTCTACTCCATCACTCCTCCATCACCCCTCCATCAAACCTCCATCTCACCTCCATCTTTTTCTCCATCACTCCTCCATCACCCCTCCATCTCTACTCATCACACCTCCATCTTTTTCTCCATCACCCCTCCATCACTCCTTCATCACTCCTCCATCACCCCTCCATCTCTCCTTCATCACTCCTCCATCACCCCTCCATCTCTACTCCATCACCCCTCCATCTCTCCTTCATCACTCCTCCATCACCCCTCCATCTCTCCTTCATCACTCCTCCATCACCCCTCCATCTCTCCTCCATCACTCCTCCATCTCTACTCCATCACCCCTCCATCACCCCTCCATATCTACTCCATCACACCTCCATCTCACCTCTGTCTTTTTCTCCATCACACCTCCATCACACCTCCATCACTCCTCCATCTCTACTCCATCACTCCTCCATCACCCCTCCATCACACCTCCATCTCACCTCCATCTTTTTCTCCATCACTCCTCCATCACAGCTTTATCAGACCTCCATCTCCGTCTCCTACCATGAGGAGGCGGAGCTACAATCTAGTTTGGTGGTTTCCAGGTTTTCTAAACAGACCTGATATCTACAGAAACCACCTCCTGTTTCTGCTGCTGTGTGAAACATGATGTTCAGGAACGTTGGCCATGTTTCTTCCTGAATACTGCTCAGAAGATCTAGACCTGAATCTCAGCTGAGAATCTGGACCTAATTCTGGACCCTTACATGGTGGATTTCTGCTTCCAATATGGTCCAGATGTTTTCTATTGGTGCAAGATCTGGACTGCAGGCAGACCAGTTCAGCAGCAGGACTCTGGACTGCAGGCAGACCAGTTCAGCCAGCAGCCGGACTCTGGACTGCAGGCAGACCAGTTCAGCAGCAGGACTCTGGACTGCAGGCAGACCAGTTCAGCAGCCAGACTCTGGACTGCAGGCAGACCAGTTCAGCAGCAGGACTCCGGACTGCAGACAGACCAATTCAGCGGCAGGACTCTGGACTGCATGCAGACCAGTTCAGCAGCTGGACTCTGGACTGCAGGCAGACCAGTTCGGCAGCAGGACTCTGGACTGCAGGCAGACCAGTTCAGCAGCAGGACTCTGGACTGCAGGCAGACCAGTTCAGCAGCAGGACTCCGGACTTCAGGCAGACCAGTTCAGCCAGCAGCAGGACTCTGGACTGCAGGCAGACCAGTTCAGCAGCTGGACTCTGGACTGCAGGCAGACCAGTTCAGCAGCAGCACTCTGGACTGCAGGCGGACCAGTTCAGCAGCTGGACTCTGGACTGCAGGCAGACCAGTTCAGCCAGCAGCTGGACTCTGGACTGCAGGCAGACCAGTTCAGCAGCTGGACTCTGGACTGCAGGCAGACCAGTTCAGCAGCAGCACTCTGGACTGCAGGCAGACCAGTTCAGCAGCTGGACTCTGGACTGTGGCAAGACCAGTTCATCAGCTGGACTCTGGACTGCAGGCAGACCAGTTCATACGCTGGACTCTGGACTGCAGGCAGACCAGTTCAGCCAGCAGCAGGACTCTGGACTGCAGGCAGACCAGTTCAGCAGCAGGACTCTGGACTGCAGGCAGACCAGTTCAGCAGCAGGACTCTGGACTGCAGGCAGACCAGTTCAGCAGCAGGACTCTGGACTGCAGGCAGACCAGTTCAGCAGCAGGACTCTGGACTGCAGGCAGACCAGTTCAGCAGCCGGACTCTGGACTGCAGGCGGACCAGTTCAGCAGCAGGACTCTGGACTGCAGGCGGACCAGTTCAGCAGCAGGACTCTGGGCTGCAGGCGGACCAGTTCAGCAGCTGGACTCTGGACTGCAGGCAGACCAGTTCATCAGCTGGACTCTGGACTGCAGGCAGACCAGTTCAGCCAGCAGCAGGACTCTGGACCAGTTCGGCAGCAGGACTCTGGACTGCAGACAGACCAGTTCAGCAGCAGGACTCTGGACTGCAGACAGACCAGTTCAGCAGCAGGACTCTGGACTGCAGGCAGACCAGTTCAGCAGCAGGACTCTGGACTGCAGGCAGACCAGTTCAGCAGCCGGACTCTGGACTGCAGGCAGACCAGTTCAGCAGCAAGACTCTGGACTGCAGGCAGACCAGTTCAGCAGCCAGACTCTGGACTGCAGGCAGACCAGTTCAGCAGCTGGACTCTGGACTGCAGGTAGACCAGTTCAGCAGCCGGATTCTGGACTGCAGGCAGACCAGTTCAGCAGCAGGACTCTAGACTGCAGGCAGACCAGTTCAGCAGCAGGACTCTGGACTGCAGGCAGACCAGTTCAGCGGCTGGACTCTGGACTGCAGGCAGACCAGTTCAGCAGCCGGACTCTGGACTGCAGGCAGACCAGTTCAGTAGCAGGACTCTGGACTGCAGGCAGACCAGTACAGCAGCCGGACTCTGGACTGCAGGCAGACCAGTTCAGCAGCAGGACTCTGGACTGCAGGCAGACCAGTTCAGCAGCTGGACTCTTCTCCTGTTTTCAGCCATGTTGCTGTGAGGGATCCAGTTTGTGGTCCAGGTCTTGATGAAACCTGGAAGGTGATTCTGTCCATCTGTGTCTCTGAACATCTCCATCTCCATTTTCTTCTCCTTCTCCTCCTTCTTCTCCTCCACTTTCTTCTCCTCCTCCTTCTCCTCTTCCTTCTCCTCCTTCTCCTCCTCCTTCTCCTTCTCCTCCTCCTTCTCCTCTTCCTTCTCCTCCTTCTCCTCCTCCTTCTCCTCTTCCTTCTCCTCCTCGTCCTCCTTCTCCTCCTCCCTCTCCTTCTTCCAGACTCTTCCTCTGCTGTGGTCCGACTGCTCCGATGCTCTTGGCTTCAGTGCTGACCTCCAGCAGCTCTACACCGCCACCGTGGCTCACAGGACCGCCGCCTCTAAACGGAAACTGTGCGAGGATCAGCAGGTGGAGGAGGACCAGCCCCCCCCCAGAGATCCGCCCCTCCCCCCATCCCCCAGTGAGCTACGTCCTCTGTGTTGTGTTCCTCAACTCATCATCCAGCCTCATCAAATTTTCATCCCACATACAGTTGTGTGAAAAAGTGTTTCCTCCTTCCTGATTTCTTATTGTTTTGCATGTTTGTCACACTTAATTGTTTCAGATCATCAAACAAATTTAAATATTAGACAAAGATAACACAAGTAAACACAAAATGCAGTTTTTAAATGAAGGTTTTTATCAGTAAGGGGGAAAAATCCAAACCTCCATGTCCCTGTGTGAAAAAGTGATCTTCCCCTAAACCTAATAACTGGTTGTTCCACCTTAGCAGCAACAACTGCATCAAGCGTTTGTGATAACTGGCAGTGAGTCTTCTACAGCGCTGTGGAGGAATTTTGTTCCACTCATCTTTGCAGAATTGTTGTAATTCAGCCACATTGGAGGCTTTTCCAGCATGAACCGCCTTTTTAAGGTCATGCCACAGCATCTCAATGGGATTCAGGTGGGGGCTTTGACTAGACCACTCCAAAGTCTTCATGTTGTTGTTCTTAAGCCATTCAGAGGTGGACTTGCTGGTGTGTTCTGGATCATTGTTCTGCTGCAGAACCCAAGTGCGCTTCAGCTTGAGGTCACCAACAGATGGCCGGACATTCTCCTTCAGGATTTTTTGGTAGAAGCAGAATTCATGGTTCCATTTACCACAGCAAGTCTTCAAGGTCCTGAAGCAGCAAAACAGCCCCAGACCATCACACTACCACCACCATATTTTACTGTTGCTATGATGTTCCTTTTCTGAAATGCCGTGTTACTTTTACGCCAGATGTAATGGGACCTCCACCTTCCAGAAAGTTCCACTTTTGTCTCGTCAGTCCACAGAGTATTTTCCCAAAAGTCTTGGGGATCATCAAGATGCTTTCTGGCTAAACTGAGACGAGCCTTTATGTTCTTTTTGCTCAGCAGTGGTTTTGGTCTTGGAACTCTGCCATGCAGCCATTTTTGCCCCCCAGTCTCTTTCTGATGGGGGAGTCATGAACACTGACCTTCATTGAGGCAAGTGAGGCCTGCAGTTCTTGGATGTTGTTCTGGGGTCTTTTGTGACCTCTTGGATGAGTCGTCGCTGTGCTCTTGGGGTCATTTTGGTCGGCCGGCCCCTCCTGGGAAGGTTCACCACTGTTCCATGTTTTCACCATTTGTGGATAATGGTTCTCACTGTGGTTCTCTGGAGTCCCAAAGCTTTAGAAATGGCTTTGGAACCTTTTCCAGACTGATCGATCTCAATGACTTTGTTTCTCATTTGTTCCTGAATTTCTTTGGATGGCAGCATGATGTCTAGCTTTGGAGGATCTTTTGGTCTACTTCACTTTGTCAGGCAGGTCCTATTTAAGGGATTTCTGATGGAGAACAGGTGTGGCAGTAATCAGGCCTGGATGTGGATAGAGAAACTGAACTCAGCTTTCCAAAGATGATAAACCACAGTTAATTTATGTTTTAAAAGGGGGGGCAATCACTTTTTCACACAGGACCATGGAGGTTTTTATTTTTTACCCCTTCCTAAAAGAAATCTTCATTTAAAAACTGCATTTTGTGTTTACTTGTGTTATCTTTGTCTAATATTTAAATATGTTTGATGATCTGAAACATTTAAGTGTGACTAACATGCAAAAACGTAAGAATTAGGAAGGGGGCAAAAACTATTTCACACAGCTGTATGTGCGCTTCATCATTCTCTAAACGGCATACCATCGTATGTATGTATACTGTATAGTATGGTGTTGCTGCCACGTACATATCAGAATATTTAACCTATTTTTAAGTATCGTTCATGCTGACTGACACGATCCAAGGATGCTCGATCCCGGCTCTATCTGCACCTTTGGGCCTCTGCTTTTGTGTGGTGGGGAGTTTTGTTTGCAGCACCCCCTCCCTGACTGCAGACGTTTCTGGATGGAGATCTGCGTGCTGTTTCCAGCCAATGACAGAGCTAAGCTAGCGCTCTGTTGAGATAAACTTGTCGAATGGAGCAAACTTTTTTTTTTCAACCTCGACTAGAGCCGACAACAGATTCAGTCAAATTCTTGATAAAAATGGTTGATGCAGCGAGGAAAAGGAAGCACGTTGCAGTGGAAGGAGCTCTGGATCGTGCACGCTGGAACCAGGTTCATACTGGTTTGGCTTTCAGACACTGTCTAGCTTTGAAGGAGGCGTTCACAAACGGAAACTATGTTTATGATCATTTACAGCCATAAACATCGGAATCTGAGTGATTGGGGAATTTTTATCAGTAACAAACCGGATATAAAAAATCCAAAGATCATCATATCTGTTTTAAAACAAAACGGATATGAGTCACAGTTCAGTGCAGCTTACATGTAGGTTCTTTCCCTCTGCATGATGCATGTTTTTACTGATGTGACTTATACTTAGGAGCGACTTCAAGTCCGGAAAATACAGTATACACACCTATACACACACACACACACATATATATATATATATATATATATATATATATATATATATATATATATATAATAAAAAGTCGGGTTGTTCCGTTAAGAAATCTCGGGAGATCTTGTTCCAGCTTGTAGAACAGTCCCTGTTATTCTGGAAGAACTTCATTTCCCAGCATTCCTTGTATGTGACTTGTCCATGCAGGCAACCTCACAGTGGTCTGCATAGATTGGTACTGTTTGATCTCGGATATCGGAAATGAAAGGTTGGATAATATCAGTGTATCAGATATCGGTATCGATAATTATGCATACCTTCTGGCTGAAACATCCGTTTGTTCTGGCGTATGAGTTAAAAATGTAAAGAAAGAACCGTGAGAACAGCAGATCTGAGTGCAGCCGTGTTGCAGTGACGGCAGTTCAGCATGTGGAGGATGACGGAGAACCGAGGAGCCGGCAGATGGAGGTCCTGCAGGATTCTGGCCCCCCAGGTAGAACTGTCCCGATGGAAGCGTTACGCATCACTTCTGTTTCTGCTCTGTTGATCAGGGGGGGCATCCGAGGACCTGGACCCAGCAGATACCCGGGACCGGGACCAGAACCAGAACCAGAACGGGCAGGAGGAAGCATCCAGACCAGCGACACCGCAGGTACCAGCTCTGACTTCAGTCCAGCCTTCAGACCCCCCCACATCATGGTCCGAGTCTTGAACCGGCTTCATGGTGGTCCCAGATTAAGTCCTGTTTCTCCTGCAGCCCCCGCCCCGCCCTGCAGAGAGACCGGCCTCCAAACCCAAGAAGAAGAAAGTGGGCCTGTTCAGATGAGGCTGGGCAGCAGGATTCAGGACCGGTTTTCCTCCTGGGGCGGGTTTTAGAGCAGGACAGGTTTTAGTTTTTAGCTTTTAGCTCTTAGCTTTTAGCTTTTAGCTCTTAGCTTTAAGCTTTTAGCTTTCAGCTTTTAGCTCCTAGCTTTTAGCTTTTAGCTCTTAGCTTTTAGCTTTCAGCTTTTAGCTTTTAGCTTTCAGCTTTTAGCTTTTAGCTTTCAGCTTTTAGCTCTTAGCTTTCAGCTTTTAGCTCTTAGCTTTTAGCTTTTAGCTCTTAGCTTTCAGCTTTTAGCTCTTAGCTTTCAGCTTTTAGCTTTTAGCTTTTGTGACTTTTAGCTTTTGTGACTTTTACGTGATTAAAGATCTTCTGACTTTTACCGGCTGCTGTCGTTCTTCCTCGTTTAAACTCCCTCGTCTTCACAGAGATGCTCCCAGATCTTTGCCGGAGCCCAGAACCGGATAAGGTGCCGTCCGAGGCCGGGGTTGGAACCACATGTGCTGGGGTTTCCGGGTCGGCTCGGGTCCTGCGCCTGCCGATGCCGTCATGCTGCTGTATAAACACAGACGGTTTCTTCCAGGAGATCTTTGTTGGAAACATGGAGGAATCCTAACGGGCGAACACCTGCTCGATCACCTTCTGTAAATGTCCGGAGAGACCAAATAAGCCGCTTTCGGACTGCAGGAACCTTCTAGAGTTCCTAGAACCTTTTTAGCTGCTTAGCATTGTTAGGTGAGTCATGGCGGCTGGAATTTGGCTAGCAGCAGCTATTCCTGTGGGTTGAACTGGACGTTTCATCCTCTGCTGGTAGCTGTATGCGTCATACCACTGGTCTTCTCTTTGTCCTTTTCGTTTTGGGGAGGGGGAATCCTTAAACTCAGCCTGGACCCAGCGCTCAAAATCTCCACACTTGCCGAAGACGTTCACATTAATTGGGAATTTGTCCATTTTCGGTCACTAGGTGTCGCTATGTGCTCGCTCGCTGTAGTGACCGGACTACTTGCGATGCGGAGGGATATTAGGATCACCACAAGACCTAAGGTTAAAAAAGAAAAAAAAAACATTGCCATTAACAGCGGTCATTATATTAAAATAATGACCGCTGGAACGTTGGGAAAACCCGTTCACGGCAACGGAGCATTCAGCAGCATCTAAAGAGCCGTATAATAAACGAATTTACTGACCCAGATACAGCTGCAGAGTGTGGCAGGAGAATCTGCAGGTTCAGCAAAAGCGGAACAAGACCTTACGTCATACATATGACCGTGATGATGGAAAGCTGGTAAGCAGCTTTATAACAGCTTTGATAAAAGAGATGAGAAACCTCAGTTTGTATCAGATGATCTGGGGCATAAATGTGTCTCAGACGATCAAACATGGTTCCTATCAAGGTTCTCCCTCATGTTCCAACGCAGACTGATGAGGAACGTGGTTCTGATAACTAAACTCCAGACGGGGAGTTCTAGGAACTGATCCTAGAACCTCTCTGATCCTAGAACCTCTCTGATCCTAGATCCTCTCTGATCCTAGAACCTCTCTGATCCTAGAACCTCTCTGACCCTAGATCCTCTCTGATCCTAGAACCTCTCTGATCCTAGAACCTCTCTGACCCTACATCCTCTCTGATCCTAGAACCTCTCTGATCCTAGAACCTCTCTGATCCTAGAACCTCTCTGACCCTACATCCTCTCTGATCCTAGATCCTCTCTGATCCTAGAACCTCTCTGATCCTAGATCCTCTCTGATCCTATAACCTCTCTGATCCTAGAACCTCTCTGATCCTAGATCCTCTCTGATCCTAGAACCTCTCTGATCCTAGACCCTCTCTGATCCTAGATCCTCTCTGATCCTAGAACCTCTCTGATCCTAGATCCTCTCTGATCCTAGATCCTCTCTGATCCTATAACCTCTCTGATCATAGAACCTCTCTGATCCTAGACCCTCTCTGATCCTAGAACCTCTCTGACCCTAGATCCTCTCTGATCCTAGAACCTCTCTGATCCTAGAACCTCTCTGACCCTACATCCTCTCTGATCCTAGAACCTCTCTGATCCTAGAACCTCTCTGATCCTAGACCCTCTCTGTCCCAATGACAGTATCAGACACACCGGAAACGAGCTCTGGGTCCAGGTTTTAACTACAGAACATGTGGTCTACACTGTAGACCAGTGATCCTGAACCATGGGGTCCAAGGTCGGGCCTCCAGCGCCACCTCGAGGGCCGCCAAACAACTTTCCTTTTCCATATGTGGGCTGCGAGGACTGTATATTTCAGTGGTTCTCAAACTGGGAGCGGGCTCCCTTGGGGGGGCTCAGGGCTCTGTCAGGGGGGCCCAGCCAGGCCCATAGTTTTTTTACTTTTATCAAAAAATGGGCATATTCTTTTATGCAGTGCATTTTCATGTATCTCATGGTAAATGTTTGGGTGCATGTGGTAGCGGTGGTGGGATCGGGGGGGGGGATGACGTTATAATATCAAATGAAAAGGGGGCCCTGCAAAAAAAAGTTTGAGAATTTACACTTATTTATGACTGGATGAGCTGCAATGTAGCCTCCCCCCACCTGGTGGCGCTAATCTGTCAGAGTTCAACAAACAAGCAGAAGAAGACACTCAGCTAGCGGCTAGCCTGTAGCTAACGTTGTAAAGAAGAATTAAAACTAAATAATGAAGATAAAAATGGTTCCAAACCGCCCCTAAAGAGGCAAAAACCCACTCCAGTTTATTAAATACGGATTAGTGAGTGGAGATAACAAAGCAGAGCTGAGAAGATGGATGGAGGCCAGCTAATGCTAATGCTAACGCTAATGCTAACTCATCTAGAAACAAACATCTAACACTCGTTGGAAAGAAAGAATTTTTAATAAAAAGAGAGAAAATCAGCTGTTGATGCAGAAAATGTCTGTTATGTTTGGAAGTTCTTTAAAAAATTCTTAGAAAAGTTTAAATAAATAAATTGTTGAATGAAACTTTGTGCTTTAATTTCCTGTCTAAACAAATAAAATCCAGGTTTTTACAGATAATTTAAACTGAGCCTTTTTATTTCCAATGTGATCTATTACTGCAGCATTTTATCTCTTTTAAATCAGTTTCCATCAGTTTTTTCTGTTGTTCCTCTTTTTGTAGTAAAATGTTGTAGATTTTGTGTTTATAGCCTAATTCTGGTTTGTTCTTGTAGGAGTCTGATTTTATTCATTCAATTTAATTATTTACTTTATTATTATTATTTGATTAATTAATAATTTAATTATGTATGTATTTTATTATTAATCACATTTAGGTTAATTAATTTAATTTAAATTGGCTGATTTTACTGACTTTTTTAAATACAGTGTTAAATATGAACAGACCCTGGAGCAAAAAAATGGGCCCCATCGTGAAAAAGGTGGAGAACCGCTGCTGTAGCCAACAAACGCAGTACAGTAGACATCGTTGCAGTGCTACGTATTCCTGATGTCCCTGAACCCCACATGCAGTACCCCCCTACACAGACGAGGGCGCACACACCACTGAGAGATGACTGCATATGTGATATGAAGTCGCCAACATGGATCAGCTTCCAGACATCACATCCAATCCCCCCCTCCCTCCACCCGAGTTCAGCTGCCGTAGTGTGATGTCATCACCAAGCGCCGGCCCCCGAGCCCATCTGGTATCTGGTTGAAGTCTCGGCTTGTCCTGGTCTGGGTCAGAGACGTTGAACCTGCACCAGCAGAACTGGTTCCAGAGACCACGGAGCTCCAGCCCACCCCCTGCTGGACTCAAAAATCTGCACTGATGACATCACAGCGATGACATCATCACCTGTGCTCCCAGCTGTCCGTCATTCCACCACTGTCAGGGAGGACGGACAGGATTACAACTACATCAGGCGGGTATAAGGCCTGACCACTGGCTCACATCCGCCCATGTCCTGTAGTAGTAGTAGTAGTAGTAGTAGTAGTGGTAGGAGTAGTACTAGTCCTTCCACCACTGTCAGTAAGAATGGACAGGACTACGACTACGTCCTACCAGGAACTCGGACCTGGATAGGTGCTACCCAGAACCCGGACCTGCATAGCTACCCAGAACCCGGACCTGCATAGCTACCCAGAACCCAGACCTAAATAGATCCTACAGAGAACCTGGACCTGGTAGAGTCCTACTCAGAATCCGGTCCTGGATGGGTGCTACTGAACCTGGACCTGCAGCCTTTAGTGGACCTGCAGAATCCGCTTGGTGGTGAAATCTGGTGCTGGTCCAACCTCTTGGTTCAGGTTCTGGTCTGTGGTCTGTCTCTCATCTTTGGAAAGCTGCAGTTCTGCGGTTCTGTGCCTGCTGCTGCTGCTCAGGCGTCCACATACGAGGACGCGGGTCTGAAGGACAGAGAACGAGCGCGACAGGTCCCGCGCCACCCAGCAGGTTCTGGTCCAGCAGGTCCAGGTTCTGTTCCAGCAGGTTCAGGTCCAGCAGGTACAGGAGGTCCAGGTCCAGCAGATCTAGGTCCAGCAGGTCCAGGTTCTGTTCCAGCAGGTTCCGGTACAGGTCCAGCAGATCCAGGTTCTGTTCCAGCAGGTCCAGGTTGTTCTCCAGTAGGTCCAGGTTCAGGTACAGGTCCAGCAGATCCAGGTTCTGTTCCAGCAGGTCCAGGTTGTTCTCCAGTAGGTCCAGGTTCAGGTGCAGGTCCAGCAGATCCAGGTCCAGCTGGTCCAGGTTCAGGTGCAGGTCCAGCAGATCCAGGTTCAGGTTCAGGTCCAGCAGGTCCAGGTTCTGTTCCAGCAGGTTCAGGTCCAGCAGATCCAGGTCCAGCTGGTCCAGGTTCAGGTGCAGGTCCAGCTGGTCCAGCACATCCAGGTTCAGGTACAGGTCCAGCAGATCCAGGTCCAGCACATCCAGGTTCAGGTACAGGTCCAGCAGATCCAGGTCCAGCACATCCAGGTTCAGGTCCAGGTCCAGGTCCAGCAGATCCAGGTCCGGCAGATCCAGGTTCAGGTACAGGTCCAGCAGATCCAGGTCCGGCAGATCCAGGTTCAGGTACAGGTCCAGCAGATCCATGTCCGGCACATCCAGGTTCAGGTACAGGTCCAGCAGATCCAGGTCCGGCAGATCCAGGTTCAGGTACAGATCCAGGTTCAGGTCCAGGTCCAGCAGATCCAGGTCCGGCACATCTAGGTTCAGGTACAGGTCCAGCAGATCCAGGTCCAGCACATCCAGGTTCAGGTACAGGTCCAGCAGATCCAGGTCCAGCACATCCAGGTTCAGGTACAGGTCCAGCAGATCCAGGTCCAGCAGATCCAGGTCCGGCAGATCCAGGTTCAGGTACAGGTCCAGCAGATCCAGGTTGTTCTCCAGTAGGTTCAGGTTCAGGTCCGGGTCCAGCAGATCCAGGTTCAGGTCCAGCAGATCCAGGTCTAGCAGATCCAGGTTCAGGTCCAGCAGATCCAGGTCCAGCAGATCCAGGTTCAGGTCCAGCAGATCCAGGTTCAGGTCCAGCAGATCCAGGTTCAGGTTCAGGTCCAGCAGATCCTGGTTCAGGTCCAGCAGGTCCAGGTCCAGCAGATCCAGGTTTAGGTTCAGGTCCAGCAGATCCTGGTTCAGGTCCAGGTCCAGCAGGTCCAGGTCCAGCAGATCCAGGTCCAGCAGATCCAGGTTCAGGTACAGCAGATCCAGGTCCAGCAGATCCAGGTCCAGGTCCAGCAGGTCCAGGTCCAGCAGATCCAGGTTCAGGTCCAGCAGATCCAGGTCCAGCAGATCCAGGTTCGGGTCCAGGTCCAGCGGGGTGCGTCCTGGACGGGTCCTCCTGGTCCAGATGCGCCAGCAGCGACCAAAGCGCAGGACGCCCACGCGCCGCGCGCCCCTCTGCGTCCGCGCGGAGGCGGCGCTTTGAAGCTTCCTGCCAACATAAACCGCGTCGCCTATTTATGCCCCGCGTGCGCTCAGGACACGAGCCGCGCGCCTTCTCTCCATTTGGCACCTTTACGCGCCGGGAATGTGGACCTGCGGGGACTCCGCGCCCAGTCCCGCCGCGTCGCCTCCACTCTGAGCCCGGGACGGGAGCCACGCGGACTGGGGGCGCGCCACCACACAGCGGGGACCCTTTCTCCCGGCGGGGGGGCAGGATGCTGCTCCCCGCGCTGCTGACGTGCCTCGCCGGCTGCGCCGTCCTCCTCTCCCCGGCCAGCGAGGCCTGCGGACCGGGCAGAGGCTACGGCAAGCGGCGGTCGCCCCGGAAGCTCGCGCCGCTCGCCTACAAGCAGTTCAGCCCGAACGTGGCGGAGAAGACGCTGGGGGCCAGCGGCAGGCACGAGGGCAAGATCACGCAGTTCTCCGCGCGCTTCAGCGAGCTCACCCCCAACTACAACCCCGACATCATCTTCAAAGACGAGGAGAACACCGGCGCGGACCGCCTGATGACGCAGGTAACCGCCGGACTCGCGCGAGCGGGCCTCCGGGACCAAACCGGGTCCCGCCGAGGTGCACTTTGCCCAGTTTACGCGCGTGGACGCGTCTGCTGACTGCAGAGGAGAGCGCGCGACGTTTCAGCTTTTTGATTTCATGTCTTTGTTTTTGTCTCCTGAAGGTTCAGCTTTGTTTTTGTTTGTGTGTTTGCGGCAGCGTCCACGCGGAGCTGCTGAGGTGACCGGCTTCAGCTCGCGCGCAGAGCGGCGGCTGGTTCAACACCGCGTCTTCTGTCTGTCTGTCGGTGTTTCTGGTGGGAAGCGGCAGAAGCGGTGTTCTGCCGCTTCTAGCCGCGCTGCGCTGATGCGGCCCCGCGCGCTGTCGCTCCAGCCGCCTTCTGGACTGTCAGGAACTTTTACGACCCCCCTCTGATGTGGTCCCGCGTGGAATTTATTTGACTCCCAATTTCCCCAGAAATAAAGTATTTATATCTGAGTGCTGACCGCGGCTTCCACAGCGCACGTGGGGAGGGAGAGCGCGCACTCCGGTCTGGAGCTGTCACCTCGCAGGCTGCGCGCGCTGGAAGGAAACTCCGCCGGAGAGTCTGGCAGTAAATCTGCGCATGTGCGGGCTTGTTTCAGTCCCCGTTTCTCTGACATGTTTTAATCCAGCGTTTCAGTCTCATCCTCACCTGACGCGTCTTTCATGTCCGTTCCTCCCGCGCGCGCGCAGCCGCACGCGGCAGCGACCTGCTCTGAATTTATGGCCGCAGCCGCAGAGACAGCCTCCTGCTTGTCTTCACTGTTCCCTGCTACTTTTCTGTTTGTTTTCGCAGCGCTCGCGGGCAGAAATAGCCCTGACCCGCGCTGAAGCCTTAATTATGCAGGTTTTCCCGTCATAATTTAGGTTTTATTCGCTTTTCCTGGGAGCTCGCGCGCTGCACACAGAGGGCTGTTCAGGCTTCAGTCAGCGACATGTTCGCTTTCTGTTTGACTTCACAGCGGATTTTAAGAGGAAATGTAATTATATGTGACGCATTTTTGCAGAGCTTTTGCGGTAATGAGACTTTTTTCTTAAGGCGAGACTCCAGGCAAATAAATGTCAGTAACTGGTATCAGCATGAAACGTTCCCGCTTTGTTCCTCACATCAGGGGGGGGGGCAGTTTCTGTATCGAAAGTTTTCTGAAATTTTATGTTTAAATATGCAAATGAGGTGTTATATAGCAAAAAATGCGCTAATTTGCATAGGATATTTGTAGGGAAAAAAAATCTAAACTGGATCAACCTTCAATGTTTCTTTTAATTTTGTTCACATATTAAAGTCAAAAGTTTTTCCAGAGGGGGTTTTGGATATCTCTGTAGATCATTTCACTATTTAGAATATACTGTCAGCATCCAGAGAAAGACATTTTTTTGTCATATTTTTGGATGAAATGTTCTATAATCAGGCTGTGAATCAGATATGAAATAATCCTTGTGTAAAAACTTTAAGAATCCAGTCAGGATCAGAACGTGAAAGTTTGGTTTCTGTAAGTGCTCCTGAAGTGGAGATTTTTGACCGGAATAAGAGAAAAACTCATTTAGAGAAAACAGCCTTTAAAGTTCTGGATTGTAAAATTCTCCACATTTTTGTTCTATAACTATTTACAGACATCAGATCCAATCAGACTCATGAGCTGGAAATATCACGTTTGGTTGAGATGACATGGTTCAGGAAAAAGGGACGTTTCCATGGATACCAGACATGACGGGTTCAGACGAGCACCACGGTGCTGCGCTCCGTTAAAAACACCAACTTCAGCTGCAGTTTGAGGATCAGACAAAGAATCAGGAAATAAACTCTAAATGATGGTTTTTAGTCTGAAAGAAAACATGATGGAGGAGGAAAAAACAAAGTCTCCACCGGGGTTTTTTCCTGTAGCGCCCCCCCTTTAAAAAAAGTCAGGAATAAGACAGACCACCTTCTCAGCAAACCAGATTTAAAATGACAACAAACAAGCATCAGTTTGGGATGGAGCTGCTTCTTTCAGCTTTTTAAAGCAATGCGGCTTTACGGCTCTTAATGAGCCTTTTTGCGGTGCAGATGTGCACAGGCGCACGTTGTCAGCCTGTGTTTGTGCAGCCAGCGGTTTAGTGCCTGAACCTCCGACAGAAACCCCCGTCGACCCGAACACCTTGAAAGGAGAACCAACAAAATCCATCGTGTGATTTATGAAGTTCAGCGTGGTTGCGCTGACCGCAGAGGGAAAACAGTCACGATCCGCACTGAACACCGTCAAAAGGCATCTGTGGCCACGGGCGCGAGCTATTCTTATCTCAGCCAACATGGAAAAAGACATTTATAGGGTTTAATCCCGGTCTGGAGCCGTGATAGCCGAGATTCATGAAAGGCTCCATCACTGGGGGCTTTCAGAAAGACGCCCCGCGTTCATGTTCCATTTATCCGCTTCCATTTACAGATAAAGTGGAATAAATCCAGAAAAGTGGGCTTTTATTCACAGAAAAGCAGGAATCAGCGTTAATTACCTGGGAAGTTTAAGATTTTAACCTTTAATTGACCTGATGGGGTCATTTTGGAGGTTCTGCACTGTAAAAAAGGATTTTACTCAACCATTATATTCATCCTCGGTGCTTTAAAAAGTGAGTTTTATGAAGTTATCTGACGTGAGTCTGTAAAGCTGAGCTCCAATCTGTAGAAATGGAGGTGACTCTCCGTGATGCGTTCAGGTTCCCCTCACTGAAATGAACCAATGACCTTAAATGCAGCAGGAAGTTGGTGTGGACGTGATTTTAGCTAAAATGATGTCAAACCACCGACCAGCAGCTGCTGGATAAGTTAACGGGTGATGTTTGTAATGCTGGTTACAGTAAACAGGTGACATTTATAACGATGGTTAAAGTTAACGGATAATGTTTGTTATGCTGGTTAAAGTTCACTGGTAATGTTTGTTATGCTGGTTAAAGTTAACGGGTGACATTTACTATGCTGGTTAAAGTTAATGGGTAATGTTTGTTATGCTGGTTAAAGTTAACGGGTGACATTTACTATGCTGGTTAAAGTTAATGGGTAATGTTTGTTATGCTGGTTAAAGTTAACAGGTAATGTTTGTTATGCTGGTTAAAGTTAACGGGTGACATTTACTATGCTGGTTAAAGTTAATGGGTAATGTTTGTTATGCTGGTTAAAGTTCACTGGTAATGTTTGTTATGCTGGTTAAAGTTAACGGGTGACATTTACTATGCTGGTTAAAGTTAATGGGTAATGTTTGTTATGCTGGTTAAAGTTAATGGGTAATGTTTGTCATGCTGGTTAAAGTTAACGTGTGATGTTTATTATGCTGGTTAAAGTTAAATGGTGACGTTTATTATGCTGGTTAAAGTTTAAGAGATGACGTTCATTATGCTGGTTAAAGTTAACGGGTGACGTTTGTTATGCTGGTTAAAATAACGGGTGACGTTTATTATGCTGGTTAAAGTTAAATGGTGACGTTTATTATGCTGGTTAAAGTTAACGGGTGACATTTGTTATGCCGGTTAAATTAACGGGTGACGTTTGTTATGCTGGTTAAAGTTAACGGGTAATGTTTGTTATGCTGGTTAAAGTTAACAAGTGACATTTATTACGCTGGTAAAAGTTAATGGGTAATGTTTTTTATGCTGGTTAAAGTTAACGGGTGAAGTTTGTTATGCTGGTTAAAGTTAACAAGTGACATTTATTACGCTGGTTAAAGTTAACGGGTAATGTTTCTTATGCTGGTTAAAGTTAATGTTTTACGTTTATTATGCTTGTTAAAGCAGATGATATTTGTAATGCTGGTTAGAAATAACACGTGACATTTATTATGCTGGTATAAGTTAACGGTTAAAATTTATTACGCTGGTTTAAGTTAATGGGTGACATTTATAATGCTGGTTAAAGTTCATGGGTGATGTTTATTATGCTGGTTAAAGTTAACGTGTGATGTTTATTATGCTGGTTAAAGTTAAATGGTGACGTTTATTATGCTGGTTAAAGTTAATGTGTGATGTTTATTATGCCTGTTAAAGTTAAATGGTGACGTTTATTATGCTGGTTAAAGTTAACGGGGGACTTTTGTTATGCTGGTTAAATTAACGGGTGACGTTTATTATGCTGGTTAAAGGTAATGGGTGACGTTCATTATACTGGTTAAAGTTAACCGGTGACATTTGTTATGCTGGTTAAATTAACGGGTGACGTTTATTATGCTGGTTAAAGCTAACGGTTGATGTGTATTATGCTGGTTAAAGTTCACGGGTGACATTTGTTATGCCGGGTAAAGTTAATGGGTGACATTTATTACGCTGGTTAAAGTTAATGGGTGATGTTTTTTGCTGGTAAAAGTTAATGGGTGATGTTTGTTATGCTGGTTGAAGTTAATGTGTGACATTTATTACGCTGGTTAAAGTTAATGGGTGATGTTTATTATGCTGGTTTAAGTTAATGGTTGACGTTCATTATGCAGGTAAAAGTTAATAGGTGATGTTTGTTATGCTGGTTAAAGTTATTAAAAGTTATTTGGTGATGTTAGTTAACGGGTGACATTTATCACGCCTGTTAAAGTTAACGGGTAATGTTTGTTATGCTGGTTAAAGTTAATGGTTTACGTTTATTATGCTTGTTAAAGTAAGCAGATGATATTTGTAATGCTGGTTAGAAATAACAGGTGACATTTATTATGCTGGTAAAAGTTAACGGTTGAAATTTATTACGCTGGTTTAAGTTAGCGGGTGACATTTATAATGCTGGTTAAAGTTCATGGGTGATGTTTATTATGCTGGTTAAAGTTTAAGGGATGACGTCCATTATGCTGGTTAAAGTTAACGTGTGATGTTTATTATGCTGGTTAAAGTTAAATGGTGACGTTTATTATGCTGGTTAAAGTTAACATGTGATGTTTATAATGCTGGTTAAAGTTAAATGGTGACGTTTATTATGCTGGCTAAAGTTTAAGGGATGACATTTATTATGCTGGTTAAAGTTAACGTGTGATGTTTATTATGCTGGTTAAAGTTAAATGGTGACGTTTATTATGCTGGTTAAAGTTAACATGTGATGTTTATAATGCTGGTTAAAGTTAAATGGTGACGTTTATTATGCTGGTTATAGTTAACGGGTGAAGTTTGTTATGCTGGTTAAAGCTAACGGTTGATGTTTATAATGCTGGTTAAAGGTAATGGGTGACATTTGTTATGCCGGGTACAGTTAATGGGTGACATTTATTACGCTGGTTAAAGTAAATGGGTGATGTTTTTTGCTGGTTAAAGTTAATGGGTGATGTTTATTACGCTGGTTAAAGTTAATGGGTGACGTTGTTATGCTGGTTAAAGTCAACGGGTGATGTTTATTATGCTGATTTAAGTTAATGGTTGACGTTCATTATGCAGGTAAAAGTTAATAGGTAACGTTTGTTATGCTGGTTAAAGTTATTAAAAGTAATTTGGTGATGTTAGTTAACGGGTGACATATATTACGCTGGTTAAAGTTAACTGGTAATTTTTTCTATGCTGGGTAAAGTCAACGGGTGATGTTTGTTATGCTGGTTAAAGTTAATAGGGGACATTTATAACGCTGGTTAAATTTAACGGTTGACATTTATTATGCTGTTTAAAGTTAACGGGGGATATTTGTTATGCTGGTTAAAGTTAATGGTTGATGTTGATTATGCTGGTTAAAGCTAGCAGATGATATTTGTTATGCTGGTCAAAGTGAACAGTTTACATTTAAAATTCTGGTTAAAGTTAACGGTTGACATTTAATACGATGGTTAAAGTAAACGGGTGACGTTTGTTATGCTAGTTAAAGTTAAAGGGTGACATTTGTTATGCCGGGTAAAGTTAATGGGTGACATTTATTACATTGGTTAAAGTTAATGGGTGATGTTTTTTGCTGGTAAAAGTTAATAGGTGACGCTTGTTATGCTGGTTAAAGTTATTAAAAGTTATTTGGTGATGTGAGTTAACAGGTGACATATATTACGCTGGTTAAAGTTAACGGGTAATTTTTTTATGCTGGTTAAAGTCAAATGGTGATGTTTATTATGCTGGTTAAAGTTTAAGGGATGACGTTTATTATGCTGGTTAAAGTTAACGTGTGATTTTTATTATGCTGGTTAAAGTTAAATGGTGACGTTTATTATGCTGGTTAAAGTTTAAGGGATGACGTTTGTTATGCTGGTTAAATTAATGGGTGACGTTTATTGTGCTGGTTAAAGGTAATGGGTGACGTTCGTTATGCTGGTTAAAGTTAACGGGTTACATTTGTAATGCCGGTTAAATTAACGGGTGACGTTTGTTATGCTGGTTAAAGTTAACGTGTGATGTTTATTATGCTGGTTAAAGTTAAATGGTGACGTTTATTATGCTGGTTAAAGTTTAAGAGATGATGTTCATTATGCTGGTTAAAGTTAACAGGTGACATTTGTTATGCCGGGTAAAGTTAATGGGTGACATTTATTAAGCTGGTTAAAGTTAATGGGTGATGTTTTTGCTGGTTAAAGTTAATGGGTGATGTTTGTTATGCTGGTTGAAGTTAATGTGTGACATTTATTACGCTGGTTAAAGTTAATGGGTGACATTGTTATGCTGGTTAAAGTCAACGGGTGATTTTTATTATGCTGGTTTAAGTTAATGGTTGACGTTCATTATGCAGGTAAAAGTTAATAGGTGACGTTTGTTATGCTGGTTAAAGTCATTAAAAGTTATTTGGTGATGTTAGTTAACGGGTGACATATATTACGCTGGTTAAAGGTAACGGGTAATTTTTTTATGCTGGTTAAAGTCAACGGGTGATGTTTGTTATGCTGGTTAAAGTTAATAGGGGACATTTATAACGCTGGTTAAATTTAACGGTTGACGTTTATTATGCTGTTTAAAGTTAACGGGGGATATTTGTTATGCTGGTTAAAGTTAATGGTTGAAGTTGATTATGCTGGTTAAAGTTAGCGGGTGATATTTGTTATGCTGGTTAAAGTAAACAGTTTACATTTAAAATTGTGGTTAAAGTTAACGGTTGAAATTTATTACGATGGTTAAAGTAAACGGGTGACGTTTGTTATGCTAGTTAAAGTTAAAGGGTGACATTTGTTATGGTAGTTGGAGTTACAGGTTGACATTTATTAAACTGATTAAAGTTAACGGGTGACATAAATTACGCAGGTTAAAGTTAATGGGTGATCTTAACCAGCTGGTAAAAGTTCATGGGTGACGCTTGTTATGCTGGTTAAAGTTCACGGGTGACATTTGTTATGCTGGGTAAAGTTAATGGGTGATGTTTATGAAATGAATGAAAAA
This sequence comes from Atherinomorus stipes, assembly GCA_023101725.1. Taxonomy (NCBI): domain Eukaryota; kingdom Metazoa; phylum Chordata; class Actinopteri; order Atheriniformes; family Atherinidae; genus Atherinomorus; species Atherinomorus stipes. The sequence goes on from JALJCO010013696.1 coordinate 353,929, forward strand.
TAGTTGATTTATCCCAAAAGGGAAAATTGACAATGTAAAAAAAAGCAATATAACACATGTAACTATATAACATTGATATTAAATAATAATATAACAATCATAAGTCAGTCAGTCTTGTTCTTCAGGGTGATGCTGCTGGCAGGAATGAATTTCTGTATCTCTCCGTCCTACAGTGAACCTGACGCAGCCTCCCACTGAACACACTCTGTTGATTCTTCACCGTGTTGTGGAGAGGAGGAAGAATCCTCCATCATCTTCATCAGCTTGTGCAGCATTCTTTTCTTAACGATCATCTCCAGCAGCTCCAGAGTTATTCCGAGCACAGAACCAGCTTTCTTGATCAGCTTGTTTAGCTTCTTCAAGTCTCTGGTTCTGGTTCTGGTCCTGGTTCTGGTTCTGGTCTGTAGTCATCTGGTTCAGCTGGTTGTGGTTTTTTAGGGACAGGAACAAGACAGGATGTTTTCCACAGCACAGGAACTCTGTTCTGTCTCAGGCTGGTGTTAAAAAGGTGCTGGAGAACCCGACATAGTTGTTCTGAGCAGGTCTGGAGAACTCTGGGACTGACACCATCTGGACCTGCAGCCTTGTTCCGGTTCAGTTTCTCTAGTTGTTTCTTGACCTGGTCACAGGAGACAGTCAGGCTGGAGGTGGAGACAGAGGAGGTCTCAGGATGTCCTGATGTGGAGACAGAGGAGGTCTCAGGACGTCCTGATGTGGAGACAGAGGAGGTCTCAGGATGTCCTGATGTGGAGACAGAGGAGGTCTCAGGATGTCCTGATGTGGAGACAGAGGAGGTCTCAGGATGTCCTGGTGTGGAGACAGAGGAGGTCTCAGGATGTCCTGGTGTGGAGACAGAGGAGGTCTCAGGATGTCCTGATGTGGAGACAGAGGAGGTCTCAGGATGTCCTGATGTGGAGGGAGAGGTCTCAGGATGTCCTGATGTGGAGACAGAGGAGGTCTCAGGATGTCCTGATGTGGAGACAGAGAAGGTCTCAGGATGTCCTGATGTGGGGGGAGAGGAGGCTGTGTTCAGGTCCATGACTGAGGTGCAGGGTGACAGAGTGGAGGTGGGACAGGAAAGCTGTGGGCTCATGGAGGGTGTGTGGTGTGTTGGGTTGTCGGCAGGGGGGAACTGAACCTATTGAAGAACATGTTCAGTTCGTTAGCTCTGTCCAGACCTCCATCAGTCTGGTCCCCCTTTAACTTGAAGCCAGTGATCTTCTTCATTCCCGACCACACATCCCTCACGTTGTTCTGCTGGAGCTGCTCTCCAACTTCTTCCTGTCGTCCTCCTTCACTTCTTAGTCTGTGTTTTCAGTTGTTTTTGTGTGGTCTTCAGTAACTCCCTGTCTCCATCCCTGAAAGCTTTCTTTTTGATGTTCAGCAGCTTTTTCAGGTCACTGGTGATCCAGGGTTTGTTATTGGGGAAGCACCTCACTGTTCTTGTTGGAACGATGCTGTCCACACAGAAGTTTATGTAATCTGTCACACACTCAGTCATGGTGTTGATGTCATCTCCATGAGGTTCACAGAGGACATTCCAGTCTGTGGCCTCAAAGCACCCTCTCAGAGCATCTTCAGCCTCAGTAGACCAGGTTTTAATCGTCCACCTAATGACTGGTTGCTGCTGAACGGTGGGCTTGTAGATGGAGGTGAGAAGAACCAGATTATGATCTGATCTTCCTAGAGGAGGCAGGGCAGAGGAGCTGTATGCATTCTTAGTATTTGCATAAAATAAGTCCAACATCTTATTTTCTCTGGTGGAGCAGCTGACAAACTGCTGGAAAGTTGGTAACGTAGCAGAGAGGGAGACGTTGTTGAAGTCTCCAGAGATCGCCATGAATGAGTTTGGATGCTGTGTTTGTAGTTTAGCCACGACGGAGCTGATGACATCACAGGCTGTCTCTGGTGCGGTACCTGGTATTAAATTATAACGGGTGATGTTTATTATGCTGATTAAAGTTAATGAGTGACGTTCATTATGCTGGTTAAAGTTAACAGGTGATGTTTATTATGCTGATTAAAGTTAATGAGTGACGTTCATTATGCTGGTTAAAGTTAACGGGTGATGTTTATTATGCTGATTAAAGTTAATGAGTGACGTTCATTATGCTGGTTAAAGTTAACGGGTGATGTTTATTACGCTGGTTAAAGTTAATGAGTGACGTTTATTATGCTGGTTAAAGTTCACGCGTGACGTTTATTATGCTGGTTAAAGTTCACGCGTGACGTTTATTATGCTGGTTAAAGTTAATGGGTGACGTTTTTTATGCTGGTTAATGTTAATGGGTGACGTTTATTATGCTGGTTTAAGTTAATGGGTGACGTTTTTTATGCTGGTTAATGGTAATGGGTGACGTTTATTATGCTGGTTAAAGTTCACGCGTGACGTTTATTATGCTGGTTAAAGTTAATGGGTGACGTTTTTTATGCTGGTTAATGTTAATGGGTGACGTTTATTATGCTGGTTTAAGTTAATGGGTGACGTTTTTTATGCTGGTTAATGGTAATGGGTGACGTTTATTATGCTGGTTAAAGTTAATGAGTGACGTTTTTATGCTGGTTAAAGTTAATGGGTGATGTTTATTATGTTGGTTAAAGTTAATGGGTGACGTTTATTTTGCTGGTTAAAGTTAATGGGTGATGTTTTTATGCTGGTTAAAGTTAATGGGGGACGTTTGTAACGCTGGTTAAAGTTAACGGGTGATGTTTATTATGCTGGTTAAAGTTAATGGGTGACGTTTATTTTGCTGGTTAAAGTTAATGGGTGACGTTTATTTTGCTGGTTAAAGTTAATGGGTGACGTTTTTATGCTGGTTAAAGTTAATGGGTGACGTTTATTTTGCTGGTTAAAGTTAATGGGTGACGTTTATTATGCTGGTTAAAGTTAATGGGTGACGTTTATTTTGCTGGTTAAAGTTAATGGGTGACGTTTTTATGCTGGTTAAAGTTAATGGGTGACGTTTATTTTGCTGGTTAAAGTTAATGGGTGACGTTTTTATGCTGGTTAAAGTTAATGGGTGATGTTTATTATGCTGGTTAAAGTTAAATGGTGACGTTTATTATGCTGGTTAAAGTTAATGGGTGACGTTTTTATGCTGGTTAAAGTTAACGGGTGATGTTTATGAAATGAATGAAAAATACTTGATTTATCCCAAAAGGGAAAATTGACAATGTAAAAAAAAGCAATATAACATATGTAACAATATAACATTGATAATAATAATAATCATAAGTCAGTCAGTTTTGTTCTTCAGTGTGATGCTGCTGCAGGAATGAATTCCTGTATCTCTCCGTCCTACAGTGAACCTGACGCAGCCTCCCACTGAACACACTCTGTTGATTCTTCACCGTGTTGTGGAAAGGAGGAAGAATCCTCCATCATCTTCATCAGCTTGTGCAGCATCTTTTCTTAACGATCATCTCCAGAGTTCTCCCCAGCACAGAACCAGCTTTCTTGATCAGCTTGTTTAGCTTCTTCAAGTCTCTGGTTCTGGTTCTGATGCTGCTGCCCCAGCAGATGCTGCAAAGCTAATTGCACTTTCCACAACAGACTTGTAGAAGATCTGCAACATCTTGGTGCAGACGTTGAATGATCTCAGCTTCCTTAAGAAGTAGAGTCTGCTCTGACCTTTCTTGTAGATGTAGTCAGTGTTGCATTTCCTGGTTCTGGTTCTGGTCCTGGTTCTGGTCTGTAGAGTCTGCTCTGAACTTTCTTGTAGATGTAGTCAGTGTTGCATTTCCTGGTTCTGGTTCTGGTCCTGGTTCTGGTCTGTAGAGTCTGCTCTGAACTTTCTTGTAGATGTAGTCAGTGTTGCATTTCCAATCGAGTCTGTTGTCCAGCTGAACTCCAGGTGTTTGTAGTTCTCCACCACCTCCACCTCCTCTTCCAGGATGTAGACAGGACTATGCTGCTTATTCTTGCTCCTCCTGAAGTCAACAATCATCTCTTTAGTCTTGCTGGTATTTAAGATGAGCTGATTGTTACCATTTCACAAACTGATTGACCAGTTCCCTGTACTCGGCTTCTTGTCCATCACTGATACACCCCACAACAGCAGAGTCATCAGAGTATTTCTGCAGATGACAGGATCAGAGTTGTACTGGAAGTCTGAGGTGTACAGTGTAAAGAGGAATGGTGAGAGTACAGTTCCTTGTGGTGCTCCAGTGCTGCTGATCACCATCTCAGACACACAACCTTTCAGTCTCACAAAGTGTGGTCTGTTTGTTAGGTAGTCGTAAATCCAGGTGGTTGTGGAGGATCCACCTGGAAGTTATGGAGCTTCTCACATAGCAAAGCAGGCTGAATAGTATTAAAGGCACTTGAAAAATCAAAGAACATGACCCTCAAAGTGCTGCCTGACTGGTCCAGATGAGAGTGGGCTCTCTGAAGCAGGAAGATGATGGCATCTTCAACCCCAAGCCCATTACGATATGGGAACTGTAATGGGTCCTGAAAGGTGTTCACTTGCTTGTTGAGGTGAGCCAGTAAGAGTCTCTCCAGGACTTTCATGATGTGAGATGTCAGAGCAACTGGTCTGTAGTCATCTGGTTCTGGTCCTGGTTCTGGTTCTGGTCTGTAGTCATCTGGTTCTGGTCCTGGTTCTGGTTCTGGTCTGTAGTCATCTGGTTCAGCTGGTTGTGGTTTTTTGGAGACTGGAACAAGACAGGATGTTTTCCACAGCACAGGAACTCTGTTCTGTCTCAGGCTGGTGTTAAAAAAGTGCTGGAGAACCGGACATAGTTGTTCTGAGCAGGTCTGGAGAACTCTGGGACTGACACCATCTGGACCTGCAGCCTTGTTCCGGTTCAGTTTCTCCAGTTGTTCCTTGGCCTGAAACAAATTATGCTGATTAAATTATTGAGTGACGTTTTTTATGCTGGTTTAAGTTAACGGGTGACTTTTGTTATGCTAGTAAATGCTAACTTAGAGTGAAAGACAAGGCAAGTTCATCTGTAGCACATTTCATGTACAGGACAATTCAAAGTGCTCCACATAAAACATTATAAGCATTACAGCGGGCTGCAGAAGGGGAAAAAATAAAATAAACAAATTAAGAAGCATAATTCAAAATTAAAAACATTAAAAACATTTAAGATTAAAAAGAGAGAATATAGACGTGCGGATTTTAACTTTTGAATAAAATCTACGTAAATGCGGCTGAGAACAGGTGGGTCTCTAGGAGCCGTAGTGTTGCTAATAGCTAATCTGTTAAATGTTATTAAATGTATTATGATTTGCTCTGATCAGAGCATTGTTGTGACCAGATCATGAAAAAAAATGGTTCAGTAACATAAAGAAGTCGTGCTGCAGCCTGAAGACGAGAGATGATGCTGAGAACCGTCTCTGCAGAAGTCTGAATCTATTTTTGTCCAGCTGTTGACATTTTGCAGTTGTCAATCTCTTACTAAAGACAGAAAAGTCAGCTGCCAGTGATGTAAGTTGAAATTGACCAAAGTAATAATAAATTGAAAGAACTGCTGAAAATCAGGACACTGAGGTTGAATTGTGGTTCAGTGGAAAGATTAAAAAACATTTCTTATTTGAAGGACGATTGTGACTGTTAACATTGGAGCCCAACTGTATGATTATTTACTTATCAACGACATGCTTACTGAGCAGATTAAGGTGACATCCAGATCAGATATCCATGACTGCTGGCAGATACGAGGTCATTCGGACTCGCCACCGTGGTGACGGCAGCACCACAACATGGTGCAACATGCACCATGGCTGCTGGGTTGCCTTTACAACAGGGTTAGGAGCAGAGTTTCTACCATCTGGTGATGAAATAGGTCTCAGAAACATTGAAAACCAAATAAATTTTTTTTTTTGATGATTTATGCTGTTTTTGATCCGCTCCAATAAATAATCCAATAAATTTCCTCCAATCTCTTGACTTTAAATAAAAGCAGACAGCAGTGCACTCCTGCCCAGTTTTCTTCCCACTGCTTCAACTTCAGAACATTACGGTCTTCAGCATTTCGTGCTCCAGGGAACAGCTGACTGCTTTACAATGAGGATCAATATCAACTGGATTAAAATGAAGTTTTATCCACGAATAACCGCTGCAGGTTACAGGTGGTCATTTTAGGACCAAAAATGCTTCGTTTCTAAAAGTTTTGGAAGTGTGTTAAAGTCAGGTACTTAAATGAAATAACATGATTAAACAAATAAAATTTTATCTGGAATTTTCTATTTTTTATTGAATCCATTTGACATTTTCCATCTGTGACATTCTAGATCAGGAGGAAATAGCGCCCTCGTCTGGCCAGTCTGTCTTAATGCAACTCGGCATCAACCTCAAGTTTTTGCTCAGTTTAACAAGAAATCTTCTAAATTTTGTGCTGAAACTTTTCTCATTTTATTCTTTATTTCTCATTTACCTTTTGGTTAATAAATGTCTGGATTCTTCTTCTTAAACCTGTGAGAAATGACTCCACTGGTGATGAACAGAAACGGCACCCCCATGTGGCCAGTCTGTTTAAATCCTAACGCTTGTCCTGACTGAAGCCCAGAGAATAGATTTACATTATTAGACCCTTCCTTCCCACTGTAGCATGTATTGTCCACCATGTTTGCCCAGCACCGGGAACAGTGTCACTCCGATCCCTTGGAAAGCCAAATCTCTCCAATGTAATCAACATGTTTGTGAATTTATACGTTATATCCCAGCGTAAACGCTGACTTTTGGAGAAACTGCACATTATATGTTACGTTCCAACAACTTTCCCACATTTGTGAAAATTCTTGGCAACGTGAGCAGGCTGTGGATGGTTCTGGTGCAGGTTCTTGCTACCAGTCGTCTTCAAGGATAACTTTCATTTTTTCCAACCTGGATCTTATTTCTAGGAGTTTATACGTGCATTTACTCACCGGTAAAGTTTCTGCATCACTTTGAGTTCTTCAGAAGATATTACGCTGAGTCGCACTTCGGTGGACATCCTGTAAAATGGGGGAGACGGGGCAGCCTCTATCAGACATTATCTGCAGTAAAACTCCTTCATTTCATCAGTGCTTTCAGTAGAATGAAGGAATGAATGAGTACTATTGTCCTGTGAGTTCAGAGTTTCTCTAATCGTGTTTTTCTTGTCTGGGTATCAGCTGATCGTCTCAGCTGTACTATGGAAGCGCATCGTGAACGCGCGGCCCGAAAAGTGTGTAGAACCCTGATAACTAACGGAAAGATGAATCTGGATTTACGGGACAATAGTACTCGTTCGTTCATTCCATTTCAAATATTGGCGAAAATCGTGGAGTTTTGCTGCAGATAATATCTTACATAGCGGCTGATCCGTCTCCGCCATTATCAGTGTATGTACGCCGAAGGGCGACTCAGCATAATATCTTCCAAAGGACTCAAAGTGTTGCAGAAACTTTACCGGTGAGTAAATGCACGAATAAACTCCTGGAAATAAGGTCCAGGCTGAAAACAAAGAAAGTTCTCCTTTAAGTTTCTCAGTCTTTTCCTGTTTGTGGCTGGTTAGATGTGATCATAGTGATGACGTCATATTCATCCTATGCTCTCGGAAACAACACCAGGCGTTTCCCTCGTTCGTATGACTGTGATGTCACCACAATCAGACCAGTGGTAAACCCAATCATGGCCCTCTTCAGGCCAGTCTGTTCACGTTCTCCATGCAGTGACCTCTGCAGAAACTGGACTCTATCATTTCTTCTCTTTGCTTTAATCCTCTCAGATGACTCGTCCTCTGATTCTAATAATAGAAAAAACAGGAATGAATGGGTTTGAAATGGGAGAACTGGGCTGGGAAAATAATGGAAAATCTGGATGGATGATGGCTCAAAGTTTCACAGAGTTGAGTGATTTTTAATGAATTCCTTTATAAAAGTCTGATAAAGCGTACCTGAGAGGTCACCTGAGACTTTCTGCAGCCGCCCAGACAATTGCCTGTGATTAGATAAGCGTGGCAGACTGGAGGAGTTATTTCCACGAGCCAGAGCAGGAGGGCCTTCAACAAGTCCTTCAATAGGCCCTCTCACCTCCTGTTTGCTCAACCTGACCAGACTCCAGGTTTAGAGGGACGTGAAGGACCTCATGTTCCTGTCACCCCCCTCAAGCACCGCATATAACCTCACAGTCCCCCTCTTCACCCCCTCATCCCTCCATCCATCCTTAACATAGCCTCCGAGCGCCCCTTACTTCACCACAGAGAGCAAACACCAGACTGGGCTGGGCAGCAGGGGTGCATTGTGGGAAGGCTGGAGCCACAGACTGGGGAGGGGGGTCCTGGGTGATGGGGAGTCCATGGATGCTAGTAGAATGGGTCTTTGTGAAGGCTCCGTACTTTTTTGAATGGTTTCAGTGCAGCGCAGCAGCAGAGGAGGAACGAGAAACCAAACAGGGCGTTAGTTTCTGAATATGACAATTCAGAGCAGCCGCAGCAAAAGTTTCACTCATTCATTTATGTAATTACAAAGAGCGCGGCAATAATCCAAAATCATCCGAACCCAACATTCAGAGAAAAGATCCATTTAATCTTGCTCACATCAATTATTTAGATTATTTCTCTTAAACTACCGCTGCACTTGATTGTTAATGATTAAACTACCGCTGGACTTGGTTGTTAATGATTAAACTACCGCTGCACTTGGTTGTTAATGATTAAACTACTGCTGGACTTGGTTGTTAATGGGACTTGGTCATTGATGGTTAAACCACCACTGCACTTGGTTGTTAATGATTAAACTACCACTGCACTTGGTTGTTAATGATTAAACTACTGCTGGACTTGGTTGTTAATGATTAAACTACCACTGGACTTGGTTGTTAATGATTAAACTACCGCTGGACTTGGTCATTGATGGTTAAACTACCACTGCACTTGGTTGTTAATGATTAAACTACCACTGCACTTGGTTGTTAATGATTAAACTACCGCTGGACTTGGTTGTTAATGATTAAACTACCGCTGCACTTGGTTGTTAATGGTTAAACTACCGCTGGACTTGGTTGTTAATGGGACTTGGTCATTGATGGTTAAACTACCACTGCACTTGGTTGTTAATGGCTTAACTACTGCTGGACTTGGTTATCAGTGGTTACCGCTGGACTTTGTCATTACAGTAATGGTTTAACTACCGCTGGACTTGGTTGTTAATGGGACTTGGTCATTGATGGTTAAACCACCACTGCACTTGGTTGTTAATGATTAAACTACCGCTGGACTTGGTTGTTAATGGGACTTGGTCATTGATGGTTAAACTTCCACTGCACTTGGTTGTTAATGATTAAACTACCGCTGGACTTGGTTGTTAATGGTTTAACTACTGCTGGACTTGGTTATCAGTGGTTACCGCTGGACTTTGTCATTACAGTAATGGTTTAACTACTGCTGCAACAAATACTCTCAATAACCTATGAGGATAAAACAACGTAATTGAGAAAACATGTTCAACTAGTCATGATATTGATTGGAGGTGATGTCGCCCAGCAAAATGATCAAAAAATAAAGACAATGAGAGGAATAATTTGAGAAGCAGTAATAGGTACCAGGAATTTGGAGGAAATGGTCAGTGTTCGCCTCTGAAAGGAAAACTGTCTTCATGCTGGGGTCCATTTTTCTATCAAACAGCCAAGAATCATCTGCATAAAGATTTCTATCTACCTGCTAGTCTTTTTCTAAAGGACAGCAGAATATCATCTGCATAAACTCTGAACTGGTTTTTAACCATGAATCCTAAGTATGAGCTTGAATGGAACTGGTTTTCAGTAGAATTTGTTTCTTTTTGTGTATTTATTAGAGCATAATTACTATGTATATGTAGTCTCTGGAACCAGAGTTTGCCTGAAATCTGGGATGGTATAGATGCTTGAACATGACGTCTGCTCTGTGTCCTCCGCTGCAGCGCTGCAAAGACAAGCTGAACTCTCTGGCCATCTCAGTGATGAACCACTGGCCTGGAGTCCGGCTGCGGGTCACCGAGGGTTGGGACGAGGACGGCCACCACTCAGAGGAGTCGCTGCATTATGAGGGCCGGGCGGTGGACATCACCACTTCGGACCGGGACCGGAACAAGTACGGCATGCTGGCGAGGCTGGCGGTGGAGGCTGGATTCGACTGGGTCTACTACGAGTCTAAGGCCCACATTCACTGCAGCGTCAAGTCAGGTGAGGAACTTTGTTTTGCTGCTCTGTGTGTTAACAGGTTCATCGGAACCGGGTGGTGCAGACTCGCCCACTCTGGTTTCAAGGAGAACAGATAAAATTCCTCTCACACTCACTGAGGTGATGGCAATCTGAAAAAGAACAAACGTGATCTTTGACCACTTTCATCCCCTTTTTCCACTTTCCAAAATGTTTTGCTTCTCCTGAAACTGGAAAGCACAAGTACAAAACACAGCGGTCCAAATCTGTACACCTCTGTAAAGTCTGGATACGGAATCCTGCCCCAGACATCCGGACATCCAAGACGTACAGACACAGGTCTGATGATACGCTCTCAGAATCAGAGGTACAAGACAGGAACATTTCTGTACCTGCAGGTACATTTACTACAAATGTTCTCTCAAAAGTACAATATTGGTCTTTATGAGGCCAGAAGTACCTATATACTATGAAAAAGGGTCCAAAGTAATAGAAAGTACACATTTGTACCATTCCAACCCTAAGGGTACCTGCAGCATTGAAAAATGTGTGTAGCTTGTACAATAACTATAAATAGCAGTACTTCTTAACAGTAGTATAATTATAGTTATTATATTATGATTTTCATAATAATCATAGTAATAATTATATGTCTAATTATATATGTGTTTGGCCTGACGATAATTATTCATTTATTATTAGCATCTTTGATTGTTGTCATAATCTCTATTTTATTGACTTTTATTCATCATCTTTAATTGGTTTAATTGTACTTTATTAACTCATACAGCTTGATAAGGTACAAAAATGGACCATGAAGGTACAGAAATGTCTTTCAGAAAGGACCCCCCCCCCAGCAACAAGCTTTGGACCCTTTTAGGTACAAACTGGTACCTCTGTTTCTGAGTGTGTAAGAGGATAAAATCTGTCATTGGCCTTAAGTGGCCTGCTGCCAGCACACAAGTCCACCAATCAACACGACTCAGTTCTGATCCAGGACATCACTCCTTCCAGTCAGGTCCCTCCAGATTCGTCCAACATTATCCTGGAGAGCATAGACATCATCCGTCTCCAGCTGTGGGTTAACGTGACCAGGCTGATGTGAACGTTCAGTCCGATCTGTGATGTCATTCCTGCTTGTGTCGTATCCATGACGACCGCCATGTAACGGAAGACCAGCAGCCATGTTGCTGAAGTTTTTATTGATCATCTATCGCTGTAGATTATCGGGCTGCTACAGAGCACCGCTGGTTTTCAGCCTGCTGGCGTTTATGTTACTGAAGCTTCAACGTAGTTGTAGACATTGTTTCATGTGTATTTTACAAAGAAAATGACGTTAAACATTTAAACAACGTTAAACTACACAATACAGCGGTTGTCAGATATTATATAACTTTATGTATGTAGAAAATGTTTATATTTGTGGATGTTTTGGACTCAGTTGCAGCCATCTTGGTGGTGATTCCCAAATTAGTCATATATACCCCTCTGTCCTTGCAGGACTGAGACACCCCTACTCCTCTGTCTTGTTAGGACAGAGACGCCCCTACCCCTCTGTTCTAACAGGACTGAGACGCCCCTACCCCTCTGTCCTAACAGGACAGAGACGCCCCTACCCCTCTGTTCTAACAGGACAGAGACGCCCCTACCCCTCTGTCCTAACAGGACTGAGACGCCCCTACCCCTCTGTTCCAACAGGACAGAGACGCCCCTACCCCTCTGTTCTAACAGGACTGAGACGCCCCTACCCCTCTGTTCTAACAGGACAGAGACGCCCCTACCCCTCTGTCCTAACAGGACTGAGACGCCCTTACCCCTTTGTCCTAACAGGACAGAGACGCCCCTTCCCCTTTGTCCTAACAGGGGTCTGAGACCAGTTCCAGAGCTGGAACTGCACCAGCTTCCTGCAGTCTTTGATGTAACATCTGAGTGTCCAGGTTTTCCGCTAAGCTAGCTTCAGGCGCTTTGTTTAGGTGGGAGAAGTCCTCCGTCTGGTTGAAGAGGAGGTATGCAGCACTCCCCTCCCGTTCAATGTTTAACCCAAACCACCATCTTTCCATGAATGATTTCTGCTCTGAGCTGGATGCCGGAGGATCAGATTGCATCGCAGCCACTTCTCACATCTTTCATATCAGAGGTCAAAAACGAGGTTTTTATGAAGGTGAAGAAAGGGTGGAGAGAAAGAGGGGACATGACGCTGTCAATCAGAACAACGAACACACCTTCATGTTCGCTTTCAGCAGCTTTCCTCTAACAAACGGATCAATTTTTAGAATTCAGGTCAGTCTCATTCCCACGAACAGCTTTCTAAGTGTCCAGATGTGTCCATGAGGACATTCCTGCTTTCCTCGTCCCCTGCTCGACTCTCTGACCCCTCTCTGCTTCGCTTTCCTCTGTTTCCGCCTTCATCAGCTACCTTTCCTCACATTGGCCCGGTCATTTCAGGAAGCCCAGAATTTAACAAGTTCCAGACAGTTATGGTCCATTTCACATCACCTCGTCCCCTGAGTTCGTCCCTCACTCAGGAGACATTTACCTGAAGTTGACAAGGAATCTAGAGACATCAGCCAAGGAAGAGCACCCACATCAGGTTGGTTTGTTTCTGCTGCTGTTGAAGTCAAGACCACAGAGACCGAGACAAGACCAAGACATCACAGAGACCAGAGACAAGACCAACACATCACAGAGACCAGAGACCGAGACAAGACCAACACATCACAGAGACAAGAGACAAGACCAAGACATCACAGAGACCAGAGACCGAGACAAGACCAAGACATCACCGAGACCAGAGACCGAGACAAGACCAAGACATCACAGAGACCAGAGACCGAGACAAGACCAAGACATCACCCAGACCAGAGATCGAGACAAGACCAAGACATCACCAAGACCAGAGACAAGACCAACACATCACAGAGACCAGAGACAAGACCAACACATCACAGAGACAACACAGAGACCGAGACAAGACCAACACATCACAGAGACCAGAGACCGAGACAAGACCAACACATCACAGAGACCAGAGACCGAGACAAGACCAAGACATCACCGAGACCAGAGACCGAGACAAGACCAACACATCACAGAGACCAGAGACAGAGACAAGACCAAGACATCACAGAGACCAGAGACAAGACCAACACATCACAGAGACCAGAGACAAGACCAACACATCACAGAGACCAGAGACAGAGACAAGACCAACACATCACAGAGACCAGAGACAAGACCAACACATCACAGAGACCAGAGACAGAGACAAGACCAACACATCACAGAGACCAGAGACAAGACCAAGACATCACCGAGACCAGAGACCGAGACAAAACCAAGACATCACAGAGACCGAGACAAGACCAAGACATCACCCAGACCAGAGACTGAGACAAGACCAAGACATCACCGAGACCAGAGACCGAGACAAAACCAAGACATCACCGAGACCAGAGACCGAGACAAGACCAAGACATCACCGAGACCAGAGACCGAGACAAGACCAAGACATCACTGAGACCAGATACCGAGACAAGACCAAGACATCACCGAGACCAGAGACCGAGACAAGACCAAGACATCACCAAGACCAGAGACCGAGACAAGACCAAGACATCACTGAGACCAGAGACAAGACCAAGACATCACTGAGACCAGAGACAAGACCAAGATATCACGAGACCAGAGACCGAGCCAAGACCAAGACACTAAGAGGCGTGGTTTGAATGGGGCGCGGTTTGTAAGGGACTTGGTTTATAAGAGGCGCGGTTTGTAAGAGGCGTGGTTTGTCCTAATGTGGGCGTGGTTGTTAGGGTTAGGGGAGGGGTTCGGACACACTCAGGTGTGGGGCGCGGTTTGTAAGAGGCGTGGTTTGTATGGGGCGTGGTTTTTTAAGAGGCGTAGTTTGTATTGGGCGTGGTCTGTACAGGGCGTGGTTTGTAAAAGGCGTGATTTGTAAGGGGCGTGGTTTGTTTGGGGCCTGGTTTGTATGGGGCGTGGTTTGTAATGGCTCCGGCTGCAGCTAGGTGCTACTCCAAAAACCTACCAGCCTCTTTACTGTTGGTAGAAAAATGCAACTTATCAACCAATAAGAAAATGATGTGACAACATGATGCATTTGGTTGCTGAGGAAGAGGAGAGGTGGTGGAAGTAACCAAAATTTCACTATAATCAGATTTCAGTGCTGCCCCCTAGTGGACAGGAGGACTTACACACCTGGAAATATCAGACCTGGAACGTCCTCTCTGTCTCGCGATGGACAGGAATGTCTTAGGATTGGAGCAATTAATCTTTTTGGAATCTCATGGTGATGATTGATTGTTTTGTAAATAATTGGAAGAAATGCCTTTGACTTTGCTGCATTTTGATGTAATTCTTGTTTTATCTCTCTTTTGATGGCCATTTTTTCCAAATATTTTTAAAACTAATTACTTATATTTGCGTTCTAAGTTAAAAACAAGTTTGTGAAACAAGTTTGTGGTTTTCATAATGAAAAATCAAAGTTTTTTTTACTCAGATTTAGTTTTTTTTAATAGTTTTAGGCCGACTGAGTTAATACAGTGTGCCAAAATGAAAAAAATAACTGTAAAATCACACTGGTGAGGTTTTCCTGAAAAATTATACCAAACACGGTGTATCACTGCTGTAAAAGGGAAATATAAAGGTACAAACAAAAGTAGTGGAAAGTGTAAAAAGAGGGTTAACTAGTAATTCAATCAGTTACTATGAAACTGAAGTAATCAGTAAAATAATGACATGCCTTTTTAAAGAAGTAATCAGTAATCAGATTACTTTTTTAAGTAATCAGGGGCAGCTCTGGCCGTGACTGGTTTATCTGAGTGGTAACGTTTCCCTTCTCTTTCTCCCTTTCCTGCTTCCTCTTTCCTTCCCTCCTGCCCCTCCTTTCCCTCCTCTTCCTCTCCTCTTCCTCTCCTCTTCCTCCCAGATCGGGTTGCGAGGGCCCAGTCCTTGACTTGATCAGATGGGCAACCAATCAAGTTGGTATTTTTCTTTGTTTGTGATGATTTCCACCATTCTTTTCTGCCTAGATTTACTTTAGCGTCAGAACCTCGTGCAGGAGACGGAGATGAGGGGGGCAAATCCCTCCTGGAGGGGACCCCCCCGGCCAGCAGGTGGCGCTCTCACTTGCTCGCTCACTTTCATCTCCACTAACCTCCCCATCAGTGGCGTCCTCTACTTTATTCTAGTGGCTGTACTGTGGTCCTGTCGTGTCCCTTACCCCCACCCACCCAAAAAATGATGCCTGCTCTAAAACAGTCCCACATGACACCCACCACCCTCACTAGGTTACGTATGAAATATGAATATGCATCAACACACCTGAAATACAGCATGACAGGGAAGTTAGATCATGAAACTGGTTCTGGATTATCTACATACAAATGTAGACCATTATAAGTACTACGTGTATATATGTGTGTACGTGTATGTATTTATATATATATACATATATATATATATACACTCTCAGAAACAGAGGTACGAGACAGGAACGTTTCTGTACCTGTACGTACATTTTTTACAAATGTTCTCTCAAAAATACAGTATTGGTCTTTATGAGGCCAGAAGTACCTATATACTATGAAAAAGGCTCCAAAGTAATATAAGGTACAAATTTGTACCATTCCAACCCTAAGGGTACCTGCAGCATTGAAAAATGTGTGTAGCTTGTACAATAACTATAAATAGCAGTACTTCTAAACAGTAGTATAATTATAGTTATTATATTTTGATTTTCATAGTAATCATAGTAATAATTATATGTATAATTATATATGTGTTTAGCCTAATATTTCTATAATAATTATTCATTTATTATTAGCATCTTTGATTGTTGTCATAATCTCTATTTTATTGACTTTTATTCATCATCTTTAATTGGTTTAATTGTACATTATTAACTCAGCTTGATAAGGTACAAAAATGGACCATGAAGGTACAGAAATGTCTTTCAGAAAGGAACCCCCCCCCCCCCCCCCCCCCAGCAACAAGCTTTGGACCCTTTTAGGTACAAACTGGTATCTCTGTTTCTGAGTGTATCCATCTATAGATAGATAGATAGATATGTATATATATATGTATACAGTATATATACTGACTAATAAGTCCAGTTATTAACATAATAGTACAAGTTGTCCTTGTATTCGTATCATGAGCAGTGAAACGGAGACAAACCTGTTATGAAACGTTTCCAGTCTTCATCCATGACTGAGAAAATGCATAAATATTGAAAAAAGGAAGCAAAAACTATTATTTATCTTTATCTAAGACATGGGTAATTTAACGGTGTTCATGGCGTCTTCATTGACTTTTACGATGACGAGATGACATCATCATCATCATCATCATCATCGGTTTTATGGATGATCTGTACTCACATTTTTACTTTGAGTCCTACATTTAAATGGTTCCTCCATCGTTGTCTGCCACGTTTTCCCGCTCTAACCACGCCCGTTTTAAACTCCTTCACCGACTCTCCCTCCACCAGGCTGGCCAGGTCCAGATCTCATCTACAACCACGTTTCCTCGTACATTTCCTCCCAGCTGACTCGCGCTGTCGGGTCGTTCAACATCACGGCTTCTTTAAAGGGGGGGTTCAGGATTTTTCACTCAGGGCCTCATTTACCAGAGAGCCAGGATCCTCCTGATCACTGCAGATGGTTTCATCATATTTCATCCCGGTATTCTAGTTCCAGGAGGTCGCTGATGCTAATGCTAGTGAGAGTCAATAGGAACTGCTAGCCTGTCATTAATAATCTTATCCACTCCACAGAACATCCAAGGTGAATCATTTCTAACGTCAGACTATCCGTGTAAATGTCGTGTTCAGAGAATAATGTTACAATTAAACTAACCTGCATTTCGTTGCATTTTAACTTTATAAAGTTTTACTTCCTGGATTTGGCAGCAGAGTGATGTCATCTGCTGCTACGTGCAAGAAGTAATCTGATTACACAAATATCCAGTCAGAACTACGGCCACGTCTGAAAGGCACGAGGATATGTCGTATTTTAAGATGATTTCTAACTTTTTTCATCAAACTAACTGTCACCATGTCTCTATGAACCAGAATACACTGGCAAAGGTAGTAAGCTGGTAAGAAACTAGTTCCTCAATATGTAATGCAGAATGTGTCATACAACTTGTTAAACTAGTAAAAGTAGCCTTGTATGATACAAGGCTACTTTTACTAGTTTAACACATGAGTTTACTAGTTTAACTCGGCATTTACACAGATAGACTTGCTAATTTGCCTCAGATGTTCTGTGGAGTGGATAAGATTATCTATGACAGGCTAGCAGTTCCTATTGACTTCCACTAGCATTAGCATCAGCAGCCTCCTGGAACGAGAATAACGGGATGAAATATGTTGAAACTGTCTGCAGTGATCAGGAGGATCCTGGCTCACCTGTAGATGAGGCCCTATGTCAAAGGTGCTGAACCCCCCCTTTCAGGCTGGTTTTTGGAGTTCAGGCTTGACAGAAGTCCAGTTGGGTACAGATGTGCCGCTTCCTGACACAGAAACGGGGGAATGTCCGGACGGGAAAGCTCGTGCGGGTTTTCCAGTGGTTACAGGGTGATGTGGGACTTATAGGGCGTGCACTGGCGTACCACGTAGACTTCACCACTGCTCCGCATCCTCGTCCTGATCGTCTTTCTCCGCTTGAGTGTGAGGATTCAGACGCTGAAGATGGCGTCCACAGAGACGCCACATTCAGACCGCCGATCCTGCTCTGCTGGACGTCCCGCTGCCGTCCGCGTTCTGCAGGGGGACGGTTTGGGTGAAAGGTTGCAGCTGGACGGTCTGGCGGGGGAAAGCACCACTGGGGGGCAGCAGAGCAGCAGGACTGATGTAGAGGAGGAGGAAGAGGACGGTGAGGATCAGCTCCCGCTCAGGGAGGCGGCTTCCTGCGGTCCTTCCTCTGTGTGAGGAGGTTGTGATGGGACAGAGAGCACCAGCCCCCCCCAGGTCCAGGCCCAGGCCCAGGCCCAGGCCCAGGTCCAGGTCCAGGCCCAGGCCCAGGCCCAGGTCCAGGTCCAGGTCCAGGTCCAGGTCCAGGTCCAGGCCCAGGCCCAGGCCCAGGCCCAGGTCCAGGCCCAGGTCCAGGCCCAGGCCCAGGCCCAGGCTCAGGTCCAGGTCCAGGCCCAGGTCTAGGTCCAGGTCCAGGTCCAGGTCCAGGCCCAGGTCCAGGCCCAGGTCCAGGTCCAGGTCCAGGCCCAGGCCCAGGCCCAGGCCCAGGTCCAGGCCCGGGCCCAGGTCCAGGCCCAGGTCCAGGTCCAGGTCCAGGTCCAGGCCCAGGCCCAGGTCCAGGTCCAGGCACAGGTCCAGGTCCAGGCCCAGGTCGTTGTGGAGGCGCTGGTCTGCAGGAGCATAAGGGGGGGGGCAGTGACCACGTCCACCTCTGTCCTTCTTCATGAAGCGGTCCTGGTCTTGGTGGGAAGTGGATCTGAGACGGTCCTTGTCCTGCTGTAAATACAGACGCTTTCAAACTGCTTTGACCACCTTTAAAGGAACATTCCACCCACAGAATGATGT
Organism: Atherinomorus stipes; assembly: GCA_023101725.1. Taxonomy (NCBI): domain Eukaryota; kingdom Metazoa; phylum Chordata; class Actinopteri; order Atheriniformes; family Atherinidae; genus Atherinomorus; species Atherinomorus stipes. Next base: position 372,595 of record JALJCO010013696.1, read on the forward strand.
AACATTATCTTCCACCCCCCCTCATGGTGAGAAAGACTCTGCAGCACTTTTTTAATATCTCAAATGCAGCCGGCGATCAGGAAGGCTTCTCGTTTCCCCCCAACTTTCATATCATGGAGTTCACCGGGATCCGAGCCAAAAAGGTCCATAAAAGTCCACAAAAACTTGTCAATATTCCTCCATACTGCTCGTCCAATGTAATCCAAGTGTCCTGAGTGGGTAGCATCCAGAATTTACTGGAAACGACGTCATTTAGTAGATTTTTAGAGTCTAATCAGTACTACATCAGTACTACATCAGTACTACATCAGTACTGCATCAGTACTACATCAGTACTGCATCTGTACTACATCAGTACTACATCAGTACTAGATCACTTCTACATCAGTACTACATCAGTACTACATCAGTTCTACATCAGTACTACATCAGTACTACATCAGTTCTACATCAGTACAACATCAGTACTACATCAGTACTACATCAGTTCTACATAAGTACTACATCAGTACTACATCAGTTCTACATCAGTACTACATCAGTACTGCATCAGTACTGCATCAGTACTGCATCAGTACTACATCAGTACTGCATCAGTACTGCATCTGTACTGCATCTGTACTGCATCTGTACTACATCAGTACTACATCAGTTCTACATCAGTACTACATCAGTACTACATCAGTACTACATCAGTACTACATCAGTACTACATCAGTTCTACATCAGTACTACATCAGTACTACATCAGTACTATATCAGTTCTACATCAGTTCTACATCAGTACTACATCAGTACTACATCAGTTCTACATCAGTACTACATCAGTACTATATCAGTTCTACATCAGTACTACATCAGTACTACATCAGTTCTACATCAGTACTGCATCAGTACTGCATCAGTACTACATCAGTACTACATCAGTACTGCATCTGTACTGCATCTGTACTACATCAGTACTAGATCAGTACTACATCAGTACTACATCAGTTCTACATCAGTACTACATAAGTACTATATCAGTACTACATCAGTACTACATCAGTTCTACATCAGTTCTACATCAGTACTACATCAGTACTACATCAGTACTACATCAGTTCTACATCAGTACTACATCAGTACTACATCAGTACTATATCAGTTCTACATCAGTACTACATCAGTACTACATCAGTACTACATCAGTTCTACATCAGTACTACATCAGTACTGCATCAGTACTACATCAGTACTAGATCAGTACTACATCAGTACTACATCAGTACTACATCAGTTCTACATCAGTACTACATCAGTACTGCATCAGTACTGCATCAGTACTACATCAGTACTACATCAGTACTGCATCTGTACTACATCAGTACTACATCAGTTCTACATCAGTACTACATCAGTACTACATCAGTTCTACATCAGTACTACATCAGTACTACATCAGTACTGCATCAGTACTGCATCAGTACTACATCAGTACTGCATCAGTACTGCATCTGTACTACATCAGTACTACATCAGTTCTACATCAGTACTACATCAGTACTGCATCAGTACTACATCAGTACTACATCAGTACTGCATCTGTACTGCATCTGTACTACATCAGTACTACATCAGTACTACATCAGTACTACATCAGTACTACATCAGTTCTACATCAGTACTACATCAGTTCTACATCAGTACTACATCAGTACTGCATCAGTACTACATCAGTACTACATCAGTACTGCATCTGTACTGCATCTGTACTACATCAGTATTAGATCAGTACTACATCAGTACTACATCAGTACTACATCAGTACTACATCAGTTCTACATCAGTACTACATCAGTACTACATCAGTACTGCATCAGTACTGCATCAGTACTACATCAGTACTACATCAGTACTACATCAGTTCTACATCAGTACTACATCAGTACTGCATCAGTACTACATCAGTACTGCATCAGTACTGCATCTGTACTGCATCTGTACTACATCAGTACTACATCAGTACTACATCAGTACTACATCAGTTCTACATCAGTACTACATCAGTTCTACATCAGTACTACATCAGTACTGCATCAGTACTACATCAGTACTACATCAGTACTGCATCTGTACTGCATCTGTACTACATCAGTACTAGATCAGTACTACATCAGTACTACATCAGTTCTACATCAGTACTACATCAGTGCTACATCAGTACTACATCAGTTCTACATCAGTACTACATCAGTTCTACATCAGTACTACATCAGTACTGCATCAGTACTACATCAGTACTACATCAGTACTGCATCTGTACTGCATCTGTACTACATCAGTACTAGATCAGTACTACATCAGTTCTACATCAGTTCTACATCAGTACTACATCAGTTCTACATCAGTACTACATCAGTACTGCATCAGTACTACATCATGTTACATCATGCAGAGTTCAGAACCATGGATCACTTAGGGAGGAGTGATGCAGAGAAGAAGACTTTAACCCAAATCATCTTTACTATCAACCATCCCGTGACATCAGTCCTGAAGCTGCACGTCTCTGGGGAGACGGATGAGAGAGAGAGGATGAACCAGAACCACCACTGAGCCGACAGCCCGCAGAGAGCCGGACGAACTTCCAGGAGATCGGGAAGATTTTTGGGATCCATCCACCGACAATCTTCCAAAGGATTTGAGGAACAGTCCAGCAGAACCAGGACGTGAGTGAAGCACCTCAGTCAGACGGAACCTCTGAGGAGAATCCTGATCATTTGCTATGAAATATGATCTGATGTCACAAGAAGTTGGTGATAGTGAACTAATCCAGGCCTACGGTTTACCAGACCCAGTTTAACTTTGTTTAGTTGGATTAAGAAATCCTTCCTTCTTTTTCTTTGAACATTTATTAATTAACTGAGGCTTAATTAATTTATGTTTCATCTTCATACCATCTCACATTTCTTTCACAAGATAACTTTTGGTTGATCATCATGCTCACATATTTCTTGTATATATTTTGTACATACATTATCTCATGTAGTTTGTAGACTAGTTAATAAATACTCCGTATTATCTTAACTAGTCGTTGTTTGTGGTTTTTCTGATGTATCATGAAAGGTCACTTCAAGCGAGAACTCATGAAAGCGTCCTGAGACTGATCACTTCATCAAATCAATCTAAGAATTGATTTAAGACTTTAATGGTTTTCCTTACTTCCATTACATATCAAATAAGTAAGGTGGTGCTCCGAGGCTGTATTAGTATTGATATTAATAGAAATATTAATAATAATTAATATTAATAATAATTAATATCATACATAGTGACGCTACATATTGTGATGCCCAAGCTAAATCGTTACACCACTCAGGACACTTGGATTACGTTGGACGAGCAGTATGGAGGAATATTGACACGTTTTTGTGGACTTTTATGGACCTTTTTGGCTCGGACCCCGGTGAACTCCATTATATGAAAGTTGGGGGGAAACGAGAAGCCTTCCTGATCACCGGCTGCATTTGAGATATTAAAAAAGTGCTGCAGAGTCTTTCTCACCATGAGGGGGGGTGGAAGATAAAGTTACATCATTCTGTGGGTGAAATGTCCCTTTAAACGGTTGACGTGCCACCGCCTCGTACACGTATTTATCTCCAGCTTTTCTGAAGTTAACGTAGCCTCACCCCCTCCTCTACCGATGCTGTGATCGCCATGGTCGCTGGCAGCACTGCCCCCCAGAGGCTGTACGGAGCCACGCTCATAACAGCGCTGACCCGGACGGAGGTGTGCAGGCGGGTGGAGACAGCGTTTGGTACGGACGGGTGGATTTCGTCCGTATCCGTAACGTCCTCACATGGACTCCACACGTCCTCCAGTGTGTGAGCTGGACCGGCATGGACCGGAGCGTTTATCTGCATCTGCGTTAGCCTTCGTGTCAGAGCTGGAGTGGGGGACGTCAGTCTGAGGGAGCTGGTCTGCAGTTACTCCCCAGCACTGGTCTGATCCGATCCACAGGGCCGCAGCCCTGCAGCTCTCCCTGTTTAACCTGGGCCAGGTGTGTGGGGGCAGGGAAAACATGTTTACAGAGGAATAAACATGTTACAGCAGAAATAAACATGTTAACAGCAGATATTAACATGTTTACAGCAGAAATAAACATGTTAACAGCAGATATTAACATGTTTACAGCAGAAATAAACATGTTTACAGCAGGAATAAACATGTTACAGCAGAAATAAACATGTTTACAGCAGGAATAAACATGTTACAGCAGAAATAAACATGTTTACAGCAGAAATAAACATGTGTACAGCAGATATTAACATGTTTACAGCAGAAATAAACATGTTAACAGCAGATATTAACATGTTTACAGCAGAAATAAACATGTTTACAGCAGGAATAAACATGTTACAGCATAAATAAACATGTTTACAGCAGGAATAAACATGTTACAGCAGAAATAAACATGTTTACAGCAGAAATAAACATGTGTACAGCAGATATTAACATGTTTACAGCAGAAATAAACATGTTAACAGCAGATATTAACATGTTTACAGCAGAAATAAACATGTTAACAGCAGAAATTAACATGTTAACAGCAGAAATAAGCATGTTTACAGAGGAACAAACATGTTACAGCAGAAATAAACATGTTTACAGCAGGAATAAACATGTTATAGCAGAAATAAACATGTTTACAGCAGAAATAAACATGTTTAAAGAGGGATAAACATGTTAACAGCAGAAATTAACATGTTTACAGCGGAAATAAAAATATTTACAGCAGGAATAAACATGTTTACAGCAGAAATAAACATATTTACAACAGGAATAAACATGTTAACAGCAGATATAAACATGTTCACAGCAGGAAAAAACATTTACAGCAGATATAAACATGTTTACAGCAGGAATAAACATGTTTACAGCAGAAATAAACATGTTTAAAGAGGAATAACCATGATAACAGCAGAAATAAACATGTTCACAGCGGAAATAAAAATATTTACAGCAGGAATAAACATGTTTACAGCAGAAATAAACATATTTACAACAGGAATAAACATGTTAACAGCAGATATAAACATGTTCACAGCAGGAAAAAAACATTTACAGCAGATATAAACATGTTTACAGCAGGAATAAACATGTTATAGCAGAAATAAACATGTTTACAGCAGAAATAAACGTGTACAGTAGATATAAACATATTTACAGCAGAAATAAACATGTTTAAAGAGGGATAAACATGTTAACAGCAGAAATTAACATGTTTACAGAGGAATAACCATGATAACAGCAGAAATAAACATGTTCACAGCGGAAATAAAAATATTTACAACAGGAATAAACATGTTTACAGCAGAAATAAACATTTTTACAACAGGAATAAACATGTTAACAGCAGATATAAACATGTTCACAGCAGATATAAACATATTTACAGCAGAAATAAACATATTTACAGCAGGAGTAAACATGTTTACAGCAGAAATAAACAAGTTTACAGCAGAAATAGACATGTTTACAGAAGAATAAACATGTTAACAGCAGAAATAAACGTATTTACAGCAGGAATAAACATGTTTACAGCAGAAATAAACATATTTATAGCGGGAGTAAACATGTTTACAGCAGAAATAAACATGTTTACAGCAGATATAAACATGTATACAGCAGAAATAAACATATTTACAGCAGAAATAAACATATTTACAGCAGATATAAACATGTTTACAGCAGAAATAAACATGTTTACAGCAGATATAAACATGTTTACAGCAGATATAAACATGTTTACAGCAGAAATAAACATATTTACAGCAGATATAAACATGTTTACAGCAGTTATAAACATATTTACAGCAGAAATAAACATATTTACAGCAGGAATAAACATGTTAACAGCAGATATAAACATGTTTACAGCAGAAATAAACATATTTACAACAGGAATAAACATATTAACAGCAGATATAAACATGTTCACAGCAGGAATAAACATATTTACAGCAGGAGTAAACATGTTTACAGCAGAAATAAACATGTTTACAGCAGGAAAAAAACATGATAACAGCAGAAATAAACAAGTTTACAGCAGAAATAAACATGTTTACAGAAGAATAAACATGTTAACAGCAGAAATAAACGTATTTACAGCAGGAATAAACATGTTTACAGCAGAAATAAACATATTTATAGCAGGAGTAAACATGTTTACAGCAGAAATAAACATATTTACAGCAGATATAAACACGTTTACAGCAGAAATAAACATATTTACAGCAGATATAAACATGTTTACAGCAGATATAAACATGTTTACAGCAGAAATAAACATATTTATAGCAGGAGTAAACATGTTTACAGCAGAAATTAACATGTTTACAGCAGATATTAACATGTTTACAGCAGAAATAAACATATTTACAGCAGATATAAACATGTTTACAGCAGATGTAAACATATTTACAGCAGAAATAAACATATTTACAGCAGGAATAAACATGTTAACAGCAGATATAAACATGTTTACAGCAGATATAAACATGTTTACAGCAGAAATAAACATATTTACAACAGGAATAAACATATTAACAGCAGATATAAACATGTTCACAGCAGGAATAAACATATTTACAGCAGGAGTAAACATGTTTACAGCAGAAATAAACATGTTAACAGCAGATATAAACATGGTAACAGCAGATATAAACATGTTCACAGCAGAAATAAACATGTTTACAGCAGGAAAAAACATGATAACAGCAGAAATAAACAAGTTTACAGCAGGAATTAACATGTTTACAGAAGAATAAACATGTTAACAGCAGAAATAAACGTATTTACAGCAGGAATAAACATGTTTACAGCAGAAATAAACATATTTATAGCAGGAGTAAACATGTTTACAGCAGAAATAAACATGTTTACAGCAGATATAAACACGTTTACAGCAGAAATAAACATATTTACAGCAGATATAAACATGTTTACAGCAGTTATAAACATGTTTACAGCAGATATAAACATGTTTACAGCAGAAATAAACATATTTACAGCAGATATAAACATGTTTACAGCAGATATAAACATATTTACAGCAGAAATAAACATGTTTACAGCAGATATAAACATCTTTACAGCAGATATAAACATATTTACAGCAGAAATAAACATATTTACAGCAGGAATAAACATGTTAACAGCAGATATAGACATGTTTACAGCAGATATAAACATGTTTACAGCAGAAATAAACATATTTACAGCAGGAATAAACATGTTTACAGCAGAAATAAACATATTTACAGCAAGAATAAACATGTTTACAGCAGAAATAAACATATTTACAGCAGGAATAAACATGTTTACAGCAGAAATTAACATATTTACAGCAGAAATAAACATATTTACAGCAAAAAGAAACATGTTTACAACAGAAATAAACATGTCTACAGAGTAAAAAAACATGTTTACAGCAGAAATAAACATGTTCACAGCGGAAATAAAAATATTTACAGCAGGAATAAACATGTTTACAGCAGAAATAAACATATTTACAACAGGAATAAACATGTTAACAGCAGAAATAAACATATTTACAGCAGAAATTAACATCGTTACAGCAGAAATAAACATGTCTACAGAGGAATAAACATGTTTACAGCAGAAAGAAACATATTTACAGCAGAAAGAAACATGTTTACAGCAGAAATAAACATGTCTACAGAGGAATAAACGTGTTTACAGCAGAAATAAACATATTTACAGCAGAAAGAAACATGTTTACAGCAGAAATAAACATGTCTACAGAGGAATAAACATGTTTACAGCAGAAATAAACATATTTACAGCAGATATAAACATATTTACAGCAGAAATAAACATATTTACAGCAGGAATAAACATGTTAACAGCAGATATAAACATGTTTACAGCAGAAATAAACATATTTACAGCAGATATAAACATGTTTACAGCAGATATAAACATATTTACAGCAGAAATAAACATGTTTACAGCAGATATAAACATGTTTACAGCAGATATAAACATCTTTACAGCAGATATAAACATATTTACAGCAGAAATAAACATATTTACAGCAGGAATAAACATGTTAACAGCAGATATAGACATGTTTACAGCAGATATAAACATGTTTACAGCAGAAATAAACATATTTACAGCAGGAATAAACATGTTTACAGCAGAAATAAACATATTTACAGCAGAAATAAACATATTTACAGCAAAAAGAAACATGTTTACAACAGAAATAAACATGTCTACAGAGTAAAAAAACATGTTTACAGCAGAAATAAACATGTTCACAGCGGAAATAAAAATATTTACAGCAGGAATAAACATATTTACAGCAGAAATAAACATATTTACAGCAGGAATAAACATGTTAACAGCAGATATAAACATGTTTACAGCAGAAATAAACATATTTACAACAGGAATAAACATATTAACAGCAGATATAAACATGTTCACAGCAGGAATAAACATATTTACAGCAGGAGTAAACATGTTTACAGCAGAAATAAACATGTTTACAGCAGGAAAAAAACATGATAACAGCAGAAATAAACAAGTTTACAGCAGAAATAAACATGTTTACAGAAGAATAAACATGTTAACAGCAGAAATAAACGTATTTACAGCAGGAATAAACATGTTTACAGCAGAAAGAAACATATTTACAGCAGAAAGAAACATGTTTACAGCAGAAATAAACATGTTTACAGCAGAAAGAAACATATTTACAGCAGAAAGAAACATGTTTACAGCAGAAATAAACATGTATACAGAGGAATAAACATGTTTACAGCAGAAATAAACATATTTACAGCAGAAAGAAACATATTTACAGCAGAAAGAAACATGTTTACAGCAGAAATAAACATGTCTACAGAGTAAAAAAACATGTTTACAGCAGAAATAAACATATTTACAGCAGAAATAAACATATTTACAGCAGAAAGAAACATGTTTACAGCAGAAATAAACATGTCTACAGAGGAATAAACATGTTTACAGCAGAAATAAACATATTTACAGCAGAAAGAAACATGTTTACAGCAGGAATAAACATGTTAACAGCAGATATAGACATGTTTACAGCAGATATAAACATGTTTACAGCAGAAATAAACATATTTACAGCAGGAGTAAACATGTTTACAGCAGAAATAAACATATTTACAGCAAGAATAAACATGTTTACAGCAGAAATAAACATATTTACAGCAGGAATAAACATGTTTACAGCAGAAATTAACATATTTACAGCAGAAATAAACATATTTACAGCAAAAAGAAACATGTTTACAACAGAAATAAACATGTCTACAGAGTAAAAAAACATGTTTACAGCAGAAATAAACATGTTCACAGCGGAAATAAAAATATTTACAGCAGGAATAAACATGTTTACAGCAGAAATAAACATATTTACAACAGGAATAAACATGTTAACAGCAGAAATAAACATATTTACAGCAGAAATTAACATTGTTACAGCAGAAATAAACATGTCTACAGAGGAATAAACATGTTTACAGCAGAAATAAACATATTTACAGCAGAAAGAAACATGTTTACAGCAGAAATAAACATGTCTACAGAGGAATAAACATGTTTACAGCAGAAATAAACATATTTACAGCAGAAATAAACATATTTACAGCAGAAAGAAACATGTTTACAGCAGAAATAAACATGTCTACAGAGTAAAAAAACATGTTTACAGCAGAAATAAACATATTTACAGCAGAAATAAACATATTTACAGCAGAAAGAAACATGTTTACAGCAGAAATAAACATGTCTACAGAGGAATAAACATGTTTACAGCAGAAATAAACATATTTACAGCAGAAAGAAACATGTTTACAGCAGAAATAAACATGTCTACAGAGGAATAAACATGTCTACAGAGGAATAAACATGTTTACAGCAGAAATAAACATATTTACAGCAGAAATAAACATATTTACAGCAGGAATAAACATGTTTACAGCAGAAATAAACATATTTACAGCAGGAACAAACATGTTTACAGCAGAAATAAACATGTTTACAGCAGGAATAAACATGTTTACAGCAGGAATAAACATGTTTGCAGATGACACACGTGACACAGCTAGATGGCGATGGTGGGACACGCCCCCTGGCGTCACTCTCCTGTATCAGTTGAGAGCGGATAGGACGTCCGTGTGTCTCCAGTCTCATGCAGACGTGTTGGCTGAGGCCCGTGGACGGTGTCCCTGCAGCTCTACTGGACTGAGGTCTTTCCCCCGGCTCTATGAAGGCCAGTAGTTTCAGCAGTGGAGCTGTAGGTGGCGCCGTTTCTCCAACCAGTGGCAGTCAGGAGGAAAATAAACAGTTGAAATTGATCATCAGTGCTGGTGTTAATCTGTTTTTCAGAGTTTGATGTTGCTGAAACCAGACTAGAGACAGGTTTAAGGTGTGGTGTAGATGCTGAAGATGATGGAGGACATGTGTGTTCAGGAGTGATTGTTGGCGTGGTTTTATCCCGGCAGATAGGAAGCGATAATGTTTATCCTTTTCCTAAGAATCATTTCTGACACTGGGATCTGGTCTTGGAGGTTCAAGATGAACCTGATTATTCTCTGTTTAGTCTGAGGGTGTCTGTTGGAGAGTTTTTCTGCAGGAAGGGAGCAGAACTGTGAAAGATGACAGTCCAGTAACCCGGGTCACTGTCATAGAGAGAGATACTCTTAAACAGCTGAATTCAGGCTGATAGAAGACGGTTGGTGACGGATTATGGCTTTTCTATAACAGCAAGCATGAGATTTTATCTTATAATTGTTTTATTGTTATCCATAATGACTGTGAGAGAAATTCTGACTAACTAGATCATAAGCAGCCGCCTTGACTCAGTTTAATTGATTTGAATTTAACTACAGAATCCAACCCCAGCTCCAAAAACATCCATCAATCCCAGTAAAACATAAAAATACCATTTGATGGAGAATATGAGCTGATTCTGAATCTGACTCTGGAAAACTAGTTCCAGGGTGATGTTTACCATCGTGTAGTAACACGTCTGTAAAAGTAGTTCCAGGGTGATGTTTACCATCGTGTAGTAACACGTCTGTAAAAGTAGTTCCAGGGTGATGTTTACCATCGTGTAGTAACACGTCTGTAAAAAGTAGTTCCAGGGTGATGTTTAAAATCGTGTAGTAACACGTCTGTAAAAGTAGTTCCAGGGTGATGTTTACCATCGTGTAGTAACACGTCTGTAAAAGTAGTTCCGGGGTGATGTTTACCATCGTGTAGTAACGCTTCTGTAAAAAGTAGTTCCGGGGTGATGTTTACCATCGTGTAGTATCATGTCTGTAAAAAGTAGTTCCAAGGTGATGTTTACCATTGTGTAGTAACACGTCTGTAAAAAGTAGTTCCAGGGTGATGTTTACCATCGTGTAGTAACGCTTCTGTAAAAAGTAGTTCCAGGGTGATGTTTACCATCGTGTAGTATCATGTCTGTAAAAAGTAGTTCCAGGGTGATGTTTACCATCGTGTAGTAACACGTCTGTAAAAAGTAGTTCCAGGGTGATGTTTACCATCGTGTAGTATCATGTCTGTAAAAAGTAGTTCCAGGGTGATGTTTACCATCGTGTAGTAACACGTCTGTAAAAAGTAGTTCCAGGGTGATGTTTACCATCGTGTAGTAACACATCTGTAAAAAGTAGTTCCAGGGTGATGTTTACTATCGTGTAGTAACACGTCTGTAAAAAGTAGTTTGGGCGTGATGTGTCCTCACCGTCCTGTCTGTCTGTCCTCCGTCCTCAGACCACTCCATGGCAGCGAAGTCAGGAGGCTGTTTCCCCGGCGACGCCTCAGTGATGTTGGAGGGCGGCGCTCTGAAGGCCGTGGGTGACCTGCGTGCCGGTGATCGGGTCCTGGCTTCATCGGGCAGCGATGGCGGGGGGGACCTGGTGTTCAGTGACGTCCTGACCTTCTTGGACCGGGACCCGAGCACCCTCAGACTCTTCTACACCCTGCAGACTGAAGCCGGGCAGCGGCTCTCGCTCACCGCCGCCCACCTGCTCTTTGTGGGGGAGGGGAACTGCTCAGACGGGGGGGCGTTGGCCCGCCACACCCTTAGGACCGTGTACGCCGGCAGCGCCCGGCCGGGACAGTGCGTGCTGGTGTCAGCGGGCAACGTGGGACGTCTGTCCCGGATCAGCCGGGTCAGCGTGAGGATGGGGAGGGGGGCGTTCGCTCCGCTGACCCGGCAGGGGACGCTGGTGGTGGACGGGGTGCTGGCGTCCTGCTACGCCGTGCTGGACCAGCACCGGCTGGCCCACTGGGCCTTCGCCCCCCTCCGGCTGATGCACAACTGGACTGGGAGCGCTGGGGGCCACGGTGATGGGGTGCACTGGTACTCGCAGCTCTTACTGTGGCTGGGGAGGAAGCTGCTGGACTCAGACAGACTCCACCCGCTGGGGGTGGCCCCGGACCACAGCTAGACCCAGAGCAGACCTCCTGCTGAGACGTTGGTGGAACCGGTCCATGAAAGTCCTGCAGTTCACGTTCAGCAGTTTATGAAGCAGGTTCAAAGTTCACCAGTTCTTACTTTCACTGGTTTTTGAGACGGGTCCATTTAAAACCACATTTCTACATGACCTCTGAGATTTCTGTCACCATGTGTAAACATACAGAAACCACAGGATTTTACTTTGGCTGCACGTAATATACAGATGTGTGAAAAAGTGTTTCCTTCTTCCTGATTTCTTACTTTTCTGCATGTTTGACACACTTAAATGTTTTAGATCATCAAACAAATTTAAATATGAGACAAAGATAACACAAGTAAACACAAAATGCAGTTTTAGATGAAGATTTGTATTAGTAAGGGGGGGGAAATCCAAACCTCCATGGGCCTGTGTGAAAAAGTGTTTGCCCCCCCTGTTAAGACATAAATGAACTGTGGTTTATCATCTTTGGAAAGCTGAGAAGGCCTGATTACTGCCACACCTGTTCTCCATCAGAAATCACTTAAATAGGACCTGCCTGACAAAGTGAAGTAGACCAAAAGATCCTCCAAAGCTAGACATCATGCTGCCATCCAAAGAAATTCAGGAACAAATGAGAAACAAAGTCATTGAGATCTATCAGTCTGGAAAAGGTTCCAAAGCCATTTCTAAAGCTTTGGGACTCCAGAGAACCACAGTGAGAACCATTATCCACAAATGGTGAAAACATGGAACAGTGGTGAACCTTCCCAGGAGGGGCCGGCCGACCAAAATGACCCCAAGAGCACAGCGACGACTCATCCAAGAGGTCACAAAAGACCCCAGAACAACATCCAAAGAACTGCAGGCCTCACTTGCCTCAATGAAGGTCAGTGTTCATGACTCCCCCATCAGAAAGAGACTGGGGGGCAAAAATTAACCTGATTTACATCATCTGGGTGCGTTCAACAAGTACACGCGGGGGCGTTCCCTTTCCTCACGCACTCCATCTGAGTAAGGCGACAGTTATAGGTGATTTCGTCTGGTTAGAGAATAATAGGAGCCAATCACTAATCGCGGGTGGGACTTTTGAAGGATGGGCGGCGTTTTGGCCGGAGGTTTTCTTTGCACATTCGACAAAAGTCGTTCACAGACTGTACACCGCTCGTACTAGCTGTCGCCGCCGCCGCCATGTTGTTTGACTGAAGCTTTTTGAGCTTGATAACATGTTTTGATAACTCGATCCTCTATGCGTGGTGGCTCTGGTGTCGCTCTGAGTTGCGTCACGGGTTGCGTCATTCGGTTCAACGTGAGTGGCTGAAGTAGCGTGTCAGTCAAGATGACGGACAGATCTTCTATCCAATCACATGCAAGAGTTTTAGAAAAAAAAGACTAATTTGAAATGACATCGGGTTAACTCCCTCCCCAGATGGTATTGCAAATACCAGGTGGCGGGAGTCAGGTTAGGCAAAAATGGCTGCATGGCAGAGTTCCAAGACCAAAACCACTGCTGAGCAAAAAGAACATAAAGGCTCGTCTCAGTTTAGCCAGAAAGCATCTTGATGATCCCCAAGACTTTTGGGAAAATACTCTGTGGACTGACGAGACAAAAGTGTAACTTTCTGGAAGGTGGAGGTCCCATTACATCTGGCGTAAAAGTAACACGGCATTTCAGAAAAGGAACATCATAGCAACAGGAAAATATGGTGGTGGTAGTGTGATGGTCTGGGGCTGTTTTGCTGCTTCAGGACCTGGAAGACTTGCTGTGGTAAATGGAACCATGAATTCTGCTTCTACCAAAAAATCCTGAAGGAGAATGTCCGGCCATCTGTTGGTGACCTCAAGCTGAAGCGCACTTGGGTTCTGCAGCAGAACAATGATCCAGAACACACCAGCAAGTCCACCTCTGAATGGCTTAAGAACAACAACATGAAGACTTTGGAGTGGCCTAGTCAAAGTCCCCACCTGAATCCCATTGAGATGCTGTGGCATGACCTTAAAAAGGCGGTTCATGCTGGAAAAGCCTCCAATGTGGCTGAATTACAACAATTCTGCAAAGATGAGTGGAACAAAATTCCTCCACAGCGCTGTAGAAGACTCACTGCCAGTTATCACAAACGCTTGATGCAGTTGTTGCTGCTAAGGTGGAACAACCAGTTATTAGGTTTAGGGGAAGATCACTTTTTCACACAGGGACATGGAGGTTTGGATTTCCCCCCCTTAATAATAAAAACCTTCATTTAAAAACTGCATTTTATGTTTACTTGTGTTATCTTTGTCTAATATTTACATTTGTTTGATGATCTGAAACATTTAAGTGTGACAAACATGCAAAAAAAAAAAAAAGAAATCAGGAGGAAGGAAACCCTTTTTCACACAACTTTGATTTTTCCTCTTGAATAAATTCCTTTTTAGTGTTTACACGGTTAGAAGTAGAGACGTGAAGAGTTTTAATTGATTTAAGTGGATATTCCCCGTTTATTTAACTGAAAACCATCAGATTTAAAGGATAATAAAAAGAAAAGGTATAGATGACAGAATATGATGAATATGGACGTGAGCTGCAGCTAATGCTCCAACATGCATGAAAACAAACTTCTCTCTGTTCTAAAGATGACACGTGAAGCGTCCATTCCACCGTCAGCTGGAGGAGGATGAAGAGCAACTGGAAGGACTTCAGTCTGAGAGGAAATGATAGATTATATTTAAGTTTATTGTTTGTTTACAGAAGATCGAGTCATTTTTGTGCAGTTCTTGTTACATAAAGATTTATTTTTGAAATTAAATTATATGGAAATAAGAAGTTCATCTTGTCATCATGTGTTTGTCTGAAAGGTTTGACGTAGGAATACACAAAATTGGAATTTTGGCCGATATCTGATATTTTAAAACTCATTTGGCCAATAACCGATATCGATACCGATATTAAAGCTGAAAAAAATAAGCAGTCATTGCAAATGGCAGTTTTGTTATCCGTTTGTGACACTTTGAAAAATAAGGATGGGAAAGAATATCAATACACTAAAATGTTGCGATATTTTCACATGCCAATATCAAATCGATATTTCAAAATGTGGCATCAATCTATTTTACTTACAAAATCTCACGAGATTTCATGAATTCTCGCAAGATTTCGTAACAGAACGATGAAATATCCCAAGATTTTGTTAGTAAAATAGATTGAAACCCCGTTTTTAAATGTCAATATGATATCAGCATATGTAAATATTGCGATATTTCAATATCAATATTTTTTCCCACCTCTAGTCTTTAGAAGTTTTAAGGTCTGTAAAAAAGAAGTCTTTGAAGTAGAAAAAGTTTTTTTAAAATTTAGAAACAGCGGGCTGATCAGTTAAATATCGGTTAAATATCGGTGGGGTGGCAGATGTCCGATACTCAGTTTAAAGGCCGATATAGGCCGATACCAATAGGGGGCCGATTATATGGTGCATCCCTAGGCGGACACGGAGAAATGAACGACCCAAAGAGACAAAGACTAAATAAAGACCAGAGAAGCCAGAGATGCTAAACGGCCACGAGGAGGCAGAATGATGTTCGTAACCACGGAAACGAGCAGATGTGAGCAGAAACGTAAGCAACAGGAGGCAGAAACGTGAGAAACAGGAGGCAGAGTGATGCTCGTAACCGCGGAAACGAGCAGATGCGAGCAGAAACGTGAGCAACAGGAGGCAGAGTGATGCTCGTAACCGCGGAAACGAGCAGATGCGAGCAGAAACGTGAGCAACAGGAGGCAGAATGATGCTCGTAACCATGGAAACGTGCAAATGCGAGCAGAAACGTGCACAGGAGGCAGAGTGATGCTCGTAACCGCGGAAATGAGCAGAAGCGAGCAGAAACGTGAGCAACAGGAGGCAGAGTGATGCTCGTAACCACGGAAACGAGCAGATGCGAGCAGAAACGTGAGCAACAGGAGGCAGAGTGATGCTCGTAACCACGGAAACGTGCAGATGTGAGCAGAAACGTGAGCAACAGGAGGCAGAATGATGCTCGTAACCACGGAAACGTGCAGATGTGAGCAGAAACGTGAGCAACAGGAGGCAGAATGATGCTCGTAACCACGGAAACGTGCAGATGTGAGCAGAAACGTGAGAACTGGGAGGCAGAATGATGCTCGTAACCACGGAAATGAGCAGATGTGAGCAGATACGTGAGAACCGGGAGGCAGAATGATGCTCGTAACCACGGAAACGAGCAGATGCGAGCAGAAACGTGAGCAACAGGAGGCAGAGTGATGCTCGTAACCGCGGAAACGTGCAGATGTGAGCAGAAACGTGAGCAACAGGAGGCAGAGTGATGCTCGTAACCGCGGAAACGTGCAGATGTGAGCAGAAACGTGAGCAACAGGAGGCAGAGTGATGCTCGTAACCGTGGAAACGAGCAGATGTGAGCAGAAACGTGAGCAACAGGGGGCAGAGTGATGCTCGTAACCACGGAAACGAGCAGATGTGAGCAGAAACGTGAGCAACAGGAGGCAGAATAAAATAAACTGGGACGAGAATCCATATAAAACAGGAAGCGGG
This sequence comes from Atherinomorus stipes, assembly GCA_023101725.1. Classification (NCBI taxonomy): domain Eukaryota; kingdom Metazoa; phylum Chordata; class Actinopteri; order Atheriniformes; family Atherinidae; genus Atherinomorus; species Atherinomorus stipes. Next base: position 389,621 of record JALJCO010013696.1, read on the forward strand.
GGGGTGAACGACCTTTTATGTTACTTTTTTTCTACTACTGCAAACAGCATAAACTTGGTCCAGGTGTGTATTCTGGTCTGACTCATGATCTTCTAGAAGATGGGGTGTGTAACTCTTTCTCTAAGGTCTCTAACTAAAATCCTCCTCATTTCCTCCTTAGAGCCAATCCGTGCCACATTGACTTGCATTGAAAAGGACCGTTTCTAGAATCAAATGTTATTCCAGAATAAATGTTTAGGAGAACATTTTTCTCCTCACACACTTGCTCTACACTTCAATGATGTAGTTTGAACTGTTTTCCATGACATCAGACCATTTACTCAGAAGGAGCCCCGCTTTTTATCTTAGTGATGAAACCAGAGACTTCAATGTTATTTCAGCCAATCAGAGTCCTTCAAACACTCAGAAATGCTGAGAATGGCCTCTCACCTACAGACTGTTTTTGGGCTATTTAAGGGGGGCACAGCAGGTTAAAAAAAACCTTTTTTTCCATCAGCTGGTCACTTTTGAGATTTTCATTTTTTCCCTCCATCATGTTTTCTTTCAGACTAGTGTAAAAAAAAACATCCAAAATAAACATTTTAGGGTTTTATTTCTGATACTTTGTCTGATGCACCCAAATCCCTGAAAATGCAGCTAAAGTTGCTGTTTTCTCTATATGAGTTTTTCTCTTATTCCGGTCAAAAATCTCCACTTCAGGAGCACTTACAGAAACCAGACTTTCACGTTCTGATCCTGACTGGATTCTTAAAGCTTTTACACAAGATTTATTTCATATCTGATTCACAGCCTGATTATAGAACATTTCATCCCAACAATATGACAAAAAATGAGTTTTCTCTGGATGTTGACAGTATATTCTAAATAGTGAAATGATCTACAGAAATATCCAAAACCCCCTCTGGAAAAACTTCTGACTTTAATATGTGAACAAAATTAAAAAAAACTTTGAACCTGGTTTCACCCTGTGTGGATTTATTCCTAAAATTGTATGTAAAGGGAGTGGATAGCCCAGTGGTAGCGTCGTGGGCTAGGGCGTGGAGGACCCGGGTTCGATTCCCCGACACAACCCCTGGGTGGACCACTGTGGACCCCTGAGCAAGGTCCTTAACCCCCCACCAACTGCTCCCCGGGCGCCTTAAGTAGCAGCCCACTGCTCTCTGATACTCAGTACAGAGATGGTGAAATGCAGAGCCCTTATTTCCCCTCTGGGATCATATAAGTATAACAAAAAAAAGCGTGTTTTTGGCTATACAACACCTCATTTGCATATTTAAACATAAAATTTCAGAAAACTTGCAGCACAGAAACTGATCGCCCTGATGTGAGGAACAGAGCGGGAACGTTTCGTGGTGATGTTAGTTACATGTGTACCCGGTTTGCCTGGAGCGTCTCGCTTCAACCCACTTTTCAGTGGGAACGTGTGTGCAAAGTGGAACTGAAAGGGTTAACATTGTTTGTTTGTTTGTTTTTGTTTGGGGGGGGGGGGGGGGGGGGGGGGGGGGGGGGGATGGTTAGGCCAGAAGTCAGTGATGACGTACATGAAACAAAATGCAGCCTTTCATCGTCAGACATTCACACCTTTAACTGTCAGAGCTGTGAGGGTTAAAGGACAAATGACACAAACGCAGACGCGCTGGACGTCCTGCCGTGCACGCGCCTTTGATGACACTTGCTGCTGGTGTCGGGTGCGAGCAAGTGCGCGCTGCAGTATAATGAATGCGCGAGGATCAGGACTGATTTAGCCCTCACGTCTGACCGGAACCGCTCCGATGCGTAAAAATAAGGCCGCGCGTAAAGAGCAGGCGCACGTGCGCAACAGTTGTCGGCTAATAATAAGAAGAAGGCGCTGCGCCTTTAAGAGGATGAGGAGGGAACCCAACACCTGTTCCAGTCCAGCTCGGTTTGGATCAGTTAGCAGAAAGAGGAGAGAAGAAGGAGGTCTGGAGCTCTCTCTCTCTCTCTCTCTCTCTCCTCCCTTCACCAAACTCACGCGCATTTCTGTCGCTTTTTTCCTCTCTCTCACAACCCGGATTAAATTACGCACTCCGCCTTTAAGAAGCTGTCAGCGGGATTAGAGTTACGCGCGGCGAGCCAGCTCGCGCACCGGAGGCTTTTACGCACCGTCGCTCCCAGGCAGCAGCTCTCCTTCAGGGACCTTCCTCCTCCTCCTCCTCCTCCTCCTCCTCCTGGGGACCTCCTCGCACCTCGCGACATGGCAGAGATCGGGAAAGGGGTCACCGCCGGGAAACTGGCCATCAACGTCCAGAAGCGGCTCACCAGGGCGCAGGAGAAGGTAGGAGGCTGGCGCGGCCGCGGGACACCGTGTCCCACTGTGAAACTGGATCCTCCACTTTGTACCGTCGCACAGAAGCTGTCACTCACACACAGCGCGAGACTCTCCTGTCAGACATGGGGGGTAAACCCTGCGAACCCAGCCACAGGTCTGCGGTTCTGGCTCAGGAAACCGGAACCGGCGGTTAGGAAAGGCGTTCAGAACGCGCCGTCTCAGCTCAGGACCGGGTCTGCGGGACCGGGTCTCCGGGTTCCGGGTCTGCGGGACCGGGTTCCGGGTCTGTGGCTTTACATTCAGGTTCTGAGAGAACTTTACTGTCCTGGTTCAGTTTCTTTCATTCAGTGTCAGAAACTAAAACAAATTACAGCCCAGAAGTGCTGATGAGGTCCAGACCCGCGGTTCCAGCAGTCATCATCATCATCATCATCATCATCATTATTATTTCTGCACTAAAAGTATCTGAGCAGGCTGCTGCGCGCGCATTAACACGCGCACATGTCAGACACTAGGTAGGCCGCGAGGCTCATCAACCTTAAATTACACAGTAACACGCGTTACATCAACATTATATACAGACTATATATATATATATATATATATATATATATATATATATATATATATATATATATATATAGGGTTATAAAATATATATATATATATATATATATATATATATATATATATATATATATATATATATATAAACTTGTTGAAAATTTGAGTTTATTTAAAAAGGGAACAATAGATTGAATAAAATGTAATTAAATGGTGATTTCTGAGTAAACTTTACTCTCAGGATTCACTCACAGATTTGCAGCTCGCCTGAGTTACACAGAGCCTTTTTCGCATGTAGGTTCATTTAAACGTAATCTTTGTTTTTTTTCATCACACAAAGAAAGCTGGATGGGAGGACTGCACTGAAGCTCCGTCCTTAACCTCCTGGTAGGCCTCTGGGCTGAGAGGTTTTGTAGGCCCTGTCCCGTCCTCCAAATTTACTCCATTTTTTCTCTCTTTTTAAAGAAAAAAAGTGTCATTATAGAAAATAGTATCTAAGGCTGTTCCGAGTGTTTTGTTTTTAGTTTGACATGATATTGATTTTCAGATAATGTGAGCAGAATGAAAAATAATAGTAATAATGATAATAATAACGATAATAATAATACAAAATCTGAAATAAATAATAATAAAATAAATCAAACTAGACTTTAAGAAAGAATCAAACTGGCTGATTAGTTCATGCTGCTCAAATAACCTGCGGTTCACTCATGAAAGCTATCAAGTCCACATTCAGCCAAATATTTCACACCTGCAGCCCCCCTCTGTAGAACCTGTGTCCAGTATTCACATCGGTCACTTAACTGTTTCTCTAGAGTCTGCTGTTCCACAGTCGGCTGCTGGATTAATATAAGCAATCATGGCTTTTCTGGGGACGTCACTGTCATTCATTCATTTTCTGCACAGCAGCAGGGTTGCAGGGGGCGGGGGGGGGGGCTGGAGTTTATCTATTATCAGGTGAGAGGCAGGTACACCTGGACAGGTCGCCAGTCTGTCGCTATGGACGTCACTGCCTTCTGCTAAATGATAAACATGATTACCCTCATGTTTGATGGAGAGTAACGTAGCCGTTCTGTGTTCACTCACTCCCCGTTACTTTGCGCCTGCCACGTGCGCTCTGACGCAGATTCATCAGCACTTTTATTTTGACAAGGTGTCTGTCCCATTTTTATCCTGTAAGTGTGGACTTTTATTTTGACAAGGTGTCTGTCCCATTTTTATCCTGTAAGTGTGGACTTTTATTTTGACAAGGTGTCGGTCCCATTTTTATCCTGTAAGTGTGGACTTTTATTTTGACAAGGTATCGGTCCCATTTTTATCCTGTAAGTGTGGACTTTTATTTTGACAAGGTATCGGTCTCATTTTTATCCTGTAAGTGTGGACTTTTATTTTGACAAGGTGTCGGTCCCATTTTTATCCTGTAAGTGTGGACTTTTATTTTGACATGGTATTGGTCTCATTTTTATCCTGTAAGTGTGGACTTTTATTTTGACAAGGTATCGGTCCCATTTTTATCCTGTAAGTGTGGACTTTTATTTTGACAAAGTATCGGTCCCATTTTTATCCTGTAAGTGTGGACTTTTATTTTGACAAGGTCCCATTTTTATCCTGTAAGTGTGGACTTTTATTTTGACAAGGTCCCATTTTTATCCTGTAAGTGTGGACTTTTATTTTGACAAGGTCCCATTTTTATCCTGTAAGTGTGGACTTTTATTTTGACAAGGTCCCATTTTTATCTTGTAAGTGTGGACTTTTATTTTGACAAGGTCCCATTTTTATCCTGTAAGTGTGGACTTTGGGCCGGTCTAAGTTTTCCCCAGAGGCCCAGGTCACCGCTAATGTGCCATCTCGTCCCCCCTCCTCTCTCTCTGATGCGCGTGTCCCCGTCTCCCCCCCCCTCAGTATTCCTGTCCTGTGTCCGTTACCTCTGGCATCAGCGTGGGTGTCGCTGCCCTCCCCAGTGGGTTAGATGAGCTGTTTCCTCCCTGAAAGAATCAAAGAGCTTCGGGATGCTCTTTAGTCATTTTCTTGTGAAAACGCCTCTAAAACCGCCATTTTTAGCCGACACAGCTGACACCTGTCTCTGAGTGATGGAGCATCATCAGATTGTCACATGGCGGCGGGGCGGGGCTTGTAGGAACGGGTTTGTTTGGATCAATCAGCAGTTTCTAATTTGCATATAATGTGATTGACAGGAAAACTGACAAATTGCATAATAACTTGACTTTTTATGTAATTTTTTCCCCAAAAAGGCCCCTGAACTCCATTGGCCCCTGGGCTTCAGCTCAGGAAAGCCCGTGCATTACGGCGGCCTTGTCCACGGCTGCTAAACTGTTAGCAACCATGGTTTGGGGAAACGCGCTCCAGCTGATCACACTAGAACCAAAGACGGAAACGTAAACATAAGGGTTGATCATAAAATCACTAATGAACTTAAACCTTGTTATTTCATTAAAGTCATAACTGTGGTCTCAGCTTTATTGCCTGCAGAAGTAGGCTAGCTATTAGCCGTGATGCACAACTGTGCTACAGGAGTAAGTCGTTTTTCAAACAGAAATGCTGCAGTTTCAGCATGTTCCAGCATCCAGAATTATAATAATACCCACAGTAGTCACGTTAATAACGTCTGTAAGAAAGCAAACGTCTCCTTCATTCAGCAACCAGAGGTCCTGTGGTAAGATGGCCGCCGCTGATGCCGTCCAGCATCCACCACAGGAGATCTAGCCATGATAGATATCTATGATTCAGACTGGGATGGAGACCAGAACTCCATGTAAAGGGCTTCAGAACTGGAGCGGTTCTGGCTTATTTACTGGACTGATGAAGGAATGCAGAGTGATGGATACTTTACCACATTACCCACAACTGTAGTACTGGTCTCGTAGTACTCATAGGAGCTGTAGTATTGTGTAGACTTGGACGCTGACGTCCCTGCAGGACCAGCGGGAGGAAAGCACCTAAAAGTGACCGTGTGAAACCTGATCGACAGTCTGGTGTTTGCAGCGAGTTATTATTGTCCGTCCTAATACCCACACTGCTTAAGCCTGTAATCACAGCAGGAACCAGTCAGTCAGCACCAGCCTGTAAGAGTCTGTAATCACAGTAGGAGCCAGTCAGTCAGGACCAGCCTGTAAGAGCCGGTCAGTACCGCAACCATCCTGTAAGAGCCTGTAATCACAGCAGAAACCAGTCAGTCAGGACCAGCCTGTAAGAGCCTGTAATCACAGCAGAAACCAGTCAGTCAGGACCAGCATGTTAGAGCCTGTAATCACAGCAGGAACCAGTCAGTCAGCACCAGCCTGTAAGAGCCTGTAATCACAGCAGGAGCCAGTCAGTCAGGACCAGCCTGTAAGAGCCTGTAATCACAGCAGAAACCAGTCAGTCAGCACCAGCCTGTAAGAGCCGGTCAGTACAGCAACCAACCTGTAAGAGCCTGTAATCACAGCAGGAGCCAGTCAGTCAGCACCAGCCTGTAAGAGCCTGTAAGCACAGCAGGAACCAGTCAGTCAGGACCAGCCTGTAAGAGCCGGTCAGTACCGCAACCAACCTGTAAGAGCCTGTAATCACAGCAGGAGCCAGTCAGTCAGCACCAGCCTGTAAGAGCCTGTAATCACAGCAGGAACCAGTCAGTCAGGACCAGCCTGTAAGAGCCTGTAATCACAGCAGGAGCCAGTCAGTCAGGACCAGCCTGTAAGAGCCGGTCAGTACCACAACCAATCTGTAAGAGCCTGTAATCACAGCAGAAACCAGTCAGTCAGGACCAGCCTGTAAGAGCCTGTAATCACAGCAGGAACCAGTCAGTCAGGACCAGCCTGTAAGAGCCTGTAATCACAGCAGGAACCAGTCAGTCAGGACCAGCCTGTAAGAGCCTGTAATGACAGCAGGAGCCAGTCAGTCAGGACCAGCCTATAAGAGCCTGTAATCACAGCAGGAACCAGTCAGTCAGGACCAGCCTGTAAGAGCCTGTAATCACAGCAGGAACCAGTCAGTCAGGACCAGCCTGTAAGAGCCTGTAATCACAGCAGGAGCCAGTCAGTCAGGACCAGCCTATAAGAGCCTGTAATCACAGCAGAAACCAGTCAGTCAGCACCAGCCTGTAAGAGCCTGTAATGACAGCAGGAATCAGTCAGTCAGCACCAGCATGCTAGAGCCTGTAATCACAGCAGGAGCCAGTCAGTCAGGACCAGCCTGTAAGAGCCGGTCAGTACCACAACCAACCTGTAAGAGCCTGTAATCACAGCAGAAACCAGTCAGTCAGGACCAGCCTGTAAGAGCCTGTAATCACAGCAGGAGCCAGTCAGTCAGCACCAGCCTGTAAGAGCCTGTAATCACAGCAGGAACCAGTCAGTCAGGACCAGCCTGTAAGAGCCTGTAATCACAGCAGGAGCCAGTCAGTCAGGACCAGCCTGTAAGAGCCGGTCAGTACCACAACCAACCTGTAAGAGCCTGTAATTATAGCAGGAACCAGTCAGTCAGCACCAGCTTGTAAGAGCCGGTCAGTACCACAACCAACCTGTAAGAGCCTGTAAATACAGCAGGAACCAGTCAGTCAGCACCAGCTTGTAAGAGCCGGTCAGTACCACAACCAACCTGTAAGAGCCTGTAAATACAGCAGGAGCCAGTCAGTCAGGACCAGCCTGTAAGAGCCGGTCAGTACCACAACCAACCTGTAAGAGCCTGTAATTATAGCAGGAACCAGTCAGTCAGCACCAGCTTGTAAGAGCCGGTCAGTACCACAACCAACCTGTAAGAGCCTGTAAATACAGCAGGAACCAGTCAGTCAGCACCAGCCTGTAAGAGCCGGTCAGTACCGCAACAAGCCTGTAATCACAGCAGGAGCCAGTCAGTCAGCACCACCCTGTAAGAGGCTGTAATTACAGCATCCAGTCGTAGCCGTGAGGAAGGTCTCATCCAGACGTAGCCGTGAGGAAGGTCTCATCCAGTCGTAGCCGTGAGGAAGGTCTCATCCAGACGTAGCAGTGAGGAAGGTCTCATCCAGATGTAGCCGTGAGGAAGGTCTCATCCAGATGTAGCCGTGAGGAAGGTCTCATCCAGACGTAGCGGAGTAGAAGGTCTCATCCAGATGTAGCCGTGAGGAAGGTCTCATCCAGATGTAGCCGTGAGGAAGGTCTCATCCAGACGTAGCCGTGAGGAAGGTCTCATCCAGACGTAGCCGTGAGGAAGGTCTCATCCAGACGTAGCCGTGAGGAAAGTCTCATCCAGACGTAGCAGTGAGGAAGGTCTCATCCAGTCGTAGCCGTGAGGAAGGTCTCATCCAGATGTAGCCGTGAGGAAGGTCTCATCCAGACGTAGCGGAGAGGAAGGTCTCATCCAGATGTAGCCGTGAGGAAGGTCTCATCCAGACGTAGCCGTGAGGAAGGTCTCATCCAGACGTAGCCGTGAGGAAGGTCTCATCCAGACGTAGCCGTGAGGAAGGTCTCATCCAGTCGTAGCGGAGAGGAAGCTCTCATCCAGACGTAGCGGTGAGGAAGGTCTCATCCAGACGTAGCCGTGAGAAAGGTCTCATCCAAAGGCAGCGTTGAAGAAGGTCGCATCCAAATGTAGCCGTGAGGAAGGTCTCATCCAAATGTAGCGTTGAAGAAGGTCTCATCCAGACGTAAAGGTGAAGAAGGTCTCATCCAGATGTAGCCGTGAGGAAAGTCTCATCCAGACGTAGCAGTGAGGAAGGTCTCATCCAGTCGTAGCGGTGAAGAAGGTCTCATCCAGTCGTAGCGGTGAAGAAGGTCTCATCCAGTCGTAGCGGTGAGGAAGGTCTCATCCAGTCGTAGCGGTGAGGAAGGTCTCATCCAGACATAGAGGTGCGGAAGGTCTCATCCAGACGTAGCGCTGAGGAAGGTCTCATCCAGACGTAGTGGTGAGGAAGGTCTCATCCAGACGTAGCCGTGAGGAAGGTCTCATCCAGACGTAGCCGTGAGGAAGGTCTCATCCAAACGTAGAGGTGAGGAAGGTCTCATCCAGACGTAGCCGTGAGGAAGGTCTCATCCAGTCATAGCCGTGAGGAAGGTCTCATCCAGTCGTAGCTGTGAGGAAGGTCTCATCCAGACGTAGCTGTGAGGAAGGTCTCATCCAAACGTAGCCGTGCGGAAGGTCTCATCCAGACGTAGCCATGAGGAAGGTTTCATCCAGACGTAGCCGTGAGGAAGGTCTCATCCAGTCGTAGCGGTAAGGAAGGTCTCATCCAGATGTAGCCGTGAGGAAGGTCTCATCCAGTCGTAGCCGTGAGGAAGGTCTCATCCAGTCGTAGCCGTGAGGAAGGTCTCATCCAGTCGTAGCCGTGAGGAAGGTCTCATCCAGACGTAGCCGTGAGGACGGTTTCATCCAGTCGCAGCGGTGAGGAAGGTCTCATCCAGACGTAGCCGTGAGGAAGATCTTATCCAGTCGTAGCGGAGAGGAAGGTTTCATCCAGACGTAGCCGTGAGGAAGGTCTCATCCAGACGTAGCCGTGAGGAAGGTTTCATCCAGTCGTAGCCGTGAGGAAGGTCTCATCCAGACGTAGCCGTGAGGAAGGTCTCATCCAGACGTAGCCGTGAGGAAGGTCTCATCCAGACGTGGCGGAGAGGAAGGTCTCATCCAGATGTAGCGGTAAGGAAGGTCTCATCCAGACGTAGCCGTGAGGAAGATCTTATCCAGTCGTAGCGGAGAGGAAGGTCTCATCCAGACGTAGCCGTGAGGAAGGTCTCATCCAGACGTAGCCGTGAGGAAGGTTTCATCCAGTCGTAGCCGTGAGGAAGGTCTCATCCAGACGTAGCCGTGAGGAAGGTCTCATCCAGACGTAGCCGTGAGGAAGGTCTCATCCAGACGTGGCGGAGAGGAAGGTCTCATCCAGATGTAGCGGTGAGGAAGGTCTCATCCAGACGTAGCCGTGAGGAAAGTCTCATCCAGTCATAGCGGTGAGGAAGGTCTCATCCAGACGTGGCGGAGAGGAAGGTCTCATCCAGATGTAGCGGTGAGGAAGGTCTCATCCAGACGTGGCGGAGAGGAAGGTCTCATCCAGTCATAGCGGTGAGGAAGGTCTCATCCAGACGTAGCCGTGATGAAGGTCTCATCCAGATGTAGCGGTGACGAAGGTCTCATCCAGTCGTAGCGGAGAGGAAGGTCTCATCCAGATGTAGCGGTGAGGAAGGTCTCATCCAGACGTAGCCGTGATGAAGGTCTCATCTAGATGTAGCGGTGACGAAGGTCTCATCCAGTCGTAGCGGAGAGGAAGGTCTCATCCAGATGTAGCGGAGAGGAAGGTCTCATCCAGATGTAGCGGTGAGGAAGGTCTCATCCAGACGTAGCCGTGATGAAGGTCTCATCCAGATGTAGCGGTGACGAAGGTCTCATCCAGTCGTAGCGGAGAGGAAGGTCTCATCCAGATGTAGCGGTGAGGAAGGTCTCATCCAGACGTAGCCGTGAGGACGTCTCATCTAGATGTAGCGGTAAAGAAGGTCTCATCCAGTCGTAGCGGAGAGGAAGGTCTCATACAGATGTAGCGGTGAGGAAGGTCTCATCCAGTCGTAGCCGTGATGAAAGTCTCATCCAGTCGTAGCGGTGAGGAAGGTCTCATCCAGACGTAGCCGTGAGGAAGGTCTTAACCAGATGTAGCGGTGATGAAGGTCTCATCCAGACGTAGCCGTGAGGAAGGTCTCATCCAGATGTCGCCGTGAGGAAGGTCTCATCCAGTCGTCGCGGAGAGGAGGGTTTCATCCAGACGTAGCGGTGAGGAAGGTCTAATTCAAATGTAGCGTTGAAGAAGTTCTCATCCAGACGTAGCCGTGATGAAAGTCTCATCCAGTCGTAGCGGTGAGCAAGGTCTCATCCAGACGTAGCCGTGATGAAAGTCTCATCCAGTCGTAGCCGTGAGGAAGGTCTCATCCAGTCGTAGCCGTGAGGAAGGTCTCATCCAGACGTAGCCGTGAGGACGGTTTCATCCAGTCGCAGCGGTGAGGAAGGTCTCATCCAGACGTAGCCGTGAGGAAGATCTTATCCAGTCGTAGCGGAGAGGAAGGTTTCATCCAGACGTAGCCGTGAGGAAGGTCTCATCCAGACGTAGCCGTGAGGAAGGTTTCATCCAGTCGTAGCCGTGAGGAAGGTCTCATCCAGACGTAGCCGTGAGGAAGGTCTCATCCAGACGTAGCCGTGAGGAAGGTCTCATCCAGACGTGGCGGAGAGGAAGGTCTCATCCAGATGTAGCGGTAAGGAAGGTCTCATCCAGACGTAGCCGTGAGGAAGATCTTATCCAGTCGTAGCGGAGAGGAAGGTCTCATCCAGACGTAGCCGTGAGGAAGGTCTCATCCAGACGTAGCCGTGAGGAAGGTTTCATCCAGTCGTAGCCGTGAGGAAGGTCTCATCCAGACGTAGCCGTGAGGAAGGTCTCATCCAGACGTAGCCGTGAGGAAGGTCTCATCCAGACGTGGCGGAGAGGAAGGTCTCATCCAGATGTAGCGGTGAGGAAGGTCTCATCCAGACGTAGCCGTGAGGAAAGTCTCATCCAGTCATAGCGGTGAGGAAGGTCTCATCCAGACGTGGCGGAGAGGAAGGTCTCATCCAGATGTAGCGGTGAGGAAGGTCTCATCCAGACGTGGCGGAGAGGAAGGTCTCATCCAGTCATAGCGGTGAGGAAGGTCTCATCCAGACGTAGCCGTGATGAAGGTCTCATCCAGATGTAGCGGTGACGAAGGTCTCATCCAGTCGTAGCGGAGAGGAAGGTCTCATCCAGATGTAGCGGTGAGGAAGGTCTCATCCAGACGTAGCCGTGATGAAGGTCTCATCTAGATGTAGCGGTGACGAAGGTCTCATCCAGTCGTAGCGGAGAGGAAGGTCTCATCCAGATGTAGCGGAGAGGAAGGTCTCATCCAGATGTAGCGGTGAGGAAGGTCTCATCCAGACGTAGCCGTGATGAAGGTCTCATCCAGATGTAGCGGTGACGAAGGTCTCATCCAGTCGTAGCGGAGAGGAAGGTCTCATCCAGATGTAGCGGTGAGGAAGGTCTCATCCAGACGTAGCCGTGAGGACGTCTCATCTAGATGTAGCGGTAAAGAAGGTCTCATCCAGTCGTAGCGGAGAGGAAGGTCTCATACAGATGTAGCGGTGAGGAAGGTCTCATCCAGTCGTAGCCGTGATGAAAGTCTCATCCAGTCGTAGCGGTGAGGAAGGTCTCATCCAGACGTAGCCGTGAGGAAGGTCTTAACCAGATGTAGCGGTGATGAAGGTCTCATCCAGACGTAGCCGTGAGGAAGGTCTCATCCAGATGTAGCGTGAGGAAGGTCTCATCCAGTCGTCGCGGAGAGGAGGGTTTCATCCAGACGTAGCGGTGAGGAAGGTCTAATTCAAATGTAGCGTTGAAGAAGTTCTCATCCAGACGTAGCCGTGATGAAAGTCTCATCCAGTCGTAGCGGTGAGCAAGGTCTCATCCAGACGTAGCCGTGATGAAAGTCTCATCCAGTCGTAGCGGTGACGAAGGTCTCATCCAGACGTAGCCGTGAGGAAAGTCTCATCCAGTCTTAGCGGTGAGGAAGGTCTCATCCAGTCGTAGCCGTGAGGAAGGTCTTATCCAGATGTAGCGGTGAGGAAGGTCTCATCCAGACGTAGCGGTGAGGAAGGTCTCATCCAGATGTAGCTGTGAGGAAGGTCTCATCCAGTCGTAGCAGAGAGGAAGGTTTCATCCAGATGTAGCCATGAGGAAGTCCTCATCCAGACGTAGCGGTGAGGAAGGTCTCATCCAGACGTAGCGGAGAGGAAGTCCTCATCCAGACGTAGCGGTGAGGAAGGTCTCATCCAGACGTAGCGGAGAGGAAGGTCTCATCCAGATGTAGCGGTGAGGAAGGTCTCATCCAGTCGTAGCAGAGAGGAAGGTTTCATCCAGATGTAGCCATGAGGAAGTCCTCATCCAGTCGTAGCCATGAGGAAGGTCTCATCCAGACGTAGCGGAGACGAAGGTCTCATCCAGACGTAGCCGTGAGAAAGGTCTCATCCAGATGTAGCCGTGAGGAAGGTCTCATCCAGACGTAGCGGAGAGGAAGGTCTCATCCAGAAGTAGCGGAGAGGAAGGTCTCATCCAGACGTAGCCGTGAGGAAGATCTCATCCAGACGTAGCGGAGAGGAAGATCTCATCCAGACGTAGCGGAGAGGAAGGTCTCATCCAGAAGTAGCCGTGAGGAAGGTCTTATCCAGATGTAGCGGTGAGGAAGGTCTCATCCAGACGTAGCGGTGAGGAAGGTCTCATCCAGATGTAGCCGTGAGGAAGTTCTCATCCAGTCGTAGCAGAGAGGAAGGTTTCATCCAGATGTAGCCATGAGGAAGTCCTCATCCAGTCGTAGCCATGAGGAAGGTCTCATCCAGACGTAGCGGAGAGGAAGGTCTCATCCAGACGTAGCCTTGAGGAATGTTTCATCCAGACGTAGCGGTGAGGAAGGTCTCATCCAGATGTAGCCGTGAGGAAGATCTCATCCAGACGTAGCGGAGAGGAAGGTCTCATCCAGAAGTAGCGGAGAGGAAGATCTCATCCAGACGTAGCGGAGAGGAAGGTCTCATCCAGATGTAGCCGTGAGGAATGTTTCATCCAGACGTAGCGGTGAGGAAGGTCTCATCCAGACGTAGTGGTGAGGAAGGTCTCATCCAGACGTAGCGGTGAGGAAGGTCTAATCCAAATGTAGCGTTGAAGAAGTTCTCATCCAGACGTAGCCGTTAGGAAGGTCTCATCCAAAGGTCGCGTTGAAAAAGGTCTCATCCAGACGTAGCGCTGAGGAAGGTCTCATCCAAATGTAGCGTTGAAGAAGGTCTCATCCAGACGTAGCGCTGAGGAAGGTCTCATCCAGACGTAGTGGTGAGGAAGGTCTCATCCAGACGTAGCCGTGAGGAAGGTCTCATCCAGTCGTAGCGGTGAGGAAGGTCTCATCCAGACGTAGCTGTGAGGAAGGTCTCATCCAGATGTAGCGGTGAGGAAGGTCTCATCCAGACGTAGCTGTGAGGAAGGTCTCATCCAGATGTAGCGGTGAGGAAGGTCTCATCCAGATGTAGCCGTGAGGAAAGTCTCATCCAGTCGTAGCGGTGAGGAAGGTCTCATCCAGACGTAGCCGTGAGGAAGGTCTCATCCAGATGTAGCCGTGAGGAAGGTCTCATCCAGTCGTAGCGGAGAGAAAGGTTTCATCCAGACGTAGCCGTGAGGAAAGTCTCATCCAGTCGTAGCGGTGAGGAAGGTCTCATCCAGACGTAGCCGTGAGAAAGGTCTCATCCAGATGTAGCCGTGAGGAAGGTCTCATCCAGACGTAGCGGAGAGGAAGTCCTCATCCAGTCGTAGCCGTGAGGAAGGTCTCATCCAGACGTAGCGGAGAGGAAGGTCTCATCCAGACGTAGCGGAGAGGAAGGTCTCATCCAGATGTAGCCGTGAGGAAGGTCTCATCCAGACGTAGCGGAGAGGAAGGTCTCATCCAGTCGTAGCGGAGAGGAAGGTCTCATCTAGACGTAGCCGTGAGGAAGGTCTCATCCAGATGTAGCCGTGAGGAAGGTCTCATCCAGACGTAGCGGTGAGGAAGGTCTAATCCAAATGTAGCGTTGAAGAAGTTCTCATCCAAACGTAGTGGTGAGGAAGGTCTCATCCAGATGTAGCCGTGAGGAAGGTCTCATCCAGACGTAGCGGTGAGGAAGGTCTAATCCAAATGTAGCGTTGAAGAAGTTCTCATCCAGATGTAGCCGTGAGGAAGGTCTCATCCAAAGGTCACGTTGAAGAAGGTCTCATCCAAATGTAGCGTTGAAGAAGGTCTCATCCAGACGTAGTGGTGAGGAAGGTCTCATCCAGACGTAGCGGTGAGGAAGGTCTCATCCAGTCGTAGCGGTGAGGAAGGTCTCATCCAGTCATAGCCGTGAGGAAGGTCTCATCCAGACGTAGCGGTGAGGAAGGTCTCATCCAGACGTAGCCGTGAGGAAGGTCTCATCCAGACGTAGCCGTGAGGAAGGTCTCATCCAGTTGTAGCGGAGAGGAAGGTCTCATCCAGTCGTAGCAGAGAGGAAGGTTTCATCCAGATGTAGCCATGAGGAAGTCCTCATCCAGACGTAGCGGTGAGGAAGGTCTCATCCAGACGTAGCGGTGAGGAAGGTCTCATCCAGACGTAGCGGAGAGGAAGGTCTCATCCAGACATAGCGGTGAGGAAGGTCTCATCCAGATGTAGCGGTGAGGAAGGTCTCATCCAGTCGTAGCAGAGAGGAAGGTCTCATCCAGATGTAGCGGTGAGGAAGTCCTCATCCAGTCGTAGCCATGAGGAAGGTCTCATCCAGACATAGCGGAGACGAAGGTCTCATCCAGACGTAGCCGTGAGAAAGGTCTCATCCAGATGTAGCCGTGAGGAAGGTCTCATCCAGACGTAGCGGAGAGGAAGGTCTCATCCAGAAGTAGCGGAGAGGAAGGTCTCATCCAGACGTAGCTGTGAGGAAGATCTCATCCAGACGTAGCGGAGAGGAAGATCTCATCCAGACGTAGCGGAGAGGAAGGTCTCATCCAGAAGTAGCCGTGAGGAAGGTCTTATCCAGATGTAGCGGTGAGGAAGGTCTCATCCAGACGTAGCGGTGAGGAAGGTCTCATCTAGATGTAGCCGTGAGGAAGTTCTCATCCAGTCGTAGCAGAGAGGAAGGTTTCATCCAGATGTAGCCATGAGGAAGTCCTCATCCAGTCGTAGCCATGAGGAAGGTCTCATCCAGACGTAGCGGAGAGGAAGGTCTCATCCAGACGTAGCCTTTAGGAATGTTTCATCCAGACGTAGCGGTGAGGAAGGTCTCATCCAGATGTAGCCGTGAGGAAGATCTCATCCAGACGTAGCGGAGAGGAAGGTCTCATCCAGAAGTAGCGGAGAGGAAGATCTCATCCAGACGTAGCGGAGAGGAAGGTCTCATCCAGATGTAGCCGTGAGGAATGTTTCATCCAGACGTAGCGGTGAGGAAGGTCTCATCCAGACGTAGTGGTGAGGAAGGTCTCATCCAGACGTAGCGGTGAGGAAGGTCTAATCCAAATGTAGCGTTGAAGAAGTTCTCATCCAGACGTAGCCGTTAGGAAGGTCTCATCCAAAGGTCGCGTTGAAAAAGGTCTCATCCAGACGTAGCGCTGAGGAAGGTCTCATCCAAATGTAGCGTTGAAGAAGGTCTCATCCAGACGTAGCGCTGAGGAAGGTCTCATCCAGACGTAGTGGTGAGGAAGGTCTCATCCAGACGTAGCCGTGAGGAAGGTCTCATCCAGTCGTAGCGGTGAGGAAGGTCTCATCCAGACGTAGCTGTGAGGAAGGTCTCATCCAGATGTAGCGGTGAGGAAGGTCTCATCCAGACGTAGCTGTGAGGAAGGTCTCATCCAGATGTAGCGGTGAGGAAGGTCTCATCCAGATGTAGCCGTGAGGAAAGTCTCATCCAGTCGTAGCGGTGAGGAAGGTCTCATCCAGACGTAGCCGTGAGGAAGGTCTCATCCAGATGTAGCCGTGAGGAAGGTCTCATCCAGTCGTAGCGGAGAGAAAGGTTTCATCCAGACGTAGCCGTGAGGAAAGTCTCATCCAGTCGTAGCAGTGAGGAAGGTCTCATCCAGACGTAGCCGTGAGGAAGGTCTCATCCAGATGTAGCCGTGAGGAAGGTCTCATCCAGACGTAGCGGAGAGGAAGTCCTCATCCAGTCGTAGCCGTGAGGAAGGTCTCATCCAGACGTAGCGGAGAGGAAGGTCTCATCCAGACGTAGCGGAGAGGAAGGTCTCATCCAGATGTAGCCGTGAGGAAGGTCTCATCCAGACGTAGCGGAGAGGAAGGTCTCATCCAGTCGTAGCGGAGAGGAAGGTCTCATCTAGACGTAGCCGTGAGGAAGGTCTCATCCAGATGTAGCCGTGAGGAAGGTCTCATCCAGACGTAGCGGTGAGGAAGGTCTAATCCAAATGTAGCGTTGAAGAAGTTCTCATCCAAACGTAGTGGTGAGGAAGGTCTCATCCAGATGTAGCCGTGAGGAAGGTCTCATCCAGACGTAGCGGTGAGGAAGGTCTAATCCAAATGTAGCGTTGAAGAAGTTCTCATCCAGATGTAGCCGTGAGGAAGGTCTCATCCAAAGGTCACGTTGAAGAAGGTCTCATCCAAATGTAGCGTTGAAGAAGGTCTCATCCAGACGTAGTGGTGAGGAAGGTCTCATCCAGACGTAGCGGTGAGGAAGGTCTCATCCAGTCGTAGCGGTGAGGAAGGTCTCATCCAGTCATAGCCGTGAGGAAGGTCTCATCCAGACGTAGCCGTGAGGAAGGTCTCATCCAGACGTAGCCGTGAGGAAGGTCTCATCCAGACGTAGCCGTGAGGAAGGTCTCATCCAGTTGTAGCGGAGAGGAAGGTCTCATCCAGACGTAGTGGTGAGGAAGGTCTCATCCAGACGTAGCCATGAGGAAGGTCTCATCCAGACGTAGCCGTAAGGAAGGTCTCATCCAGTCGTAGCCGTGAGGAAGGTCTCATCCAGTCGTAGCGGAGAGAAAGGTCTCATCCAGACGTAGCCGTGATGAAGGTCTCATCCAGACGTAGCCGTGAGGAAGGTCTCATCCAGACGTAGCCGTGAGGAAGGTCTCATCCAGACGTAGAGGTGAGGAAGGTCTCATCCAGACGTAGCAGTGAGGAAGGTCTCATCCAGACGTAGCAGTGAGGAAGGTCTCATCCAGACGTAGCCGTGAGGAAGGTCTCATCCAGACGTAGAGGTGAGGAAGGTCTCATCCAGACGTAGCAGTGAGGAAGGTCTCATCCAGACGTAGCAGTGAGGAAGGTCTCATCCAGACGTAGCCGTGAGGAAGGTCTCATCCAGACGTAGAGGTGAGGAAGGTCTCATCCAGACGTAGCAGTGAGGAAGGTCTCATCCAGACGTAGCAGTGAGGAAGGTCTCATCCAGACGTAGCCGTGAGGAAGGTCTCACCAGTCGTTCCAGTCAGACAGCAGCCAGTTTTCCACTGATTTTCCATCACGGTGGATCCTGCAGCTGAAAGTCAGGAGGCGGAGCTGCTGCCGGCTGGGTGGCCATGGTCCCCCTGAACAAAA